>CM035785.1:45090459-45690459 GCA_020466265.1 Siphamia tubifer | reverse complement strand
CCTACCCCAAAACAATCCAAAACTTTAACGGACAAAATCTAAAAATATGCAAATTGCATAATAGGTCCAACTGTGGATATTAAAATGACCATAACTTTGGTTCTACTTATGATAGAAACATAATTTTTTCACCATCTTAAACCTTAGTTTCCACTCTACCAATCTACACAGATAACTCAGTTTTGATTTCCAGACACTTATGCCTGGTTTCGTGGTGGTGGGTCACATATTAGCTTTTAGATCTTAGGAGGAATGCTTTGATTTATATAAGGCAGAGTGAAAAAATGAATGAATATTAGATGCTTTACAAAATAAGTGTTATTTAGTCATATTGGGCAGAGCATATAATGTATGTATCTTCACACACAGCTAAAGCAATTTAATAAATTTAGTAGGAACAGAGAGCAGAAAAAATATGACTCTACATGCATTTTTGTTTTGTTTGAACTAATTCCATCACTCGTGAACAAATGTAAGTAAAAATACATTTTTATTCCTAAGACCATAAAACAAGTAGAAATAACAAATGAGAAGTGTATTGTTGTAATGTTACGCTCACATTTGTGATGCACTCACTCATGTGTCTTCTTTGAGTCTTCAGTTTTCCCCCTGTGTCCTCACCTTGATTTGATTAACTTCTCATTTTCAAACCCCACCCTCCTCACATTATCATACTCTCATAGCTCTTCATCATCTCTTTACTGTAAATTTCCATTCACATCACATATGACGGATTGTTCCAAACTTCATATCACTATTTATTTAAACCAGGGGTGTCCAAATCCAGTCCTCGAGGGCCGGTGTCTTACATGTTTTAGATATTTCCCTCTTCCACATGATTCAGTTTAACTGTTTAACTCCTGAAACTTTAGCAGTTCCACAGTAAAAAGAATTAAAATAAGCAACAAAATTAACAAAAATGAATAATAAACTGACCTAATAATTAGTAACATGAACAAAGCAAGTCACAAAGTTTTTGTTTATTTTTCTACATTTTTACTTTTTATTTTATACTTTTTTCTTTCATTTTGTGCCATTCATGTCTTACTTTCTTCGTGTTACTAATTATTTTGTCAATTTATTAATAATTTTTGATGACTTTGGCCATTTTTGTTCATTTTGTTGCTTATTTTCATTGTTTTTACTGTCGAACTGCTAAAGTTTCAGGAGTTAAAGGGTTAAACTGAATCATGTGGAAGAGGGAAATATCTAAACCATGTAGAACACCGGCCCTCGAGGAATGGATTTGAACACCCCTGATATAAACTTTCTGAACCATTTCCACCAAGTCTCATCTTTACTAGAGCCTTTTCACACACACACACACACTAGCTATTTCCACAGTTTTATAAGATATTACCACCACACCAGTCTTCTTCTGTCTTCATTTTTTTTTTTAACAAATTCTTAAAGTACGTACAATCCCTTCAGCACCCTCTGACATGTGCGCACTGATACAGCAGCTCCTCCACTAATGGAACGCTCAGGGTGACTGAGCCATTCCATCGACGTTTTATTGGCTATTGATGAGTAGTGGACTGGGTCACAAGAGTCACCGTACAGGGTCCAGGTTGAGCTCACACTCTTGGGAAACACCCACTAACATTCAGGAGATGAAAGCTCAGCTCCATCTTATTTACTGCATGACCCCAATCCTTGTCCCCGACCCCTGACCTCTACCCGGGGAATATATGTATGGATCCTCACTGCTCCGCTGACTTATTGAGCTGTGAACATGACTGCGAACTCTGGACACTCACATCCTTACAGAAAGAAAGCCTTTACACATTTGAAGGTATTTGACCAGCACACATACATAGCTGTTTTGAAAATGTGCAACGGTGCTTTTTGACATAGTAACTTTATTATCCACAAAGAAAATTAACATCATTGAGTTTAGATGATGCTAGTCATTTACATGTATAATACATATATGGGATGGTGTAGCTTCTAACTGCTGGTCATGATGCTGCTGCTGCATATGCTATACAATAGTTTTGGACTTTGGTTTTAGGTTAACCTTGTATGTTGCCTTTATTTATAATGTGTTGTTTATTTATCAAGACTAGCTTTGTGTTATTTATGTCATATCTTTACACTGTTGGATCTAGGTAACAAACTTCAGCCATTTTCCATTTATTTTTAACATGAATGAATGACAATTAAATTGATACTTGAAGAAATAGATGTGTCCTATAATTCATGTGATGATATTGCACCAAGGAAATACTTTTTATAATTCTGACTTAAGGAATCCCCCTATTGTTACAAAAGGGTTAAGTCCATTTTCAGTGTGTTGTCTGCTCTGCATCGATGTACATTATGTACTCCTAATTTGCATACTGCAGTGCGAGCTCAATTAAAATGAACTTTTAATTTCTTACAAGTAAATTAGTTTTGCATGCGATGCGTGCAAATGTCGGGATAATGGGTGCTTTTTAATGAGCTCACAAGCTGAGTGCACCCGATCAACTCCCGGGGTGGAGGCGAATGACGCAAAGGGACACAGCACCCAGCCACCTTACCTTGCTGTCACCCCCACCGGCAAATTCTTTCCCCTTTTAGCATCAGTCTTCATCATTAGTGTCTCTCGATCTTTCTAGAATCTAATTTTGCTTCACACTAACCAACTCTCTCCTTGCTAACTTTATACAGTATTTCTACCTCCTCTCTTATCCTCTTTCATCCTCCATCTCTCTCATTCTACCTTTCAACATCTCCTTGCTTTATCTCACTCATTCTATCATTTCTTTCTTATCATTACATCCACTTTCCCTCCCTCCATTCTGCCCTAATTCATTCTCCCCTCCTGCTGCTCCCCTCTGGGGTGCAGAGGTGGTCTTTGTGCGCTGAGTGCTGCTGATGTCAAGGCTGCTGAACAGGTGCGCAGACAGAAAGAACCCCGTTGTTGTGGCACGATGGCTGGGTAAACAAACTCACCAGAGGTCCATGCCACATTGTCTCACACACACACACACACACACACACACACACACTGTAACCATTCAGATACAAACACACAGATATCTAGCATCGCAGTTCAAACGAGCTTCAGTGCAGAATTGAGTTTAAGATGGCTGTGGGGGACACACAAAGTTGCATTACAATGATGAAGTCACACACACACACACACACACACCTGCAAGCACACACACTCATAAAGTAGAAAGTGTGTCACCACAGTGCGACCCTCGCTGTGCTGCAGGTGCTCCATAAGAACTGTTAGAAACCAAGACTCTGCTGAGGGATTATCTGTGAGACACTGCCCTTGCCCCACCCACCCACACACACACACACACACACACCTTCCTTCAGTCATAAACATGCTTAACCACAAACTTTGGACAGATTTTTCATTCATTTTTCCCATTTCCACCTTTCCTTTGTTTCCTTTTCAGACCATCTTTTGTCCTCCCTTCCCTTTTCTAGCATCTGTTTTTCACACCAACATCCTCTCTGCAGGCCACCCTCTGGCTCTTTCGCTTTACTTCCATCTCTCCTCTTCATCTTTTTCTCCATCCCTTCCAGCCCTTCACCATTTTTCTATTCTGCCCTTGCTCTCTTTTCCTTTTCCACTTCTCCCTCCTCCACCGTGCTGCACAGCTGTGCAGAGGCAGATTAGTGTGTTAGTACCTGTGAGGCAGAGGCACGGCAACTGCATGCTAAAACCCAATCAGCTAATGTTGATAAAGGAGGCGGGGTACGGACATCTGTTCACACAAAACACCAAACTCATTTGAATCACAAGATGAAATGACTCACATCTGCTGAATTGGAAAATATCTTTTTGCCCTCCTTGTTTTAATTTGGGTGGAGGTAGGTATACTCCAGACGCCAGGGTGACATGTAGAGTGACAGACCTAGACGAAAGCAGACGGATAAATGGGTTTCTGAGCATGGTTTTCTGTCTATATGATTGTGAATATTCATATGGATTGGCTAAAAGTTCTCAATTTCTCTATGGAAAAACAGATGTGGATGTCAAGATGTAAAGGTCATAATTAACATTTTACCTTTGTGTGATAAGAGGATTATTCTGCCTTTGTAACCCATGTATGTGCATGGAAGCACACTGCTGTCATATGGAGCTCTACACACCACACAAACATCATTTAACAGTACCAGCTCATGAAGATTAATAACTGCATCCACTCTTCTCTATGGTTTTCCTCATCTTCCTCAACCTTCAGTTAGAAAATACACACTTAAACTTTTGACCTGAACACTTGTAGGCATGGACCACTTCAGCTTATGGTTCTTCTTGAGTATTACTAGTATAAACAGGTTAAAATCTTCATTTGTTTCCACAGAGACTGTTTTTTATGATGGTAGTAGTATTCTGCAGAACATTGATTAGTATTTGCAAATAAGAGGATGTTTCTGATCTGAATATCTGCATCATGACATTTCTAAACAGACTTTTTTACTTGATTCATAGGAATCATATTTTATATGGTCATATTTATAGAAATGTAAATATGACCCTAATATCTGACTTTATTAAATATGTATATAAACAAAATCTGAAAAATGGAGCTTTTCATATTCTGACTTTGGTTCCAGCTTCCCTCACCTCATCACCACCATAACCGGAGGTAATAATAATAAAAAGCTCAATATCACTTCTTTAAGAATTTTATCTAATGCCACTGCTGAGGTTTAGAGACATATGTCAACTTTAACTTTAAACTTAAAGACAAGCTCAATTGAGACAAGAATGGATTTAGATAATTGACAATGAAAATGTAGAATCTGAATATAATGCCATACACAATAAAACTACATACCACAAACTTTGTACAATAATTGTCTTACAAAAACCTAAGATGACTTCCTGAACAGGAAACTGACGGTGATAAATAAGTTATTATGACAGTTTCTTATTTCATTTTCTCATTTTTTTTTTTAATTTTAAGAGCAATTTATGGGCATTTTCTACAACAGAAAATGATCAACAGTTGTCATAACAGTTGTGACAAATGCTTTAATATTATCATCAAAACTGGATGATTTTGTTTGATGTGTGCAATGAGTCGAACCTGCTCAAGACGGCAAAGTCTGTGAGTTGGTGGGTGTTTTACTGCAGTTGCAGCAGATGTTAAGTTTAAATGGGTCTGCAGATGTTTCCAATATATTCCAAAGGCATTTGTTCATTAGTCATGCTATTGACAGAGACATATATACAGTATTTTAATGTTAAATTATCATTTTGATTTGAAACTGACAAAATAATCTGACACAAAAAGATGACATCTTAAAATATGTCATTTGTCTTTTTCAAAAATGCAACTTTTTGTTACTCTTTTCACAGTTAAATTTAATCAACTATCATTTCTAATGTTTTGAACAAACCCTTTTGACCAGTTACAAGGCTGAAATATTTTCCATATCGATTCAATACTGTAAGAAATGTAAATATATCTTAAATAATATATACTGTATGCATACATTTCCGGTGATAATGCATATACAAATATCAATAACTGTCTGATACATTATAAAAGGTGAGGAAACTCTTGCAGCCGCTATAGTTTGTGCTGTAACTAAACTTGTAGAACTATACTTTAGGTGTGGACTGTGCTGCTCTAATAAACACTCCATTCAGTATGAACTCCATGACCTTTGCAGTGGATGAATATGTAAGGACATGGTCTACATTTTAAAATTAGATGAAGTATAAAAATGCATGAGAGAGTCTTTTTCTTTTTGTTGAGTGGGGTGGCTTAAAAAGAAACATGCAACTCATTTTATTTAACACCATTTTTTTTATTAGAAGTGTTGTGTTACGATATGTTTAATATAGTTTTCCTTGTTGCTGGAGGACTCGTATGTTTGTTCATGCATTTTATATTTATCTTTGTGCATGTCTTTATCTGTCCATTTTCTGATGGTCTATTTATCTATGTGGTTCCCTGTGCACCCACACAAGCTCCAGGCATGCATATTTTCTTTTTACATGAATGGCGATTAGCACAGCTCTGCCAATCACTATAATTTACATTAAATTTGGAATTAATTTCACACTTTTTTCTCACTGTAATTATGTCAACAGCTGCTGTGAAACCAAGCTGCACACATGAATTTTAATAGCAGTTTCTTTTAAATCCCTCTGAACTTTGGAGAGAAAACACAACATTATGGCAATATTTCTGTAATAAGCTTGTGAGGATTTAGTGTTGGAGAGGGGGCAAAAAAAAAAGAAATTGATCATTAAGAATTCCCTATTTCAAACGTACAAAAGCACAGAACTGTCCTTCTATCCATCTGGTTTTCCATCTGTGTGTCCGCAACTAAACACTGTAACTTCAAAATATATTTTTCTTTTAAATAGAAGCGTTCTATGTATTACAACTAAATTTATAATGACACCGAGCATAATGAGTCATCTAAATTTTCACGTTTAACATTTTTGAGAATGTTTCAGGGGATGGATGCTTATATAACATTTACAAATGACAATGATTTAATCCAAATATTTTTGATCACACGAAAACCCTTTCTTATGATCTCACACACAATATCTCTATTATTCCTTTATTAGATCATGGAGGAACCCCATGTGGGCACAAAGAATCCAGTCAGCTGTATGTGTTGGCTTCTTTCTTTATGTCTGTGTCACTGTTGCGGCTTTAAAGATTGCACCTGCTATGCCCTCACACTCCTGTGCATTAACAAACCTGGCCTGAGCAGCGGCAGCCCTGTGTGGGTCCAACTCCCCCGCTGTGCTGGAGATTTGACTATTTACCACAGACAGAAATGTAGCAGTGCATCTTTCAATGTGTATATGTGTATGGAAGGGGGGGGGGGAGAAGAAGAAGAGGAAAAAGAGGGAGAAAGAGACAGAAATTAACAGGGAATAGACTGCAAAAGGGAGAGTGAGAAAGACAGAATTAAAGGTAGGATCAAGAGGTCAGGATCGAAGCAGTAAAGCTCTCATCTCCACACAGCGGGGGCCCGCAGCCGGCAGCCCTGCAATTACATAGCCATTTAGGACAGACATAGAGGGAGGGAGACTCCAGCCCCCTGAAAAGCTCTCAAACCGGGACCTTCAGCTGCACAGCACTCAAACCAAATTCACTCCAGGACATGACAGAAGAACAGAGAGAAAGGATTTGTTCAGATTACTCAAAGATCAAGGCCAAGCTAATAGTTATAAATCTAAACACAAATTAGGGTTTAGCTCCACTGATCTTAATTTGTGTTTAAAATAACCAGATTGATGCAGGTGAATGTATTATATTCATATGTATAAACAGAACATGTGACAGTAGATTGAGTACAAATATACCAACTTATTTTTCAATCAATATGAAGAACCGACCTACCATATTGAAAACATAAATGCAGAAATATACATAAAAAATGGCTTAATAAATGTATTTCTATACCATTTATTTATTTTTACCGCATTTATATTTTGTCTGTGTTGTTTCCTATTTACATTCCATTTATCTATTTTCTTATTTGTTTCTATATTTTTTTATCTGACATCTTAATAACCCTTTGGTGCATAGTGGTCACTCCAGTAGACAGTTATTCTACAGTTGTTCTCTTGTATATTCATGGGTTTTGTTGTTTTAGTTCCATATCAGTCAGGTCTTACCATTACTGTAACTTGGCTGTTCTTAATACTGCACTAACATATTTACATGTAAATCAATTGCTTGTTGTTATTAGACTGCAGTTAACAGTTTTCTGTGTCATTTTTTTTTATTTTATTTCATAGTGTTCTGATATTGCATTTTAAATACACATTTCTTTGGTTCAAAGCTTAAACATATAATGTCCAGCTGAGTGGACATTTTTGTAGCGCCATAAAAAATAGGTTCATTAAAAAGATTTCAATCACATTGCTTCATTCATTCCTAAAGAGGAATAAAAACACTTAGGAAAAAGATCTTGACTAACGCTGTCATAATTCATGCATCAAAGGGATAATCTCCTAATAGTCAAATACAACTGATAGATATTTGGGTAAACTAAATAGAATAGTCTTATATGTTACCGTTTCTGAAACAGTGTTCTTCTGGACTACTAAAGAAAAGGCAAAAATTGAGAATATAGTCACTTCTCCAGGGACCACTACACCATTGTCTATAAAGTTACAATGAACATAACAAACTGGTTTCTTCTCTGTCTAGCTGTCCAGTGTTCAGTGTTATGTAACTGTTCAATGCATCACCACATATACAGCCTTAAATGATGCCACGCCTGGAAAAATGCTTTTGTTTGATTTTACATCATTGATTACGCTGTTATTTGTTAATGAGTTTTTATAATCTGATTCTACAGGGAGAAAACTTTTTCGGTACCACAGTTAGTCATGCTTGCATAAAGAATAGCATACAGTACAGTACAGTACAGTACAGTACAGTACAGTACAGTACAGTATAGTACAGTCATTCACCTCTGCAGCTACCAGTAAGCAGCCCTTTTCCTTTGGTTCTTATTTACTGTCTTCCTAAATATAGCTGATTACACAATACAGTTTTAATTATTATTGTTTTGGAACACAGTTATTTATCAAAGTAAAAGAAAAAATAACTGTACTTGGAGACCTTCATAACTTTGATATAGATTCAATACCTGGTATTTTTATCTGCTGCAAACAGTAGCACTACTCTCTCTCTCTCTCTCTCTCTCTCTCTCTATGTATATATATATACATATGTATGCAGTGTGTGTAGTTAAAGATGTATCTTTTAACTGTGTGTGGTGGTAGAGATGTGTATTTGTTATAGTTTTATTATAGTTTTTAAGTATTTATTGGACTGTTTTTATTTTTTATAAATCTGATTTTGATTGATTTAATATGACTGATGGCGAGCTTCTGCAACGAAATTTTACTGAATGTGCATTATGGTGGATATTTGTGACAATAAAGTGGCCATTCTATTCTATTCTATATACAGTATATATATATTTTTTCTCCCTTCCCTTTGAATGATACCCACAGTAATCTGCTGCATTTAGTTTTACTTCTGCAATGTTATTGTACTCATTTCACATTCTTATAACTCTTGTATTTTACTAATGAAATAAAAAACTTTCTCTATTAAAATGGTGTGTGCAGTATTTAAAGTTAATCTATGTATTTATTCCCTTTCTGTACAGACACAAATGTAGTTTTTCTTCATTCAGAATAATATAATACATCACAGACACTTTTTATATTACAACAAAATGAAAATAAATGCCAATTTGTACATATACTAATCTAACATATGCCAAATATCCCGATCTAAGACCTTCAGCGCTAATAACCTGCCTCATGTTTCTCATTTTCTGTCTTCCCACCCCCACATGAACAAAGTGATAACAACACTTTGCATTATTTGTACATATGAACGTGGATGTGTGTCTATAAATATCAATGTGAGGTCAGCTGATGAGGCAACCAGGTCATAGAGGTCTACGCCTGCCGCCGCCCACTCTTCTTGAAGACTCAATTGTAGCCAATCACACCGAAGATCTATTGATTAGAGGAGTTGGATAGTGAGGCACTGGTTGTGGTCGTGCGCAGAGGGACGCCTCATAGAAAAGCAAAGCCTGGGTGATAATGACTGTGGCCTCCTCTGCCCTTCCTCCTTGTCTCACTTCATCACAGTCACTCTAGACTTAAACATCTTCTTTAGACCTCCTGCAGTTTTCATGCCCCACTGCATTGTTTGCTTCTCAGAGATGCACACGCTTAACATGCACAAAAGTAGTCAACGCACTACCACGGAAATATTACGCTCCTTAAATAAAAGAGATTCCAGTTTTTCCTGATCCTGCCATGATAAAAATTTAAATAAATAAATTACACTGCAAAAATCTAAATCTTAGCAAGGGTATTTTTTTCTTATTTCTATTCCAAATATCTCATCACACTTAAAATAACACATAATCACTTAAAGAGTACATTTTCAGTGAGATATAAGAACTGACTTTTAGACAAGAAATCTTGAAAATCTTATTTCAAGAAATCTTACCGAGAACATTTTCATTTGTTCCATCATCAGATTGTTTTTGTTTACACTAAGCAATAAATAAACAAATATTGAATTACGCCAAAAAAAAAAAAAAAAAAAAAGAGGAAAAAGTGAAAACAATCTTGGTAAGAAAATAAGATCTTTTGTTCAAAAAAATAAGTTTTTATATCACACTGAAAGTTTACTCTAGGTCAGGGGTGTCCAAATCCAGTCCTCAAGGGCCGGTGTCCTACATGTTTTAGATATTTCCCTCTTCCACATGATTCAGTTTAACCCTTTAACTCCTGAAACTTTGCTTAAAATAAGCAACAAAATAAACAAAAATGAATAAGCTGACAAAAATAATGAGTAACATGAAGATAGTTAGACACAAATGGAGCAAAATTAAAGAAAAAATAAAAAGTCAAATGTAGAAAAATAAATAATGAGGGGGGGTTAGGGTTGGGGGTGGGGGTGGGTCAAGATAACTCAAAAACGGACGGTCGGATTTTGATGAAATTTTCAGGATGTGTTGGGAATGTCACAAGGAACAAATTATTAAATTTGTGTGGTGATGTTTTGTTTGTTTTGTGTGGTAATCCGAAAGAAATCCTGGATTCTGTATCACACACTTATTCGCCATTTACTGCAATGTCAAATTTCAAAGTGATCCAGAATCCAGGACCTCTTCCGGATCACCACCAAAATGTAATCATTTGTTCCTTGTGTCACGACGGTGGTGCAGTGGTTAGCACTTGTCCCTCACAGCAAGGTCGGATTCTCAACACCAGACCTTTATGTGTGGAGTTTTTATGTTCTGTCCGTGTCTGTGTAGGTCTCCGGTTTCCTCCCACCATCCAAACACATGCACTGATAGGTTAATTTATTAATCTAAATTGCCCATAGGTGTGAATGTGAGAGTGATTGTTTGTCTATATATGTTCAGCCCTGAGATGAACTGGAGACTCATATAGGGTGTACCCCGCCTTCACCCACTGTAGCTGGATTAGGCCCCCAGTGACCCTAGTGAGAATAAAGCAGGTTCAGGCGACAAGATGAGAATAAGTAAATGTTTGTTCATAGGTTGGGCCTCATTATATACAGTCTGGAAAGTCTACCATGGATGAGCTCAAACAACATTTACAAAGGCAACATTTATAAAACACTTGATTTTGGGTTTTATTCATTATTAGTACTGTAAATAAAAAATATGAACGTGATAAAAAAAAAAAATACTAAGAATAGAGCAATACAGTGTGAATAGAGAAACATCTGTTTTAACAAAGGCATGAGAAAAACTTGTGAAATCAGATCAAAATAAGAGATACAGAGATAGATCCAGATATAGATGCAGCTGCAGATACTGATACAGATGGAGATACAAATACTGTACAAATAAAACTTTATTAATCTGCAGGGGGCAATTCGACCTTCATCATATATAGAAAAGAAAACACAATAAAAAGTGAACTGTTCAGTGAATTATTTACAGAATACTCATCTTCACTTTGGTCTTTTGTTTTCATTCCGTTCATGTCTCAGGGAATTAAGCTGCTCAGTCTACTTTACTCCCATCCTGTGAGAGAATTACTGCTACGACCTAGAACTTTAGACTTAAGACTTAAAGATCACAGAATAATGTGTAAGATTAACATTCAAACAACTTCTCAATAGTGGGCGGCGGTACTTTACCACCAAGTTGTACCATTGGTGTCTCCTGTCAAACTGCCAAAGGAGTCAGACTGTCCTTTCTACCTCTGCTTCAACCTGTTCCTTTGTGTCATTGCGTGATTTTTAACATGTCCGTGTTTGTCTAAGGAACTTAGAGACTTTGAAACAAGCAACGGTGTTTATTTTTCTTAGTTTTCAGCAAAATATCATAAGGGTTGAAGCCCATTGCAGTATTTGCATATTAATTGTATTAGCACATGTTTCAGTGTAGTAACAACTGACAAACCAATTACAGCCACAGGGCACCAAACATAGATGTATTACTTCTGTTTGTGCATCAACAGCACTAACTCAAACAGCACTATGTCCTTTTCATGTCAGGTTGGACAGAGGGCAACATGGACGCTGATGACTTACAACAACATATGATGGAGTTAGCATAACTGATTAGCATGCTAACTACTGTAAATGCCTCTGCAATAGGCCATCATTTGCATGCCAAGACTGTTATTTTTCCTCTTAATTATGATTTAGTTCATTGTTAAATGTTGCAGATATGTTGATTTGTGCATGCTTCAGCGCCTACATATATGAAGTTATTATTTGAGTCAATTTTGAACTGAAATACAGTCCACTAACTCCATTACTAAGCTAATCTGGTGTTTGTTTTCTATATCCATGATGGCAGCCACAAAATGGCCTATTGATTTCTATATTGAGGTTTTGGGATGGATTTTCTACAAAAATCCTGATGTGTGCAACTGAGTTTTTCTTTGGCTCAGCTCTACTCCTTCTGCAACACTATGCAGTAGATACTGTTTATCTTACAAGTGTAGTCATAAAGTGTCAACAGACATAAACACACATACAGACACACACAGAGGTGGTCAAAGTAAGTACTCAGTAAAAAGTACAAGTACTGATTCAAGTTCTCTACTGAAGTAAAAGTAAAACAGCACAACTTCTCAACTGTAATAAAGTAGAAAGAAAGTACAAAGTACTGTATTTGTCATTATACAATTGTACAATGCAATTTGTCCTCTGTAAGCCATCCTTTCTTTAATGCCATAAAAACTTTTTTTTTCCATGGCTGAAATAATAATTAATTAAGCAGGAAAAACAACAGAACCTTTTCAAAAATATCCAAAAATAAAGCCCTTAAAAGTGAGTTACTGTGTATATTATGTGTTTTATTGGGTCATATTACTCAGTGGGTATGGACAGAAAATGTAGGAAAAATTCAAAAGTCATAAGTAGGAGATTAAAAAAAGCATAATTACAGTAGGACATTAAAAAATATCTAAATAGTGAGATAAAAAGTCAAAATCATGAGAACAAAGTCATAATTATGAGACAAGAAATTGAAAATTATGAGATAAAAAAAATCAAAATTATGATATAGTAAGTTACAATTTCTCATTTACGACTTATTTTTCATACTGTCACATTTATCTAGTTTGAAAAAGTAATGAGTATATTCTGAGAATATAAAGCGTATAAAGTACAGATATTTATATAAAACTGTTGAGAGTAAAAGTAAAAAGTTGCCAGAAAAATAAATATGCAAGTAAAGTACAAATACCTAAAAAAATTTACTTAAGTACAAGGAAGGAAGTATTTCTACTTAGCTACTTCCACCTCTTTTTTTTATTTTATTTTTTATTTTTTTAATTTCAGCTTAGCATGGATTTCCAGTGCATTAATGCTAGTTAAAGTAATGTGTTTGTATATGTAACTTGGAAATGTTTCTGCTCATACACCAACATAATTCAGGGTCTGTTTCCAATCCCTTTGTGCTGTACTGTGGAAGTGTGTGTGTTTATGTTTATCGTGGTCTCTCAGATGACACTCAGCACAGAAATGGATCCTAAAGGAGTCAGCTTTTTGTTACAGACAATTAAACCCAGCTTCCGTCTTTGTCCGCTGCCAGATAAACACACACTTGCACAGCAGTGCACATTTCACCTACAGGCGAACACACAGTGACAGTGAAGAGACATTGTAACCACAGACGTGAGGTTCAAATACCACTCAACCTCACAGGGGAGGCTGCTGACCTTTCCTACAACAGCATAGCCTGTCCCTCTCCTCTGCTACTCTATAGCTCTGGCCCCTTCCCCCATCCCTTTTTTTTTTTTTTTTACTTTTTCTCAATCTCTGCTCTCATCCACACACACCTTATCAGACTTCCTCCTCCTTCTGTCTCCCCTGAGAGTTCTGCTCCTCCCTCTGTTCCAGCAGACCCACCCCTTCCCCTTCACGTCTCCTTTTTATACCTTGAACCTCTCTGACAGCGAGGGCAAGTTTTCATCCATCCATCCGTCATATCTGTCACACCCACTACCCCCATGTTGAGAAAAGGAGAAGGTGAGCGGTGAATAACCTTCTCATACGTTGCAATATTCTAAAAAGCAACTATCTATAGCAAGACAACATTGTGCAAAGAAAGATTTGAAATGTTTAAGCTACATCAAATCAGAACTGACAGCAGCGATGATGAAATTAAGATAATTAACAATGTCACACAAGAGCCCCTTTCAGAATATGTGTATGTAAAGGCCAGGTGAGACTGTTTACTCTTATGATGAAAATCTACAATTCTCAATTGAACTGTTCAGTAATGTGAGAAAGATATGATAAAAAAAATAAACCTGAAATAAACAGAAAGACAAAAACTGAAGTTTTTTTTTCTAATTTAATGCAAACATCAGTAGATAAAAGCAAAATGTATGAGATCTCACAAAACTAAAAAGGTGCTTCTAATTAAAAACTGAAGCAGATATAACTACTGTGTGAATAAAAACATGTTTCTTAGTCATTGTTTTTCGCAGCCTTTTGCAAAATATTTATTATGTCTGATCATATCACAATGATGATGAAAATAGGATTTATTAGCATATTAATATATTCAATATAATGCATAATTTCAAAATATGATCAGTCAGCACAAATAAGCCATTTTCTTAAGTAGCAACAAATTAATTGAGTAGATCTCTGAGTAATACCAAAAGAATAAGATAAATATTTTAGTACACATGTAAATTAATGGAAATGTTAGTGGGAATGCGTAAATATTTAAAAAAAAAAAAAATCCCACAATGATAGTGTTGTGTTTGGTGTGATTGATAAACTACTTCGAACACTATTCATATCAAAAGTGTCCATGCTGTGCAAACTGAGACGAAGCAACCTCTCCATCTTCAATGCTAAACTTCCTGACTTTGTCTCTACAATCGAATGTGCTGAAGTTGGATGAGAAGAAGTCAGGCCAGTTTCTGCAGGTATTTCCCCATGTGAACTCTTGGAAAACTGTCACCAAGACTCTCTCCCTTGTTTTCTTTTTCTTCTGTCTATAGACCTGAAAAGTATCTACTCATGACGAGCAGAAGAGAAGGATAGTCAGAGCAGGAGAGAAAGAAAAGGCAACTGAAAAACAGGCTGAGGGGATGACATGCACCGAGACAGAGAGGGTGAGCAAGGGACAGGGTGCACGAAGGTGGAAATAGGAGGGAGGAAGGAGGAGGAGTTGATAGTTTGAGGGGTCGAGCGCCACCTGGTATTCCTTTACAACCAAGGAAAATGCCTAGAGAAATGATAATAAAATAGAGAGAAGTCGCAGAGCCTTCTGTTGCTGACAGGAGCTGTGTATGTGTCCTGCGAGAGGCGTGCGTGCGTGTATGCAAGTGTGTGTGATGAATAATTCATGGCTGTTCATTAAGGAGAGAAAGTGTGAGTGAGTGATTGTGTATGGGGGTGTGTGTATGTGTGCACCCTTCGTTGCTCTGCGCCACGTCGCCTGCCTTGTGGCTGCCATCTGGCTTCACGCCATCAGAGTGCCACCCTCCAAAGCCCTCGCTTCTGCAAACATGGCAGGAGAGGAAAGCGGGTGGAGGGGTGGAGGAGTGTGGGTGTGTGGGGTGAGGATAGAGGATAGGGGGGGGGGGGGTGTTAGTGGTTGGAGGGGGCGCAAACATGGAGTGGAGTGATGAGGACAGAGCCTCAAGTAAACTTCTCCATTTCACTGATATCATGTGACGTCCACAGTCTGGTGAAGAGAGATGTGCAGTTGGATGTGAGACAATCTGACAGTCCATCACATATGATGCAAAGTGATGCACTGTCACGTCAGTTAACATAGACCGCTCCCTCTGTTCCTGTCTGCTTACCCTCCTCACTTCACACTGACTGCTGATTTTAACACACAGTTTTTGACCACCACCCATATGAAGTCATAAAGTGGGTTTCCATTCAGACATACCATTAATTTCAACAAATTTGCTAGCATTGTGATTAAAACGTTTTCCTGAGCTGAGCAGTAGGGAGAACCTGAGCCACAGTGGGCTGGAGTGTATCACGTTGTTTCAAACATTTACATAGTTTGTCACAATCTTCATCCAACATTTCTTTCTTGTATAGTAATAATCGTTTGGTATTATATTTGTATTAATGTATACTGTAAAAACAAGTCCCATGTGTGTGGTAGCAAGAACAATCCTGTAAAAAACACATCAACCTGTAAAAGTATTTACAGAGTCGCATGTAGATTTAACATTTTAAGCATGTAAATGTAACATTGAATGTAAACAGTAAATGTTTGCCCCTTACATAGACCTGCACGGTGCTCACAGTGTTTTCTAAATCCACCAGATCTAAACTGGGAGTAGTTTAGCGTTCAGTGACTTCAGAATTTTGCAAGGATACTTCCACATGTGAACAGTCAAGAGCGAGAATTCAAACTCTCAACCCTTTGGTCATTGGACTACTCTCTTAACTCAACCACATCCACCTGTTATTTTAAGTATTTAAAATCTTAAATCGTTAAATGTTTACTTATTTATTACTTCAGCCACAGCTACATTTGATTTAATGTAAACAAAAATATTCTCAAATAAACAACTTTGCATTGTATTTTCACTTACAGTTTTACAACTCTTTGCTTTTAATTCTCCAGTCATGTTTTAGTATAATGTAGTGCAAAACATCACTGGATTCACATTCCACATCCACAATTATTTGTTAGATGTGCTGAAACAACTTATTCCTTTTTATCTTTTATCAATATGCTATCTTTTCCATTGTTCAAAACATCTTTTTAATACGTTTTCATTTTTTCTTGTCATGCCATGTCTTTTAAAGGATAATAAAGTTTTACCGTTGGCTACTTCAAATGTTGATGTGAAATACTAATGGTTTCATCAGGTAACTTTGGTCATAGCCTTTTGTCAACTACGTGTAAGTACTCAGTCATTGCTCCATCAGTCAGGCATGGTCAGTAATATGTTACCTCCTTAATGGGCTGTTCCAGCACCAATAATGATGCAGAGATGTAGATTTGTCAGATTACCTGGGCTGTGATGGATTGGTTACTGACCCCATGCATCAGATACCAGCTTCAGATGAGTGTCATGTGTTAAAGAAGCAAATGATGGCGACCAATTTTGAGGTAAATGGTTGCCTATTTGTGTGACTGACTGCTGTTTGATTGCTCATACTTGGCAACCTTGAATTAACAAGTATTCAGGGAATGCTTATTTTGGGCCAATCGCAAGTTTCTATGACAATCTTGAATTAGAGCCAATTATGTGATTTTTTACCTTTCTGCTAAATGTGACCTTGACCTTTGACCTTTTGCAATGTTGATAATTTTTGTTATGCGTATGTATATATACGTCACTGCATGGAATATTATGATAATATATACAGTATTGATTAAGTTATAGTGTGATATACAGTATTTTTTTTATTGAATTAGTATGGTATACATGACCAGTACAGGTACACTTTAACCCTTTATTTTTGTTTATATTTTACTTTTCTTAAGTGATTTATTCCTATTTATTGTGACATTATATTCTGCATTTTATGTTTGTTCAGTGAAAATTTGGTATTGTGCTATAATGAATTTACTGATGATGTAGATGTTCATAAAAACACAAAATAAAATTGAGGGGTATATGAAAAACATAGAAAACTGAATAAAAGGCGACTTTTACAGCAAAATGTATCATTAACTGAACATAAACCAAGTGGATACATCCACAATTATGTATCAAACTCTAGGGGTTTTACCTGTGAGTCACTGTTGTCAATGGTGTTTCCACATTCACTATGGAGCCTCTGAACTTCCAAATGGATCATATCTGATGACCTTGAAAAGATGACAAACAGTATTTTACACTCATTTACACACATTTGTTAAGATGATTACAGTTAATCAACATTTTAGATCAGTAGATGCTTCTGGTCACTACTGGTTGTTTGGGTCATAAGGGGTTAATGCACTAATTAAAAATACAAGCCAACAGGAAGTTGACAAAAACAGATTCAAAACACAGTACAGCACAGTATACATACAAATGTTTAATATGTTCTGTATAAATTATCGTTGTCTTCTTTGTCGTCACATTAATCATGTAAAGAACTGCATGTTGGTTTACATATTGAGACTGTATCAGTGCTTCTGTTGTAATGCTGA
Source organism: Siphamia tubifer (assembly GCA_020466265.1). Classification (NCBI taxonomy): domain Eukaryota; kingdom Metazoa; phylum Chordata; class Actinopteri; order Kurtiformes; family Apogonidae; genus Siphamia; species Siphamia tubifer. Next base: position 45,672,360 of record CM035785.1, on the reverse strand, counting down.
TGAGAGAACCTGAGTCTGTTGTCTTACTTGTGTTAATCAATTCACTCTATAAAAATATTTTGTCATACAATGTACTGTAATAAGTTGGCTACAAGTTGTGGTTTTTGGCCATCATCTAATTACAAGCTGAAAAAGCTTTCTTTTCAAGTTATTGTTAAGATCAGAGAATGCAGCATCATTCACAATGATAAAGAATTTGATGAAAAATAAGCAGTCAGATTGTGAGCAAACCCCAAGACACAATAACTGTCTGACCTTGAAGATAATGCTGCTATTACTGTGGTGCATTAATTATTGTTGTGTATTGTTTTGTTTATTTTATCTTACAGCATCAAATAGTAAAGTGAATAACTGTCACATACTATGTGCAGAGATATTCTCCCCTTAACCAGTGGTCGAGTTGTAAAATCAAACTAGAGGGGAGGGTCAGGGAGACGGATAATGTTTGTTGGGGTTTCAGGGGTGTCTCCCCTGAGAAAACGCATATGAGAACGTGTAGGAGGTTCAATCGTGAATAACAGCCTCGTACAGTACTTTTATGACAGGAACCTTTTTGCATTGCAGTGCAGTGTAATATTTTTGTAATATGCAGTATTTGCATCCAAATATATTGCCTTTATTGCAGTAATGCTGTACTATACTGCACTAACTCTGGCATATCATAACCAATGCTATTAAATTGAAAGGCCCTTTCAGATACAAAGATGACTTCTCCTTGCAAGATGACTTCCCCTTTTTAATGGTAAAGCAAAAACAGAAGTAATATACTGCTATTTTATTCTTCTAAGCATGCAGGGTGTGGATATTTTGTGTCCAGATACTCTGGCCATGCACCTTAACCAAGGCACTGCAAAATGGAAGTCATTTCCCTGGCTGGCATGGCCACCACACCCTAATCTGGCTCTCACCAGATATAAGTTAATCACGTCACATCAACAGTTAGTAAAGCATCAAATGCAGAGATCACATTTTAACTTCAAAATCATTGTAATTATAAAGTTTAAGGTAATCAATCTTTTAAAACCTTAGCAAACTTTGTAAATTAACAACTGAAACTTCTTATGTCGTCCTACCAGCATGTAGTGTTGTTTTTGGAGGCCTGTTTTCATTTTCGTTTTAGTCTAGTCTTTGCATCAAGCTGTCATTTTAGTTTTTATTATTTTTAATTACATCCATCAAGTTTTAGTCGGACACATCATGACAGTAGTCATTCTTGTTTTCACAAGGCACAATGTAATAATTTATTTAAATTATATAATTCATGACTAAATGAGTGATTATGATAAATGAACAACCACTCATGAACACAACCATGTGATCGTTATAAGTCATAAGATCGTCATATTTAATCATTATGTATTTACCTATTTGGTATGTTCAGGAGTTTATTTTGGAGGGAAAGAGGTGTAGTCTATATATAGGTGCTGTATGCATGGCTTGGTTTCCCCGTTCACCATGAAGCCCACTGTGGGAAACCTTCTTTGGATTGGTTCAGCATATGTGCTGCATAAACAGAGAGGCCAGAGCCACACAGATAATCACAGATCACTAATACTTGCAAAAAACTGCACTGTCTGTATTTGGCATTCCAGCTTTTCTCTACATTAATTGATTAATTTATGATGATAAATGATGGTAAAGTGGTATGTCATTAGTTTCCAGTGTGTGACTAAATACTCTAAGACTGTATTTATCCAGAAATATAATTTTACTTTTCAATGGATGGCATGTAGCTATTGTTAATTTCACATGGACTTTATTATTGTTGTGTGAGTGTGAGTGATACTCGTCTCATCATCTAAACCTGCTTTATCCTCACTAGGGTCGTGGGGTCACTGGGGGCCTAATCCAGCTACAGTGGGTGAAGGTGGGGTACACCCTGTATGAGTCTCCAGTTCATCTCAGGGCTGAACATATATAGACAATCACTCTGACATTCACACCAATGGACAATTTAGATTAACCAATTAATCTATCAGTGCATGTGTTTGGATGGTGGGAGGAAACAAGAGTATCTGGAGAAAACCTACACAGACACAGAGAGAACATGGAAACTCCACACAGAAAGATCTGGTGTGGGACTTTGCTTGCTGTGAGGCAAGGGCGCTAACCTCTGCGCCGCCCTGTGAGTGACACTGTCAGTGTCATATAGTTTTAAGAATTATTTAGTTCCTAGGAAACCTTTAAGTTTGCAATTTGACAGGGCAGTACGAACCATGGGAGGGCATTGTGACGCTAATGTCCGCAACAGTGATGTATTCTTTGAACTATATAGTTCAAAAAACTATTTAGTTCCTAGAACTAAGTTCCTAGAACTACTCTGTGGGAAAGCGCCTTATGGTGCCATGTGGCTATGTGACTTTTTTTTACTTGGCTGACTTCACAAAGACAGTGAAAAAAGGAGTAAACTCTTACAACTCCAAAAGATTTGGAAACGTATGTGCATTGTCAGGGGTAAGTCTGAAAGGGACAGTTCAGGCTTCTATGAAGAATAGAATTCACGACGTTGAGGTGAATAAAGCCTAATTGATACCCTCCGTTAATTACGGAAATGGACGTTTTCATCAAGTTCTGGAGGTAGTTTCACCCGCCAGTTTGTCCATTGGTCAAGAGCTTAACAACCCGGTGAGCTCCAGGCCAAATGGAGCAATACCATAGGAACCTGTGGGGGCAGTAGAGAGGCTGAAGTGTAAAATTTTGCAATTCCATCCACGAAGAAGGTTCCCGCTATGATCTGTGCATAGGTTAATTCAGGTCAGCTATCAGTTTTGCAATTTATGATTACCGTATTTTCACGACCATAAGGCACAGTCTCAGTTATTTGTGCCATTACTATATTTAACACATACATACGGCGCACCTGATCATAGGGCGCTGAAACAAGCATACTAGTTTGCGTTTTTGACTCACCGAGATGTCAAAAGTGAGCGGCACCTCGTCCATGCTTGTGATGTGGCAGGGGCTGGATGTGTTTGTCGGAAATCTGTTTGCTGCAGTAGGACCGGAAGATGGCCAGCTTTTCTTTATAATCCGCTGGAAGTTGCTGCGCTACCGTAGTCTTTGTCCGGATTGAAAATTGGAACCGTTTCATGAAACGAAAGCACCAAGATGGACCTCCTTGGAAATGTTCAATGTTAATTTCTTCTGCTAGCGTTATTGCTTTTAGTCAAATGGTGACCGTCGAAACGCTTCTCCCACTTGTTCTTTGCTCGGTGATCGACTGCTCGAGTCTTTCCTCCAACTCGGGCCACCTGGCCTTATGTCCGCGGAAACTCAGATGCGTCTTCTTTACCGTTCTCATGGTGTCCTCTACTATGTCCGCCTTACAACAACACATAGGGCGTACTGCACCATAGGGCGCGCCGCACATTTTGAAGAAAATCTAAGACTTTTATGCGCGCCTTATGGTCGTGAAAATACGGTAGTTGCTGTACTGCTCTGTGGGGCTGTGCTCTGGTTTTTTTTGTTTGTTTTTTTAACATGAACAGTTACTTAAAACTATCCAAAACCATTTGAAATATGATAGTCTACATCCCATATTGCCAGGTTGAATTGTGAAAGCTGTGCAACTAGATGGAAAAGGTGCAAACAAGTTTATAAGAGAATGCTTATGAGAAGAGTTTCACCCAGTCAGACCACTAAGAAATACAACTTCCTTTACTGAAAGTCAGTTTTACTCAGGATTAAATATTTGAAGTTCCCAATTAAACCAAAAGCAAAAGAGACGCCTTTTAAAACCACGGATATAAGATGTATCCATCAAAAGAACTGCTACTCCACAGATTTAAAATAGACTAGAACTGTGTGTTTTCTGAAAGCGACTCCTTACTGCCCCCTAGAGGATTTCAAACGCAACATGCATAATATGGACGGAGGTATAAATACCAACGTCAGGAACGGAAAGACGAATTTCCGCAAGGATAAAACAGGCTTAAGATTCTAGCTAAGGATGTCAGCTGTTAGTCGTTTACTGCTTACCAATTGTTCTTTGCTTTGTCAGAATAAGTACGTATGGTTTGGTGACAACTTACTGTCACGAGGAATATCTTAGAAGCACAGTGCCTGTCAGACAGCTAAAACATTACCTACTACACAATAGTGGAGCGCCACAGTGAAAATTTTTCATTTTACAAAGACAGTTGCTCAAACTCTGTACATGAACTTAGATACAGACGCCGGATGATCAGCAAAGCTATAAACAAGTGTTAAAAACGTGCATAATGTACAAAAATTGTTATCGGGTGCTTTTACACAAACAGGGCGCCGCCATGTTAGCTGCTCGCGCTCGTTCGCAAGTAAATCAATTTTCATGATTATTGATCTTACTTACCTGCTCAGTTTAACCCATCTTCTCTTCTCGGTTTCATCCCGAGGAAAGTGGTAGTAGGATATTGCGTTATTAACGTAACTTTGGTTGTTACAGCAGGAAACACTGCACCATAATAGCTTGCGTTTTCCAGGACGCGGCTGTGCAAATCGTAGGCGGAATCCGGGAACGTTCGCCAAACTCTGCTTCTGATTGGCTGAGCTTCAAACGTCATCGCCACTCGTGACACAGTTTGAAATGTGAGTCGTCTCTAGCTGCCGCCTATATCCTCTTTTGGTGACAATTATGAAGAATCTAGCAACTGTGAGGTAGTGACATTTGACAATTTGACAGGCATAACAGTTTTCGTTTTGCAACGATGATAAATTCACATGAGACCTCATCCATTTATACTGACACTAATATGTCAGTATAAATGTAGCTGCATCATATACATAAGTCACTGTCTTTATGTGATTTGCACATTCCTTCCATTTACACACGTGCCATTTTCATCTATTGATAGACGAATGGCTATATAAACACATACAAATGGCTCTTAGATAGTTTGGTTTTGCAATATTTACTAAAATATATAGTTTGGTATTGCAATATCCACTAAAAATATACACAACATAACATATGTGTTAATAGTAATCCAAATAACAAAGTTGATCTATATCAAATTGTATGGAAAAAATGATGGGCAATTCCATGCAAGCTGTCATGTCCATAAGGCGAACACAATGCCAAATGTATAGTAAGATGTGAATGATGATTTCTTAAAATTTGGCTGTTAAGAATGAATTTTTCGAATCAAGAATGTAGGCAGGGGAGCTAGTTTGACTGACAGGCTGCCTCTCCAATCCTAGCACTTAAGGTGGAACTTTTCCCGGATTCCACCTACGATTTGCACAGTCGCTTCCAGGACACAGAAGTGATGCGGTGACATAGGCACTAGTCATCCCTATTTTAGAGAGAGGGGGGGTAACCATTGCCATTGTATGGGGGATGGCACACCCCCATCCCCCTACAAGTCCAGACCTAACCTTAACTAAAAAAAAATGAGAGTAGTTATCTAAAGACTGGGTACAAAGAAGTGTAGTGTACTTACAAAATAGATCAGAAATGATGAAAAATAGAAAGTGGGGTTTGTTTGTAAGAACAGTCACTTAACAAGGATGGCTGGAAAGGCTGAGCCAAATGTTAAAATTGATTGTGGTGGAGATTAGGATTGGTCTACCCCAAACCTACAAGTGAGTGCTTCACTAATGGACACTTTCACCCTTTTAAAGCCAGATCCATGGGTATTACCTTTAACCCCTTCCTTTACCTATGAACTCATCCACACCAATTGCTGACAAACTGCCCTCTATTCATGCGCCTAACCAATGGTCATGAGTGATGATTGGATATTTGTAAGTATGTATTATATGCAATCTGTGTAATCAACACAAGCAGCTATGGTTGCAAAATAGTGTCCTAAAATGAGATGCCAGGTGTTTGTGTGTGTTTTATGTGTATCTGTGTGTGTGTACATGTCCATCTGGAGGGGTCCTTCAGGTCATAGTAATCTGGCACAGCAATCTCGCACTGTAATCATCTCAGTGCTCAGCAGGTGGTCTGACAGAAGGCTGGGGAGAAAAGTTTCTGCACATTTTTTGTGAGCCAGCTCAGGCCATCCTGTTATATAGAACCATGCACACACCAAACAGGGAACTGATGCTCCCTGTAAAATAAAAGTGTATGGAAATGTAGCGACAAATCAAAAAACTTGAAGAGAAAAAAATCACTGATCTATAGCCGAGTAATTTTCATATCACACAACTATCTGTAGCAGTGAGATGGGCGTGTGGAAAGTACTGTCCACAGATTTGGTGCATTTGACACATTCTCCATCTATATGGAAAAAGTGGCAAATGTGGCAAATGGAGAGTTTAGCCTTCTTAGAAATATAGCAAGGGGCTGTTATATTAACTATAAGGAAAAGAGTGTCTTTATAGAATATTATACAACAATGCATCTCCACTACATGGGAAAATATATGTATTCATAACAGTTTACCTCTAGGAGGAAAGTGTTTTTTTCCTCCTGTAATAGAAGCTGGCAGATAACAGAGCAGAAATGATAATGATATATATTCTACCTCAGGTTCTTTTTTCTATTTAGCTGGGAGGTCTTAACTCAATAGCAGCTATTTCAGGAGATCTAGGCCTTATCATGCCACCACACACAGGGATAATGAACTTGTCTTACCCTAAACATTATATACATGTGTGAGTGTGCATGTGTGTGTGTGTTCTGTTTTAACTCAAGAGCTGTGTGTTGTTACATAGTGATGAAGGGTGCTTGGTTATCGCTACCTGGCACCTTTATCACATCTGCACATGTGACACCTTTCAATAACCCTCAGTCCCCACCTTTCTCTCCTCTGCCTTCAAAAAATGGAGGCCAGTGAGATAAAGAGTGAGTGTATGTGTGTATGTGTGTGCTTGTGTGGAAGAGAAAGAAAATGACATGCTTATAACTAGGGTTAGTATAGAAAACAGAGGCTAAGGATTAAAATTAAGCACAACATTTTCAAAAAACTGACAACTGAATAAAGACCGTAAAGGACAATGTAATGCTATTAGACTATTTTAAGGTTGAACTTTGATTTAGCTACAGCTATTAATTACTGCACTCTGCAGCAAGTTGTACAATGTTAATGGTTTATGGTGTGAAATACTACAATTACTTCACACAATATGGGCCATTTAATAAAGATTAGTTTTGATGTCATGTATTCTTTTATCATATCATTTTCAGCATATATGAAAAAATGTTTAACTAAAAGAAAAACCTACTTATGCACTCACAAAATAAATAAGAGTAGAAGTGAATGAAATGTTCACAACTATAATAAATCAGCTTAAGATAGCAGGAGAGAGATGGTGCCAGTGTAAATTTTCCTTAAGTAAAAGATCCAAGAAGTTCTTCTCTCACTGTAGTAGACAGAGAAGTGGAGGGATAGAGAAATGCAAAGGCAGGAAGTCAGTAAGGTTAGCTATCAAGAGTGTGAATGGGCAGAGTGTAGAGCAGAGAGAGCCAGGCCTGTTGGCCAGTTTCCAGTGGGGATAGTGGGTGTCCCTGTGCCAGCTGGCAGCCTGTCTCTCCCATCTGTGGAGCCTAGGAGAGTGTGCAGTAATCTCCTGGAGACAGCGGCTCAGCTCAGGCCAGATTTAAAGGGATATGGCCAGCTGGCCAGGCATGGACAGGTCTACACTGAAGAGAGAAAGGAAGGGCAGGAGAAGGCCACAGAGATGGGAGGGGATGAGTGAGTGAGCTGTGATGAGGCAGGTCAGGTGTAATGGTGAGGATGATAGGGAGGCTGAACACTGGTGGTCAGGGAGCAATAAAGAGCTCTGGTAAGAATGATTATATTTCAGCTGCCAGCAAATAATGGGACTAGCTGAGTGGAATGTCTTGAAAACTACAATAGGTGTGTGCACCTACCTGTGTCAGGGCAGCATCTCACCTTCTCTGTGACAAACTAACGAAACTAAGAGAAGAGGATGCCCCGCCCCTCAAAAAAAAAACCCCAAAGAGACTATACTGTAGGCCAAGTATTTGTGCTCAGCTCTGGGTTTACTGTTCTCTGTGACTGTTGCAGATGGTAATCAGAGCCCAGCTGGCCTATCCAATGCAGCTAAAGGCCTGCATTTCAAAATGATATCAATCTTTGCTAGTCATTTCATCCACTCATCTTATTTTTTGCAGGAACATTTCCAAAAGAATAACATATTTTTTCTACTGTAATCTTCAATTCATTTGATTGTTTTTCAAGATGTATTTAATCAGAAGGTATGCCTCAGCATGTATTACTTACAAGTATAAGAAGATTAATTGGTTATTCTGGTCTAGAAGAGTATACTGGGAAGTTTACTGGGATCTAGTAATTTGTTCACAGTAACAGACTTTCCTTTTAAGCTAATGGCAGCTAGTGTTGTGTATTGTTGACACTGTAGAAGCTTTTTATGCAAAAATGACCCATGTTCTGTGAATAGACTACAGGCTGTTATTGTAAATGAAGGCTTTCAAGACAGTCATTAACATAGAAATAGACTTGTCTAATAAAAGCAAATGGCCAAGACCAAAACAGACTCCAACATAAATTTCACATGAGTAAGCATATGTGCATGAAAAAATCTTACGTAATGAAATTTAAATGTTGATTTTGGTAGTGAACATGGTAGTGCAAATGGCTTGTTAGGCTATTTGTTGCTGAGCTGGTACCAGGTGAGAGATGACGACTGAGAGAGGTTGAGATGTATAGCATTAGCCTGGCTCCATATGTTACAAAAAAAAAACACTGCGTGCAAAGATGCTCAAACAATCCGAGAATGTACACACAAATCTATGCACACTGCAGTTTTAGCCACACTTCTATCTGAAATGTATCTGTGCACCTTATAATGTACATAAGTATACACAGGTGTGATTTCGCTCACACATACACACAAACTTGTGCACAAATTCAGAAACACAAAGAGACACACACACACCCCTGAGGCAATAGCTGTAGAATAAGTGAAGCCATGCAAATCCCCAGATGTGCAGGAAGACAGGGGGAAGATGAGGAGGAGAGGATTCAGAGGAGGAGTGAAGTGCCTGGAAGGGGGTGGGGGTCGGATGGAGGAAAGAGGGAGGGGTTGTGGTGGGGAAGGCTGGGTGTTTACTACTGTTTAAAAGGCAGTGGGTGCTGTGTGCAGATTAATAAACAGGAGGTAATAGCAGAAGGACTCTATATTTATTTTTTATCTTAAATGTTGCTTGTTTGTCGGGCTGGATGAATATTGACTGTGAAATTGGGATCAGGGGCGACACATGCCAGTGCTCGGCCTTATCTCTGGGATGCAGGCAGGCCTGGGGCCGTTATCGTCGTGCCACAGTGGCGTGCCGGCACTCCAGCGCTCTCAAAGCCGCCACATTGCCTTTGTATCTGCCTGGAGAAGCCTGTTTACCTTTCACTGGCTTGATATTCCTATTAGAGCCGCTGACTATTTACTCACTGCCTCCTCCTCTCCCTCCACCGGGCTATGTGCTGTCTCTCATCTCTCCCTCTTTCTGTTTCCCTCTCGCTGTTGGCTATGCCTATCTTTTTACTGTTGGTTTCTTTACAATATATTTGTTGTCCTGTCTCTGTTTTTGACCTTCATCATGACATAAAGTTCTAGACCTGGCTTTGCTTACCAAGAATGAAACTGTGAAGAACAGTCTAACTTTTATTTAGATACTACTGTCATCGCACTATTTCTCCAGCCTTCAAATGCATAAGTGACAAACTTTAAGTCTCAAAAGTTTATATTTGTTCCTTTTATTCATCAAAAATGTTTCCTCCCTGACCTTTGCAAATGTCAGTTTCGCCTCAGTTTAGTTACCTATTCTTACACTTTTACCATAAAGGGGTTATAGAAGAGACTTGGCACATAGGTGTTGTTTCACAGTACATTTTATAAGTATATATATCAGTACTAGTCCTGTTCAGTCCCATAAAAACAGGCATAGATTCTCTGCTGGGGAACTATTTCTCCTTAATGCCTGAGTCTCTCAATCAGGCATGCATCTGTTCGTGCTTCCACAGTGCTTTACCTGAACTAATCACTTCCTGGTAAATTAAATTCAAAGCCTAACTGTGGCCACAGATAATATCTCCAATTACTCTTTTAATCAAAACTTATCATATCCTAAGGAACTTGCAAGAGTTTTGTTTTTTAATCAAATTTTGGGAAAGTGCATTCATACATATATACAAAACTTACCATTATGATAGCTTGTGCTCATATGCTTGCATGGTTATAAACAGTGTAGCACACTGCCACTGCTGCAAAAGGGTAGAAGAGAAATCACTGAAGAACTGGAAATATGACACATGTCCTCTACACAGAAGTTAGTGCACAGGGTATTTACAAGATAGTGTAGGAAGATGTTCATTTTAAGGTACATAATGATCCATTCACAAATTGAAAATAAAATACAAGATGAATACCTGTCCACATGCATGAATTGTTAAACATTCTTACAAATGGTGTAAAACTGATGGAGGACACTGTTAGTGATTTGTGTTAGATGAAAACAACTTTAACAACCACTGTCTTGGAGCACGTAGAGGTATAACCTGGTACGTAAACTGCTTTAATGATCAGTTGTAACATCAGGCAATAAAGAATTTAAGTTAAATCATATAGCAAAGGTGTTACCAGTCAAAAGGTACCAGATGTGATGCAAGCCCCGAAGGGATTTTTTCTTTAAAAGTTGCTTTCTCTCCAACTACTGCAACCAGCTGTGTACCAGTATGTAACCACATCCCAACCTCTCCTCTCCTCTCCTCTCCTCTCCTCTCCTCTCCTCTCCTCTCCTCTCCTCTCCTCTCCTCTCCTCTCCTCTCCTCTCCTCTCCTAGGGGAAGGGCATACAGATTCCTTCAGTGATGATTTCTGCCTCTCCTCTGACTGCAATCTTCATGGCAGTTTTTTTGTTTTATCTCTCTCCTCCATGCAGGGTTCACTGAGGGGCTCGGGGCGCACTGTGCCGCATGCCATGCCATGAGGTGGGATAAGGAGCAAACAAACATATGGGCAGCGCTTAGCAACCCTGATCAGAGTGTCTGCCAGGGTCCTGATAAGCTGACAGGCAGGAGAGGACAGAGAGAGGTGGAAGGAGGGGATGGGATGGAGAGGTGCAGACAGAGGAGGGTGCGCTCCTTCTCTAATGTGTTAACCTGGAAGCTCTAAAGAACACATGTGTGTATTCATATCACCCTAATGTGCAATCATAGAGAAAAGTGACTTCTAAATCTACAGTCACATGTGTTACATGTAGATTGCATGTTTCACCTTGAGTCTCCACTGTTAAATCCTGTTCCAGATTATAGTGATGCTTGACATTGGAATTACTATACATTAATACTAACCGTTAATAGCACACTTTGTAAGAGTGGACTATAGTTTTTTTTATTACCTTTATGACCTGGTTACCAAGTTATATTTTCATTAGGGTTTGTCTATTTGTTTGTTTGTATGTCAGTCAGCAAGATGATGCAAAAAGTTTTGGAAGTATTTTGATGACATTTTCAAGAAATGCTGATTCTGGCACAAGGAACAAATTATTAATATTTTGGTGGTGATCCAGATCATTGTCTTTATGCAGGAATTGTTTTGGAAAGATTTGTTATCATTGTGGGATAGAGCCAATATCAATACATGCATATATAACTCCACAATATAGATAATATTAATGTGTATCCAATACTGTGTGTAAGTATTAAAAGTCAAGGAAGTCATTGTAGGAGTAAGTTAATTATGGTGGAGGGGGTGTATCTGCTTTGGTGGAGGTCTGTGCTCTTTGTGTCCTTTTCCAGTGTTTAGAAAGATTCTTCCAAATGTAACATTTTTAAACCTATTGTATACAACGTAAGACATCACGATGATAAATGTGGTTGTATACACCCTGGGGTTCTTAGAGGATATGCATGTGTTTCATGTTAGGGGTCCTTCATGACCTACAAGTGTAATTTTATTTCACTGTCTAACTATCTGAACATCTGCCTGTCTTTTAGAAGTTGGTCAATCCATCTGTCTGCTGATTAGTCCACATCTGTCTGTCGATCCATCTGCCAGCTTTCGCAGCCAATGTGTGGGCCTTAGTTTTAGCACCATTACAGCACTGGGGTTCTGCAGGACAGAGTGCAGAGAAAGACAGAGATAGCAAGAGAGGAAAAAGAAAGACTCAGGCTGAAGACAGATGCATGACTAGGTGATGTATTATGTTTACTACACTTTGCCAAAGAGCCATGATAGAACAAGAGAATAGCACGCCAAACTTGCTTGACATTGCCTGACATGAGGGTGTGTATCTGCCAGACACTGATAAAGTATTTGTAGGCATTATTAATATGCTTGTGTGGGAGCTATCTGTCAAAAGTTATTCTTTGTTCTAGGCACTGTTTCTTTTAGTATGTAATTGCTTTTTGAATATTATATGTTTCCACAGCTGCTAAACTATAAACCCTGTGATGAACTGACAACATATCCAGGGTATGTTCAGCTTTTGACCTAGTACATGACCCTCTCAAGGATTTAGCAGTTTTGAACATGAATGAATGAATTAAATGTTAAAACATTTTTAACCAGGTGTTTCTATGAAACTGGTACCTATAAACAGGCTAAACATTCAAAGCAGATGCAGACTAATGCTATTAAACAAGTTTGGAAGCACTTTTGGAAACACTATTTTTCTGATAAATCACATTTTTATATTATTCTAATGCAAGATTGTTCATGTAAAAAAGGACATGAAAATAACATGCTACTATTTTATCAAATATCTATTTTTTTTCTCTCACACACATTTTGGGACTCAAACCAGTTATTCAAGGCAGAGAGTTTCACAAAAATAACCGCTGTTGCCAAATCGCTTGTGATTTATTTGTGTTTAAATGGACAGGTTCCACATGTAATGCCAATAAACACAATGAGTTATTCATAAAACCTGAGACTGCAGATTCATGAAAAACCCACATGTCTGGATTTCTGGATGTCTGGAAATTTAACACAATTACAGCACATTTACATGCACTTAGAGAAATTAGAATTATTGCCTTAGTCCGGCTAATATCCAAGTTTTTAAAGCCATCTATGCACCTCAGTTGGACTAGAACTGAACTGAAGTTTTGAAAACCAGGCTATTCATACCATATAATGCGGTTCTAAATCAAGCTTTAAATGTATCTGTTATTATTTGGTCTAAAAACCTGACAAAGTACCAGGTAAAAGTGAACCCAGTTTCATAGAAGTACCCATGCTTGTCCCCTGCTGTGCATCTCAAATCAGAAGTTAACATTACATTTGCAAAATCTCTTCGAAAAAAATCAAACAACTGCCCCCAAAACCTGTTTACCTGCATCAAAAGCAAAGAGTGTGTTCAGGTCACACTGAGTCAGTGAACATGTAGACACTACAGAGCAGTTTTTACACACTATAAAATGGAAACAACTTAATCCATTGGTTGCAGAACATAAAGTTTATCACATACTGTAAATACATTTAGGGAAAGAAAAGTGGAATTCCAAAACACTTCCAAAAATCATTTCACAATCAAATCAATTAGTTTCATTCCACTTCGTAAAATATTTTTTTTAGTGTCCAGACACAGGACCACATAATTTATAATTACTTCATAATACAATTATGTTCTTGTATCCATGTCTTATTTTGACATCTACAACATTTTATTCATAGTCTTTCCTTGGAATTCAGCTCAAATAAAGTACTCTTAGTCTAAACACATTTGGTTGGAATGGATCTGACCCACAGGCATCAACATAGAAAGTGTCTGGATACACACCTGCACATACTGAAATCATCTTTATCACCCTTTGTGAATTGTGTTCAATGGTATTCTGTACACTTGCTTCATGTGAATCCTGATGCCTTCAAAGTCTACACTGTCTGAACCCCTTTCCCCTTTTCTGTATTTGCAGCTTTATCTCTTGAAACAAACATGGTCATTGTTGAGTGCCTGTGTCTAATTGCTAACACCAGAGTTTTTGTACCTCATGTATGTCACAGTAAAACATGTGTTTCAGGGAGTGAGAATTTGCATAGAGTAGTTTCACAAAAAAAGTGCTCGACAGATTTACAAATGATGTCTAACTATGTGAACCAGTTCAATGTTGTGAAAAACGGAACGTTTGAGTTTGGCAAGTGGTTGTTTCTGAGAGTACTTTAGTGATTCGTAAAAGCTATAAATGACGTGCACAGTTTTCAGTGTATTTGCAGACATTTGAAGTTAGTGTAGACAATGTGCAGTTATGCTTTTGTCTTTTGAGTTTGGAGAATACAGGAAATGTACCTTTAAAAAAATTACAAAATACATGTCACCGTAGAGCAGTAGTGACCTACTCAGGTTTGCAATTTTTCACAGATGCTACATAAAAAATGTGTAACGTTTGAGGAAATATAGATTCTATCTATTAATTTCTGGCAAACTTCGCCATGTGAATGTGTCCATATGCCAATGTTGAAAGATCACTTTGTTGTTTTTTTTGTCCAGGTGTGCATATAATCCTTGTACTTGTGAAAACATCTCTCTTATCACCAGTGTTAGAGTACTGTAGCTGTCAAATATCACAATGTCACAGCATCTGGTTTTCCATTATGGTATAGTAAACAGAAAACAATGATATGAGTGAATTGTGATTCTGTAGCTGTTGGAGACACATTTAATGGCTCTGCATGGAGATGAGAAAAATTCTCTGATAAGATTCAGCAGAGTGCTTAGTAAATAGCTTAAGGTGATGTACCAGTTTTTGAGAATACATTACCTAAAACATAAAGTAAAACATGGTGGTTGTGTTAACGTGTATTAACACTGAATAGGAAACTGTCCGCTATCCCTCCATATGACTCTCCACTATAAACAAAGTATTTGCAAATACAATTTGACCTGGCTCTGTTTACAGATCAGTGATCCCTAATTGGCGCTGTCAGCCCATGCTCACTTTCAGCCTATCCATTTCAATACAGAGACAATAACAACATTATGGAGCTCAATAGCTCATATTCCTATGTGGCAATAATATCTACATCCCTCCTCCTCTCCCCGCAAATCAATGGAGTGAGATGGCCTTTAGCTTCATTTTTCATTTTTAATATTGATTGCTGTTCTACTTTGGAGTGCACTGTCAGTCCAATTACAGAGAATTTAATTGATTTTTCCTCACAAGCTGGGTTAGATTGGATTGGTTTATGCAAAGCAGATCAAACAGAAGTACTCCCTGGACTCCCCTCTATGTGTAAAATACAGCTCTAATGAGCGGGAGCACACTGACAGTTTCTTCATCTCACCCTGTTCTTCTTCTGTTTCTCTCGCTCAGCACAAAGTGACACATGTGCGAACACACACACGCACACACACACACACACAAATTCAATGTAAGAGCAGCAGCAGTAATTATTGTACAAAACTATTTTGATGATTCCAACAATGTTACTGAAATAATCATCTTCAGCACCCTGTAATTGCTAAAAAAAAAAAAAAGATTGTGCTCAATAGAAGCTGTACTAAACTATCCAGAGGTTTATCTTATCTCCAGAGAGTTCAAAACTTAGGCAAAGAGTTGATAATTCATACAATTATATGTGATGAATAAAGCAGGTGTCTCTTCATTTGAAAATTCCACAATGACCTTTACAGGAAGCCTCTTCTCATGAAATATACATGACCCCGAACACAATATGTCAGACAGCGAGACAAGACTAATTAGCTGCAGGTAAATTCTGTAGGCCTTACTCACTCACACAGACTCACACAAACACACACCTTTGTCAAACTCCTTGGCTTTTCTGTTCCATCACATGACACTGTCTCGTAGACATAGTATTGTTGACAACAGTGCAGTTTTGCATTAGTTGCTGGTTACTTTCATAAGGAGTTGATCTTGTGTTTTAACTGAAAAAGTGAAAATAGTCAAGACCCTCTTGCCTATAGAGTGATTTAAATCCACCTGGTATATCCTCCAAGGTTCTACTGAAAATGAAGAAAATATCAAGAAACTGAATTAAATGAAAGCAGAGATTTTTTTTTTATTATTTTTTTTGTAAAATTAATGAAAACAAGCTGTGGTGTTGATATATTTACCTCAGCCAAGGAGGTATTAAATTCAGGTTTGTTTGCCTGTCTGTCTGTCAGCAGGATTATGCAAAAGTTTCAGGAATGGTAGGTAATGGGTCATGGAAGGACCCATTAGATTTTGAGCAATGAAGGTCAAATGTCAAGGTCACACTAAAGGTTAACAGCTAAAACAAATAAGTGGTAATATCTCAGGCGTTTTTTTTTTTTCATTCATATTGTCTCACCTTTGGACATCAGGTGGGTCAACATCTATGGGTCCATCAAGTCATGTTTTGACGTCATACTGTATGAGGCCATTGGCGGAGGTCTGCTGTCTCTGACTGCGTTGTTACTGAATGAAACATAAATGTAACAAAGAATTCAGAGAAAGCAGACCTCCACTAAGGCTTGATTTTTCATTCACATGTGACATGATTGAGCCATAGGTGTTGACCCATCTGATGTTTGAAGGTGAGACGATGTGAATGCAAAAAAAACCCTGTGAGATTCTATCTTGTCTGAATCCTGAGATATTACCACTGATGTGTTTTAGCTGTTGACCTTGAGTGTGACTTTGACCTTCATTACTCAAAATCTAATTGGTTCTTCCTTGACCCATTATCTATCATTCCTGAAAGCTTTATCAAAATCCCTTCAGAACGTTTTGCGTAATCTTGCTGAGAGACAGACAGACAAACAAACAAACTCGAATTTAATGCCTCCTTGGTGGAGGTAATTACAGATTACAATTGCAGTATACAATTGTGGTAATAATTTGATGTTTCAGGAAATTTACGTCAAGCAGAGAAAAACTAGTTTATTAGTTTAAATGAGGAAAAGGATTCTGATAACACATTTCAGCTCACTCGTGTGAGGAATAAAAATCCAAGCTGTGAAAAATGAAAAACTGTGTTGTTTGCAGTCATATCACAGTCTGGTTCAAGGCCAGATGAGGATACTTTCTCAAACTGGTGTTGTTTACTTAGCAACCTAATGGACATAACAAGACTGCAGGAAAGCTGATCAGGAAATAGTACCACATGTACCCACCTGCTGCCAGGTGCTATTATGCTAAAGCTAAGTTAACCACCAGCTGTCTGTTATAAAGACCCCAGAACATATTTGTTCCTACAAAAAAACAACAAAAGGAAAAAAAAAACTCCATATCTCTATTATTATTTTCTTTTTTTTAAATGAGCACACTGTTGCTTCATAGCTGATGGCAACTGATATTTTAACAAATAGAAATAACTGTTGCTACCTCATGTTCTGCAGGTTTATACTAATAATATCAGTGGAGGATAATTACAATCTCTGCAGTGTTGACGTCTGTATATGGAGCTCCATTAACTATTTACTCCAATTAGTTGGACAGCAGAGGGCTAATCTTTAATCTAGAGTCTTTAGGTATGTGTTAGTGTGTGTGTTTGTTTGGTTGCCATAGTGAGTTGGAAAGCTGTTCTGTTATAGCAGTCTATCGCTTGTCTCCTCACTTAAATCTCTACTTTCACATTCCTGGAGGCTGGTATTGGAGCTAACACCCCTCCTCTTTGCACCTTTGCAAAGCTTGTGTATGTGAATGTGTGTGTGTTTGTGTGTGTGACAGAGATGGTGTTGTCTTCTATGTCTTTGGGTGCCCCCTTGCTGAGCTGTCATCACTCCCTGGCACCGGGTACATAGCACAGCTGCAGGGGAACCACTCTGCAGGGAACCTTCGTTTCCATCTGTCTCCAATTCACAGTGGCACCTATTTAGAGCAGCTCAGCGGCTGTGCATGCCATAAGCCACTAGAGAGGGGATAGGTTGGGTTTAAGGGGGTCAGCAGAGATGGGAGATCAGTAGATTATGTGTTTGGGTTTGGGGCAGTGAGAATATGTTATATTTGACAAAGATATGATAAAACTGCAAAGTACAGCATTGCCACTTTATCACAGCGGCATCAATGTATCATGTTGCAAATTTAATTTAAATCCTGATGTTATCAGATTGTCATCAACTGTCAGATTACGTGAAAGGAAAAAAAAATCACATTATTAATAAAGTTGGAAACAAAGACAAAATTCAAAGCAAAAAGAGTAAGTACATAGTTACACAGCCAGATGCATGTAAAAACAGTGAATATAGTATAAGTTCATTATACCATCATTAATCAATGAGTGAAAAGATCCATTTTAGGTCAGATTTATTCATAATTCAATATTGATCCTTGCATGAAGTGAAAATAAATGAATGGAAATATTATTGTACTAAGACATTAGATTTTCTAAATAACTGAGTGTAGGTTCAAGAAGTAACCAGACTTCATATACATATACATATACATATACATATACATATACATATACATATACATATACATATACATATACATATACATATACATATACACATACACATACACATACACATACACATACACATACACATACACATACACATACACATACACATACACATACACATACATATACATATACATATACATACACATACACATACACACATACACATACACATACACATACACATACACATACACATACACATACACATACACATACACATACACATACACATACATATACATATACACATACACATACATATACATATACATATACATATACATATACATATACATATACATATACACATACACATACACATACACATACACATACACATACACATACACATACATATACACATACATATACATATACATATACATATACATATAGAAACATATTCTTCAATAATAACACCTGCAGTACTATCAATTGAGGTCAGTTTAGTATCGCAATGAGTATACTATATCAGCATCTGTGTGTGCGTACACGTATGATGATGTGTGTTCATTTGTGCATACAGTGCAGTGTTTTCCTTTACTTGTGACTGTGTGTATATATGAGAACAGGCTTAATTTAGCAGGTGTGCTTTGACAGTTCTTGAATGAGTGCCAAGTCTGGTGTACGAAGGATAAGAAAGAGGAGGCGAACCATGTGCATCTGTGTGGAGCTCGGCTGTGACAGATGGGGACGGTTTAACTTATAGAGTTCTGTTAAGATCTGGAGGTTTTTCTGAAGCTGTCTGTGCCAAACAGGTGTGTATTCTAAAAACACCACAGAGAGAAAAGGTGAACAAGCCTCGACTGACTTATTTGTCTGGTAGTGCTGTTTGCTGATAGAAGGAGGTTGCCAGCACATACTGTGTTTTTTCTTGTTGATGTAGTATCACATTAGTTGCCGTTATTCCCTTTAGAAGAGACACTGGCCTCGTGCTGAGCTTTTCCAACAATTTCTATGTCAACGATCGCAAATGGATATAATTCGGATACATGCAGGAATACACTTTTAAAAACTATTTGCTTACCTGCAGCGCTACTGTACATGTCATTAAAATCATTAAGAATTGTTAAGCATCATCAACAAAATACAAATATTTGCTAATTTGACTTCAATATGTATTAAAACTACAAGAATGAACAAACATGATTTCACTTTTATTTCTGGTGTTTTTTTTTGTATGAATGACAAAGGATTGGTTAGAAGCCAAGGCTTATTAAGAATCCAACCCATTACAACGAATACATTACAATTAATCATAGTATTTGAAACAAAATCATCTGCATCAACTAAAGAAAAAGAAACAAGTGAAGAGAATGAAAAAAAACTAAACAGTAATATGAAAGAGGTTATTAACTTAAGATTATCTATCTATAAATGCACTGAAACACATGAGTTGAAATCAACATTTAAAATACAAAACACAAGGATTAAATACGACCTGAACGTAATTCACTAACTCTCTGCCTGCTCTTAAAACTCCAAAAACTGACTGTATCCATCAAGTTTAGTTTTCTTAAAGGAATCATTCCATTGTTATTTCATTAATATTGCTGTGTTCTCCATTGTTATTGAATACATTGTGTGTTGGTTCTATTTAAAAAAAACATCCGGATTGCTTTGTTTCCAGCTGTTTTTTCACGGTAGAAAAATTCCTTCAGGTCGCACAACAGAGTTTACCGGTACTTCCTCATACATGCCCATGACGCAGTCACGAGGCATCTCTGAATGGCTCAGAATGCATGAAGGAACACTACCCCCTACCCTCTCGCTCTCTGTATGTGTTTACCTTTACCATAGTAGCATCCAGCTAGGTTCCGTGCCGTTGCTTGTTTTGAAAACATACAGGGAAAAAAAACGATGCTTTATTTCCACATAGAGCACATGAGCCAGTTTGATCTACCATTTTTTTCAAGCTTGTGCAGCAGCTACTGGGGTGCGATCTGGTCTCGTAGATGCTAGTGTAGCACTAGCATTTAGTTTCGCTGCAATGGGGGACGGGTTTAACCCCACGTGGGTGAAGCTGAAGTCCATCTGACATCAGATGGACCAGCTGTTTCTGGGTCCCTCGTTCCTCTTGTTTTCTGTGAATGCGATATGCAGCCAGTGGAGGAGACAAACCACTTTCAAAGGCAGCATGTGTTGGTAACTCAGGGTGACCCAGTAGATTCCAAAAGGAGTGTGAAAAAGTGGTCTTCAACCTTTTTTAAAAATGATAATTATTACTGCTATATTTAATGTAATCTGAAAGTAAGTTCCATAAGTTCACTCCTTTCACTTGCATGTGTTTAGTGTTTCATAGGAAAGGGACCTTATGCTGCCATCTGTGCTATAAATGTGTCACGTCATTCATTTAGTGGAAGATAAAGCTTATTCTGCAACTTCCACATTCATAAGTTTAGTTTTGCATCCTCTGCTGTATAGCAAAAATGGAGGCTACTGAGACGTGATGAATCCACCACACTCAACTATTTGGCACTTATGACTATGTTACTAATGAATCCACATATTGTCCACATATAAGTCTTGTAACTCTTTCACTATTTCACTGAAAGCATCAAATTTGAATACAGAAGCATTATTGTTTAAATGTAAAATGATTTATTGTGGATATAACCCAGTCAGGTCCTTCATGAGTCCCTGAGGGTTACTTTCCTTCAAAAGGATTTTAAGTTTCGAAGACTTACCATACTTTTTTTTTAATCTTAATTTATTTATTGCTGTCCAAATAAAAGCATAAGCATAAGTGTTAGACCATTATGTGTAAGCAGCTGTCCCTCCTCCCTGCATATAGCCTCAAGTAGTGTAAATTATTCCAACTATTTATAAGACTTTAAGGCATGCAGATTTATCAAGTGGATTTATTTAGCTGATAGTGTTTTAATCTGCTGATGAAAGAAATCTCTGTGAGGATTTGAAGTTCTAAAAACTGAAAATGTATCAGGCACTTCGAGCAACGATACTAAGACTACAGTTGAATGATGTCAATCTGGTTGGTTTTACTGTTGATGAAAACATGATGGCTGACCTGTTTTCACTTTTATCATGTGTGAGCCAATCGTATCATTTCCCTGGCGTTACCAAAAGCATTCCTAATGTTTATGTCAGTTCATATTGTGGTGCTGCAGAGTGGATTTTGTTAGCCCTCATGGGAATTCTGACATGTTTTTTGAGTTTTTTTTTTTTTTTTTAGAAGAATAGAGATGTATATACGTGCATGTGTGTTTGGTCCATTGTTCAGCTATGTAACAGACTGTAGGACTGCTGTAAATGGGCCACACTTGTCACCAGATTTTAAACTTCTTCCATTTCACATCATGAGGGATTGAATGTAAGGATAAAATGTTAAAAAGAGAGAGATTGAAAAGAACTGAAAAGAACTTCTCTCATTGGTCTCATTCAGCCAAATATGTCTCTAGTCTCCTTTGATAAACCTCAAGGCTGTTCTTCCTATGTTATACCTATGTTATACCTAATAATCTTACAACTTTAGTCCAAATATCTTTACTTTGCACTTGAATCAAAGCAAAAGAAAAATCATTTATTCTTTTATTTAAAGCAAACCTTTTCACAACCTGGTTGAACCAATCTGGTGTACATATTGGCTAAAAGTGCTATAAGGACGGTTGTGGAGTTGAAAAGTTCAGCTGGTTAGTGGTGGCCAGGTGTCGCACAGGCAGGCAAGAAGCTTCACCATATGGTCGCTTCTCACTAACAGACATCAGCTGTCCCTGCTCCTGACTTTCACATGCTTTACTTTTGCCATACAAGGTGAAAAGTTCCCTCATGTCCTAGTGTTGACCATTATGCAACATGAACTTTGTATTTACTTAAAGCCAAAGAGGAGACAAACTTGCTTCTTAGGAAAATGCAATATATAACACTAAGACACCATGAAATGAACAAAAAAAGGGCCAAATTCATTAATTTCCTCCAAATTTCTGTTATACCAACAAAGTTGCAGCTTATTTTGCTTCTCTCATATAACACTAAGACACCATGAAATAAACAAAAAAAAAGGGCCAAATTTATTAATTTCCTCCAAATTTCTGTTATACCAACAAAGTTGCAGATTATTTTGCTTCTCTCCTGCATGCTGATTGGAGTTTTAAAGAGGTAATGAAGTCCTGGTGTGTCCTCCTGCTGGGTTTGTATTTGGTGAGGGGTGCCTGTGTGTCGCTGATAGAGGGATCTTTCTGACACGGCTGCTCTGGCCCGACGCATCTGGGAGCCAGTAGCGGCAGCCGCTGGGGGGAGATAAGGCAAGGCTAGCTGCTCGCCTGTAACACACGTTTTGCCCCCCTCTGCCCTGTTCTCCTCTCCTCCCCTGCTCCTCCCTCCACTCATCCTCCCTCCCGTCATGCCCCTGACCTTATCTCAGGGGAGAAGGCACCACTGGGTTGCTACTGTGATAGCACCTGCCAGAACCAGAGCTGGCCTCTGGTGATTATGGGGGAATCATTATCTCTCTCTCCCCAAAAACTCATTTTATACCTGCCAACATCTGAGGGGAGGGGGGCAAAAGAGCAAGACTTCTATAACAGGTAACATGCAGAGAAAAAATGTGTGTATATCTATTTGTACCAATAGAGTAGTTTGGGGTACATGAGAAAAGACAAACATATACAGCAAAATATCATGATTTGTTGAATTTCTTATAAATGTGATAAGGTTAAAACATATTTGACGACAACCCTCATCTAATTTTTGTTGATCTCTAACTAGTGCTATGTATATGTAGAGCTCTCATATATCATTAGTGTTATAGCATGATTGCTTAAGTTGCTTTTTTTTTTCAGGTCACAGTCAATGATGAAAAATGAAGCAGCAGCAATTCGGCCACAAATATGACTTAGACAATTATGCTAAGAGGCTAATCAAAGGTAAAACAATACACATTTGTAAAGACTTACTGTGCATCCACATTAGTTGTGAATACATTTATTATAAATATGAGATCATTCTAAGGAAATACATGTCTCTATTTTGAATAAAGCACATTGTGAAATCTTTGCTGACCAATTCTCTTCACTGTCTAGTACTTCCTTTATTTTTATTTTAAACTTTATCTGGAACCATAGCGGTATTTCCATCTCATATGTATGTTGCCAAACATGTACTGCATTTTTAGCTCATCCGGATAAAGTCGCAATGAGCTATTGACATTGCGCTTCGTCTATCGTCGTCCACAATTCACTAAAATCGCTTCTCCTCCCTCAATTCTCAACAGATTTCAAATCTGATTGATTCATTAGGCACAAAACTTATCACTTTGTTTGTCGAAATTTGCCTTTGTAAACAATTTATTTACAACTTTGTTTATTTTTCCAGTCTGTCACTAAAATTGCTTCTCCTCCCTCAATTCTCATCGGATTTCAATTCTGATTTTATGATCTATTGAATGCCTCCTTTTTGTTGATAGCAAGACATCACAGCTGTGAGGTCTGGATGAGCACAGGGACATTGGCACTATCTATTTTTTTTACCTGTTATACATATCATAATGTGATATATGTTTAACCAAGAATAGCCCTGCCAGCACTTGGTATCATAATTCCATGTTTGTGTTTGTTTGAATGTTTCATCCATTAACATTTGTGATAATGGGTAAATCCCACTGATTTGGTTTCTGGGAGAAAAAAAAGAAAGAAACAAACAAACAAAAACCACCTAAAATGTATGTTCTGTATTTACAAAGAAGTTTCTATTCACTGTTTCGCTTTTACTGTCCCCCACCCTCAGCATAAGTTTCTCTCACTTCCTCTGCACTGATGACCATCTGTGTGTTACTTTCAACCAAACACTTGGCACATCTGTGTGCTCACATCCCCTCTCACTTCTTTCATCAGCTCACTACTTGCTTCCACAAAAATATGTGGTGATGTCTCCATGTGTACCGGTGTGCATTGGAGAGCCAGAACAGTACTGCTGTCGTATCCACAAAGGCCACTCCCTTTGGCTTAGGGGTTAATGGGTCCTGTGAGGTCAGAGGTCAAGGAGGTGATAGCCACAGTGTTGCTAGACTTTCACATCAGAACCCTTTCAGCTGTTCTTACTCTGTAAAGTTGGTTTTTGCATCTTTGATTCAAACTTGTGTGACAACAATGTTTTAGTTTTATGGACTTCAGTGTTATGGGAGTAAGAGGAAAGAATCACATAAAGAAGTTCATGTAGTTTATCCTAAAAAAGATCATATTCCAATGACATAGATGATAACAGTGAAGACCTTAAAATAGGTTAAAACCTGATCATGTTTGTTAAACCTTTTGGCTTAGACTAATGATTATGCATTTCATGGGAACTAGTTTAATGACTGACCATTACAGACATAGACACAGCTTTTCTGTAAATACAGAACGGTGTGTGAAACTGTTTGAAACTTACAAGCAGGGGAATTATCAGAAAATCCACATTTGCAGTAATTGACAATAACCATTAGTCTGACAAATCTTAGTATTCATTTGTATTATTCAATATTTCTTGGGTGTGTATAATGTGTGTGTGTGTGTGTGTGTGTGTGTGTGTGTGTGTGTGTGTGTGTGTGTGTGTGTGTGTGTGTGTGTGTGTGTGTGTGTGTGTGTGTGTGTGTCTTGAGCCCCTGTTTATAATCTATGGACAGCTTCTGGGGTTACCCTTTTTATAAATTCATTACTTGCTGGAGAATATGAATACAAACTATTTATATCCATTTAACCCCTTATTGCCTGAATTTAAATATACGTGTACTGTATAAAAACCCTAGGTCTGTCAAAATTAACGTATTAATGCAGATTAAACCTTCATCATATTTAATCTGATGACAAATTTGAATACAATATATATTTTTTCATATGTTTTGGCTATTTTATCACATTTCTAGTGTGTTTTTCTGTATTTTAGAAGAGTTTCTGAAAATATGTTTTGGATTTTTCATCACTTTTTTCTGTTCTTTTTTTTAAATGAATTTTAGTGGATGTTTAGCATTGTTAAAAAAATTTTAATATTTTAATTTTACTATAGCACATACAATAGATAGATTTTATTTTGCTATGTTGCATATTTGCAACAGTAGGCATTAAGGGGTTAAATGCTTTGTAAATAAATGTGAACTGAACTGATCTATGGTAAAGTTCATTAGATATTCATGCATAGTTTATTAAGGATAGTTTCAAAATACAAAGCATTTGCTTGTGAGAATTAATGAAAACATTTGCCAAGAAAGTTTAATCTCCAGACAGGGGACAATAATAGAAAGATATATTACTGATATTCTACAAGGTGCAGCAAAGCCAAAGCCCTTAACAAGTAGAGGGGTAACATAAACAGAACGTGCAAGAAGGGATGGAGTGGCTGCTGGCCGCAGACACAGCTGGTTCCTGGCAGAGGAAGCCCAGATGGAGGCCCAGGTCCTGCTGCCTGCTGCCGTCTGCAGCTATCGCCACAACCAGCACTGCTGCTTGGCCTCCCTGGGGACTGCAGCCCTGCAACACACAGAAACACACTTTCTGTACCATACAAACACACTTCTCTTTTGAGCCACAGCGGCAGGCAGGGCAGGAGGAGGGTTCAGACAAGAGCACAGCCCCTCAGCCAGAGCCACGAGACAAGTTGACCTGCCACTGACATACATTCAGGCACACTCGACTGCCTCATACACACCATACACACTACTGGAAAGGAGAAAAGAGATTACAACAGAAGCAGATCTACTACAAAAAAGAGGATATGTTCATTGAGGTTGTGACTGCATTGTGGATTTCAGCGTACAGCAGGCATGTGTTTTTTCTAATAGATGACTGCAGACAAAAAGCAAGTGCCAGAAGAAACCAGGAGGTGAGAGGAAGGAGAGAAAGCGATCATATAGTGTTAAATATCTGGAGATTCAACCACAGCTAACTTCTGATCCCTGCATGGCAACTTTATTATATCTTACATGATTATCTTTTGGAAAAACCTATTGAAAACCTTGCAAAATCCTTAAAGACATGCTTTGGAAAGAAAATCAACACTCTACTATTTTGGAGCTGATATTGACTGATATTGACAGTGTTCATTGTCTTTTTAAGGATTGCTATCTCATTTACTTTATACAGACATAATTGCACTCCATAGTAACCGGGTGTCACCTAACAACCACACTTTTAAACATTTTCAACATTCAGATATCGGTAGCTGTGAATTAGAAGCTCAAAAATGTCTGCTGAGGTGCATTTGGACCATCAAAAGAAGGCTGACCTGAGAGCTATGGCTTCCTCCTCTCCGGCTTTTGCTCTACGTGTTCCCACGGTCACACTGATCAGCCACAAGCAGCTGAAGGATAAACTCGGTGCCCACAGACTCCAGCCTGGGATCCTTGATCTAAACCTGGCAACCAGCAGCTACTACAGATGTAGGGAAGGTAGGAGCTCATCATCCTAAAGGGCCTGCATGTCTCAAGAAATCTTTTGGCAGTGTGTTACTGTGATGAGTGATGGAGGGTCCTGCAACTGTCAGGTCTGCTCATTAAATTAGAGTGATTGACAGATAATCAGTTTGTGTTGACTTAACACCAGAAGCATGGTAAAAGGGCAATCTGAGGTTCCTCCATCTTGCTACCAGACCAAATATTTGATGATTACCATCTCATTGAGTTTTCTTAACCGGAGTCAAGGTGCAGAATAAGGTGTATCATCAAACTATTTAATATATTTTTGTTTTAAAACAGATTCACTCTAGAGACAGACTTGACTCATTAAAGAATACATCAGCCACTGTTGCCACGTGCAGTGTTTCTTAACAGCTTCCCCTGATTGTCCTGAATTATTCCCAATTCTTGCACAGAAAACTTGTCATTATTGTTAACACACCCAGTGGAGCACATTTGTCCTGTGGCACAGGAAAGGGAAGTGAATAACTTTTTTGAGAATAGGGTGGGTAGGGGGTTATCCTCTGGGCTTCCCCATACAGCTGCAGGGAACAGAACTTTCCTCTAGAGTTTCAGTATTCACTCAAAATGAATGTGCAATCCACACACAGGTCATATGGGTTCACCACAGTGAATGACTGAGGAAAAACTTTGAGGGTGCATTTTGCAGATGGATGTACGGATACTTGAAAAGGCATCCAGGAAAGAAGCCAAAGATGGGGAAAAAAAATGTAATTGATTCTTAAACCTCTGAAAACACTGAAGTAGTGCCTGTAGGTAAAAATAAAAAGCACCACTTAAATCAGCAAAGGGTTCGAGGAGAGACAGATGCATTAAGAATCACACATTAAAGGCCTAATTTTATAGAGTCTAAATATGTGGAAACTGTAAGCCAGAGAGAGGACTAATACCCGACGTAGTGAATTACCTGCAGCGCCTTCCGTCTCTTGGCAGTAATGAGCTTTGTGAACGTTGCAGTGATAAGGCCTCTATAATTAGGCTTAGTCATAAGCATCCCCCCTGTAATTCTGTGATAAAAACCCAGTAGAACTCTGGTGTTGGTACTCCAACCCATTCATCACATATACAGTATATACACATATGAATGCATATACACTGAGGAAATGCAAAAGTGTCACAATCAACTGTAAACACAGCTCTTTGTCTCAAGTAGTTTACCTGATGTAACTGCGTGTGTGGGTGTAGTCCAGCGATTTGTTCATATTGTATGGAGCATTAGTGCTGTGTGTATGTGTGTGTATGCGTGTGCCACCACGTGCATGTGAGTGTGAGGCGTTGTGAGTTGCAGCATAGGCTTCCTGTGAGGGAGCAGATGTCGCAGAGCTCAGGCACAGCTGCGACGGGCGATAACCGCAGTGGCAAGAATATGTCGGCACGCTGGCTCTTCTCCCTGGGTCTTATCAGGCACGCACAGCATACAGACACACACACACACACACACACACACACACACACACACACACACACACACACATGCAAACACACACTCTCATATAGACACTCTACTATAAGGAACTGCCACCCAGCACTTGCACACCCTCACAGCAAGCCCAGATAGAGGGAGGAAGGCAATGAGAGAGATGGAGGGAAGAAGAAAAGGAGCAAGGACTAAATCAAGGGACTTTGAGGGAAAAGGTGCAGTGAATCCCTAACAAAGCTTTGGCTCATGTCTGCTATATCATAGACTTCATAATTTGGTGCCAGTCCTAATCCCCAATTGCTATGAATAGGTTATTCTTTACATTATTCTATTTAAAAGAAGAGTTATTTTACCAGTAATAACTTTAACTATATAACAGAACTATTCAAATATATAACTTTGTCCCATTCTCTTCTTCATGTCACATTATAAAATATCATCAAAGGTATTTCTTTAGCTCTCTGTAGACCTGTTTGCACAAGTTGTCAAGCAAAAATCTCTATAAGGTAAACACTGCTTGTTTGTTAGCAAAATTGTCTGTCTAAAATCATGCATTCACTTAGTTCAAGTTCATTAATATCTTTACTACAACCATAACGTGCTACACACTTTTAATATCCCTCAGCCAAATACAATGTCAGATTATGTTGAAATTTAATGCCCAATAATTTGGGTTAGATTGTCTTTGTGTAACACTTACATTATTATACATTTATATTTAAAAGTACTCAGATATAACTGCACAGGGCACAAGGGCATTTGACCTTGAAAAAGAAGGTCATGGTGACCTTTTTTTAATAGGCTTCTACTTCATGTCAAGATGCATAGACAGTATAAATTGGGTGCAGCTATCTCAATGCATTCTTCAGAAAATGTGATTATGTCGTGGAATGGACAGAGAGACAGATGACAAAATGATTACAATACCCCTTTGGTCATAAATTGGCAGAAGGGTAAAAACTATAAAACTGATTGAATTGAAAGACTGAATTGAAAGGGTTTTTTTGTTTGTTTTTTTGTTTTTTTGCTTTGTTCAAGCAAAACAATTTGCCATCTGCCAAGTGAAAATGATCTTGTTATCTTCATTTCTTGAAATAAGATTTTCAAGATCGATTGTCTAAAAATAAGTTCTTATATCTCAATGAAAAGTTTCTCTTTAGGGGATTGTCTTATTTTAAGTATGATGTGATATTTTGAGTACAAATGAGAAAAAACACACTTGGTAAAATTTTGATTTTTTCCAGTGGATATGTGAGCAGCTGATGATCCCAACATTTCTATGAACTCAGTCATAGTTTAACTGTGGAGTCATTTTGCTTCTTTGTAAAGAAAAACTTTCCGTCTTTAATCAATAGATTTATTACATCAGTGTATATTTGGCACAAATGCTGTGCATAAAAATAAACATGGCAGAGGTTATCAGAAATATGGGAACTGATGGATGTTAATGATGCAAGAGAGTAAATAAGGAAAAGGAAAAGGTGAGGGGTGTGTGGGAGGAAAGACAATGTGGCAATGAGGTGAATGTGTCTAAGAGAGAGAAAGAGAGAGAGAGAGAGAGAGCAGTTATCCTCTCTATTTCCTCAGCACCAGCTTTGTGGTTTCTATGAGGAACAGATGTTCACAACTTGATACAGTGCCTCATCCCCCTCTACTCACTATCTCCAGTGCCAGCACCACCAACTGTCTGCACACACAAACACACTCACAAACACACACACACTTATTGTCTCTTGGGAAAACACAGTCATATATAGCAGTGACTTACTCATGTGAACGTATGGGGGGGGGGGGGGGGGGGTATTCACCTGCACAATGTAGACTTTTTACTGTCCATTTCCCTCTGTGCTCAGGCTCCATATCCTGTTCTTGAGTCAACACTTGATTTAATCAGGTGTCACTTCCTCCTTTGTCAGTCTCCACTTGTGTTGGTCATCTGTGACCCTGTGCTCAGTGCTTTTACTCAGTTGGATAGTCTGGCCAAAGAATGTATAATTAATGCACTTAATGTAGTTTACCTCCATGTAAAAAAATGCACCTGGTTGTCTTGTCAGTGTGTCTTGTACTACTCTATGCCTGATTTTTAAGTAAAATTTAAACACCATTTGAGTTCATCACTATAGTTTTACTTCATATTTCAAGTGAAATATGAGGAGATGAGAACTGAAACCCTGCAAGTCATAATTCACCCACAAATAGCACATAAAGTAGAAAAGTAGTGTGGCAGACTGAATAGCTACAGTAATGTATTATGAAGTACGCTTATTAGAGTTGTTCTGTGGCAGAAACAGCCATAGAAGTCAAGGACATTACTTTGGATTGAATTCTAAAATCCCATCATGTCTGTATGATTCAAACAACTAACGCTTTTCTGCTCAATTGAAAACAAAATATCAGAGGTCTATGGGTGCAATTTGTAAAAGCAGCATTCCAGCATCTGTGCTTGAATGGGTGGGTCAATGATCCATTACAACACTCCATATTATAGACGGCATTTCTTTCCAGTTTCATCGTCTCTCATAACATTATGGAGCAGCTTGAAGACATGTGCACATTATTAAGGATGTTAACATACAATGTGTGAGAACAACATCCTCTCACACTTGTTATCAGGGTAAACAGTATCTAAATTACCAAACCCACATTTGAAGAAGATGCACATAATGCACACATTTCTCAACACATTTTTTTTTCTGTCAGCATCACAATCAGCGTAACACAACTGAATTACATTTATTTGTTCTTCAATCAAGTCAGATGCACTCATTTGTCTTTCTTTTCTTTTTCACACAGCTGTAACCTACATTGATGTCTTTAATAGCAGTCGTATAAGAGTATAAGAAGGGAGAGGATAGGACAGCAGAGAAGAGGAGAGGAGAGTGTAGTAATACAATGGATCTAGCATTCCTTTCAGTCAGCTCAGGGCCTTATCTCCTTTCAGCACACTAGCGTGTGACTACCACTATAGGAAAGGATTTACAATGTGCAAGTGGAGGAAATGCTGCAAACTTCTTTCTTTTTCTCTTTAACCCTCTGACACACACAGACAGAGAGAGAAATAGTCATTTCCATATGAGCACAATGGCCAAACCTAGGTCTTGTAAGTTTCAGGATTCAACCATCCAATAGATACTGTCAACATAATAGAGTTCAGAGCAAGGTGGGGGAGTGTTCGTGGAATGACAGTGCAAGAGCAGTGAAAGAACCAGGAGACAAAGCTGTTTTCATCATTAATGCCATCAAAGGGACTTCCAATTGCGTATTATGGCGTAGAGAGTTCATTGAGGCGAGTTCCTACCTTGTGCTTTTCATTGTGCAGTTTATCAGGCTGGCCACATGGAGTGTCAGAGCTAACCCAGTGACCGCTCAACAAAAGGCCAAATTAAGAGGAGTGAGTGGCTGTCGTACAGGGAGGCTGACAGGTTGACTGACGCCATTCCCGAGGAGAATAGCATCCTGTCAATCTTGGAGCTGTCACCTTGACAGGAATCCTTTCTTTGGATGCAACCTCCACAGCCAACCTTTCTGTCACTCAAGGCCACACAGACGCACAAATACACACCTTTTCAATATTCTGCATTGAGCTGCAAGAGACAACAAATAAGCATCCTGCACTAACATACTAAGGAAGAACACACACATATACACACACACACACACACACACAGAGTTCATATGAATGTATGTATGCCAACATTGTCTAGAGAGTCACCACTTAAGGCTATAATTCTGACAGAGAAATATAGATGGTGAGTTTCATAAACACTCCATCCATCTCCCTGACAACCACACTTCTACCTTTGTGCACTACAGATACTGCCTCTCACACACCCAGCATGTAATGGTCTGAGCGTCTGTTTATGTGTGTAATGTTGATATATAGCACTTTGTGTCCTTATGTTTGGCATTGTCAGTTAAGTTTTGCACATTTAAAAATGTCTATCGTGGTTTTACACTGAAGTTATCTCGTAATAGGTTGAGAGGGGAACTGTTATATTTTAGTGATGGAGTAGTGAGCTTCCCTCTGCTTGCTTGTTCATATTATTTAATCAGCAATGGAGCATTTTCCAAAAATCTTCCATGGCTGCATGATGAATAGTTTGAGTTTGAGGCTGGTGAGACAGGAGTCAGGGCAGAGCAGCTGTCTGTGTGTACTTTACAAGTTGGTTCTGTTTGTTCTGTAGATGCAGGAGGGGTCAGGAGGGTGTCAGCTTTGTCTTCTGTCCCCCAGCATGGCTATGGGTGTGTGTGTGTGTGTGTGTGTGTGTGTGTGTGTGTGTCCACTAGATGTAGAGAGAGGGCAGGTGGGAGGAGCGATGAAACCAACAGTCCAGTGTGGACAGGTGGACAGTTCTCACTTTAGAGGAACAGATGTACAGATGTACCTGCCTCATTCCCGTTACTACAACTTGTATTTATTTATTCATGTAGTGGTCAGTTTAGCATAAGACAGCATCTGTTAACAAGCCTTACTGGAAATTCACCACAAGTAGCCAAATGTGTATTTTTTTAAAAAATCTGCAGTCCTTGGACATGTTTTACACTAATACGTCTTTATAAAATTAAAACTGTTACTGAAGTATGCAATGGTATAATAATGATCAAACCCTTACAACAAGCCAAGGAAATACTCCCCCTCCCCAAATGCTTTCCTATCACTTCCAAGTTAATAAAAAACAAATATTTTAAGTTTAAATGAAGCAGTAATCAAGCAGCAGCAATGAAAGTGAAATATTAGTCTGAGCTTTATTTTCATTACACAGTTATGTGCAATGGAATTAGGTTGCTCAGACCAATACAGTGTGCAAGAAAAAATAATTAACAAGGTAAAACAAAAAACCTAACCACAAGTCCAAAAAATAGCACAAAATCCAAAGTATAAATACACAATGTACAGTCTAAAAGTGAGAAGATACATTTTTCTTCAACCTGTGCTGCAAACAGATACCAAGTTGCGAATGTAAAATAATTTTGCACTGTAAATGTGTAATAACATTGTGGAAGGCATCATGCTGCACTGACCATGTAGTATAATGAAATAAATATAATAGTTTTTACACAATACAGACAAAAAGCATGCTTTTAGAAATTAGGAAGACAAAACTATAATATAAGCTATGAAGATGGAAATGTTGATGTTAGTAAAACATTAATATTTTCAACAGAATTTCACTATGCAGTAGAAAATGAATCACCTGACAACCTTGTGCAGTGCTGTGGATAATTCACTTGATTGTGTGTTAATATACACCCACGCTAGTACTCTTTCACAGTCATATTACTGAGGTTAAAAAAAAATAAGTAAATAAAATTCAAACTATTGCAAAGTGCTATGGATTATGATGACTCTCAACTTGGTTTATTAAACAGGCTCTCCTTGTTGTTCTCTTCCTCGTATTGGCATTAGGAAACAGCGGCCCCCACGGGCAGACGGAGGTACTGCAGGGCGATTTATTCACAGATCACACAGCTTTTTTGGGGTTTTATGTGTAAAATAATGACAGTTGTGCCTCGCACGTTGCAGACAATGAATTTCGGTAAGTGTTGCATGCATTTTTAATATAAAACGATCATGCTTTTTTATGCATGCACGCGGGATTTGAATTCTTTGTATTATATTCAGATGTGGTTGTATTATTATTGAGGCAAAAAAAAGGGAGAGTTTTAAAGCTTGTTTTGAGAGGATTCCTGTACTAGCCTCTAGCTGGCAGATCTTCTGGTGGTACCCGAGAGAGAGAGGAAGAGGAGAGAGAGAGAGAGAGAGAGAGAGAGAGAGAGAGAGAGAGAGAGAGAGAGAGAGAGAGAGAGAGAGAGAGAGAGAGAGAGAGAGAGAGAGAGAGAGAGAGAGAGCGAGAGAGAGAGAGAAGCTCCAGATGGTGTTTAAACGCAGACAGAAGGCTACAGCGAGGACAGAGAGAGGAGGAGGAGGAGAGAGCCACGGTTATTGCATTCAGTGGGCCCGCCAGCTCCACTCATCACTGAAGAACACTAAATAAGACGCAAAACCCCACATTGAGAAACCGACGGGGAAAATCAACCACGGAAAAAAAAACAAAAACGGCCCAAATATACTGAGCCGGTTGTGATTTTGTTAAGGAGAAGTAACTCTAAACCACGCCGTGTCTGTCAGACAGTCTGCGGAGGATCGGTGCGTCGGTGGAACAGACGGACCTCAGAGAAACGTGGTGGATCACAAGAGTCCACAGGCTGTAAACAAAGTGCGCTTTGACACACGCGAAAAAGGAGGAGAATTTAAAACATAAGCCTCGCTGGATGTTTATGGACTTTTTTCCCCCCTCACACATCGGACTGAGAAAGGTTTTAAAGTTGGCACAGGAGGAATAACAGACGCACCCTTCAGAAAAGAGGATCCGCATCTTAATAAGAATTTGCGGGGATTTGTTGTTTTATAATAAAAATCGTTTTTAAAAATCACACTGTTTTGTCTGCTGAAAACGGACATACAGGACTTTTTTTTTCTTTCTGGGATTGTTTTTTTTTTCTCCTTATTTTTTATTTTATTTTATTTTATTATAAGAAGAGAGAGGATTTACATGACCCGGGCAAGTTGTGATTTTTCTCCCCCATCAGCGTCAACACAAGAAGCAAAACATAGACTGCAAAACCAAAGACATCAGTGCGTTCATAAGGATACAAGAGCTCTGGCTTTGACTTGTTTTCCTTCCATTTTTCGATTAAACTGAGAAGAGAAATACCTCATAATTTATTAAACCTGGAAAGTCAACTCTCAAATGAAAGTTACACGTTTTCCGTCTGTAACTGTGGCTTCTGCCCATGTTTCCTCTCTTTGACAAGAACATTTAAAAGACACAAACAGAAAGAACTAAACTTGAATACTTTCCACGCACTATTTAGTAAAGGCTTTATGCTTTTTCTCCAAATAATGAGGCTGGAGACGGTATAAAATCTGTTTTAGAAAGTCTTTGGTGTGGATTATCACCGCTTCAATTACCTCAGCTTGACCTCGACCTTCACAAAGTAAGTACAACCTGCAAACTCGGGTGCATTGACAAAATGTTACCCATGCAAATTGCTTTTAAATTAGTTGAAGACTCCTAACTTTGTGCTTATCTGGATATATTACAAAGAATGTGCGTTTTATAGCCTTTTTTTATTTGTAGAATGCTGAGATATATGAGTTTTAAAGTCATATTATGGACTGCACAGCGTTGCTTCTTACTAAATAGATAAAAACAATCAAAGCTGCTTAACGTGTATTTTTGGGTCATTGTTTATTCCATCACATACCGTTTCACATCTTTGAGTTATTGATTCTGATGCAGATGTACCTTGTAACGAAGGTGTTATATGATGTGTAATATCAGAATACATAAAGCCACACTAAAGAGGTAGAAAATAGTTAAACACATTAAAGATACTAAACAATAAACGACCTAATAATGTTAAAGTTAATTATTTATATTTTACAGATGTATCTCTCTTTAATGTGACAGTTGCAATAAGGGAGGAGAGGGATTTCTGTCTCATGAGTTGTTTGCCCCATCAGTCTACTGAACATCAAAGTGATCTTTAAAGGAAGTGATGACATTAGATATTTGGTCTGAATGAACTTCAGGTCCACCTGGACCCACATTGATGGATGTGTGAAAGGATAAACTGAACCACTTACCTTGAACTGAACTGTGTGTTGCCTGTGCCCACCCACTAGCAGTGTTTCACCACTGTCACCAGTCTGTTTACACAAAAAGAAAAAAGTACCTTAAAATCCTGTCAAATCAGTAGATGTGGTGTGTGTGTGTGTGTGTGTGTGTGTACGTGTGCGTGTGGGGGTGTGTGTATGAAAGTACATCTGTACATTGAGAAAAGGGTCTGTGAAGACTTGGAGGAATAGAAGTTAGTGTAGAGAAGTGTTTAATAGAAACGCTATGGCAACCAGAGGTAACAAACATAACTGTAAAGTGTGTTAAAAATACTGAAATCATAATAGATAATTTAGTAGAAGCCTTATGACTGTGGGGACACTCCCTATAAAGAAACAAGGCCAGCCAAAGGTTCTACCCCCACTTGAACAGCCTCAGTGGTGCACTGTGAGTGCAACAGTGAAACACTCAGGCCATTTTCTCTGCAGGACATAGTCCCGTATAATTGGCCCTGGTAAAGATCATCTGAATAATTGAACAGTTGATAATAGTCTCGAACAATGGATGAGAGGTTGCAGAGGTGAAACCGCACTGCAGACACCCTGCCTCACCGCACATTATACCTCCATCACCACCAAACGAACATCTCTGGCTCTCTCCTCCCAACGTTGGCTTGCCCCATCGCTCAGCACAGCTCGGCCAGGCGCCTGCTTAGGCAGATGTCCCCACTTCATCATTAAGTAGCTCTCTTAAAAGGCAGGCCATTCATTATGACCCCAGACTGCAGAGTGTTTATTCACTTCCCATGTACCACAGGTGCATGGATGCGATGGTGTCTTTACATATAATGTGTTACTGCATATACAAAAAGGGGGGGGGGGGGGGACTACAGCAATATCAAAGAGAGCAAGAGAACCTGTTTTCTTCTCAAGAAATGGTATCTCGCAAAGTCCTGCACAGTCCACATGGACCCCTCAGTTTGATGTAGAAGAAAACATATGCATTACATCGCTTTGCTTCTTGGTGGTTTTCTTTCTATTACTGTGTGAATATGTAACTGCTATCTTCAGGGTAGTGTATCTAAGGCACAATGTTTTTTGTACTCTTGTACATGCCAGAACTAACTGGAAACTTTATCAGTTAGTAATGCATCAGACATTCAGCAAAAAACTTAAGAGATAGTGAAAGTCATATCTGTTTTTCATCATCTGAGTCTAACAGTGTATAATAGGCTGCAGCTGATATGGCTCATTCTCTATTAGAAGCTGCAGGATTTGAATGTAGTTTATGTTCTGTTTAGTGCATGCTGTACGAGTGTGTGGGCTTGTTGAGTGTGCTTAGTATGTGTGTGGTAATTATTGTGATCTAAATGCGGGCAGTGCAGGTGAAACTGGCTGTCTCCTAATTAATGAGGGAAGCAGATGGCCTCGTGTGGGCGGGAGCTGCAAGCACACAGCAAGTTGGTCAGGTGGTCAGCACAACACAGACACCTGGGCAATCACCGACAAGATAAGCCAAGTGCTTGACACAAGCCAAAGACATCAACGCTGTGTGAGGGTCAGTGTGTATGTGGAATTAGTATTACATTTAATTATTTTGAAATGTTGTAATGGGCCAACATGTTTTGCCACTTCGTTTGTTACATGCAGTCAGTGTGTTTTCCTCACAAATCAGAGTATTCTATTTTTCACATATTAGCAGATCGCAGACTGTCACTCAGCTTTGCCTCCAGGGTGAGAACATTAGCCTCCAACAGATAAAGACAGCTTCTCAATAAGAGGAAAAGTATAGCCTCTGTTAAGTTTGTGCTGGAGACATTAAACAGTTAGAGTGGATTAAAGCCTACACAAAAGCCTTGTTTAAACTGACATACTCAGATTCTTCACTTAAGTACACTTTAAGTAGGAATGTAGGGCTAAATACAGCATTATTATCAGTAACATTAGTTTGAAGATCCAAAACTATAAATACTATACAAAATGTATCATTTAAATTTATTTAATGTAGTGACATTATGAAGTTGTGTGAAATGGAAAGTATAAATTGTTCACAAATACATATTTGAGCCCAGTTGTTGGTAACACAGGGGAATATTCTTCTGCAGATCTTCAAGGATTTCTGAGATGAAAACTTATAGAATACTACATTGGATCTTAAAGAGGAGAAAGTGAAATGTTTCAGAGGTTTATAATGTCATGAGATGTTATATTGGAGCTCTGTTTTCAGCTTTGTTGTCATCTGAGTCTTTTGCAGCACTGATGTATGATGTGTTTAATGGAAGTTTCATGGGATTGGGCAGTAAATATGTGTGGTTTCGTAGATATGACAGGAATTGAGTGACTTAGGGGAGCAATGGAGTGACCGGGCAAGTGCTGAGTCTCTATGGTTTCAGTGCTGTTTATACTTATACACAGTGGCATAGACCACTGTGGTTCTGGCTGCCTTCTGCTACGTCCTCTATGTTGGTCTGCTCTGCCCTGGTCTGTTCCACATGTGTTTGACATTACTGTGACAAGGCTGCCCAGCCTCTCTGGGGAGATGGAGAATGTCAGAGACTAGAGGAGAGAAGCGAACAGCTTCCCAACATCTGATGGAATGAGAAACACACTCACTGGATGGCTGGGCTGCTGACGCCACAGCGTGGGAGCAGAGCATAGGGTGGAGGCCAAGCAAAACCCCAAATGTGTGTGTGAAATCTCACTCTTTCTCTCTTTTCCTTGTTTTCATCTCTACAGTATGCGCACATCTATTCAGATTCCCAAGATCAACATACAGTGCACGCACACTTCTTCACTCAGCACTGCACCCACTGGATTTGTCAGGTGTTTTCTGCTGATTTCTGTGAATGCACATGTGAGATGCTCTAGTTATTTAGTGTGAAACCTCTCCATTTGTAGCTGAGAATTTCTGGAAATTATTTGTTGAAGTGCATTTTTATTTTATTAAAATTACTTCATCATATGCAACCTACATGAATTGCACTCCACAATTATGGATTTCAGAGAGGATGTTCCATTTGAAATACTGTAGCAAACAAATGCCACAGCATCAGGTTTTACATGAACTATACAGTATGAATAACTGACATCTTCAGCCAAACACATGAAAAAAGCACTTCCTCCTCCTCCCTTCCTTGTCTTGTGCCAATGTCACCTCCAACTCTCTTTCCAAAGTAACCTCTTACTTCCTTTCTTGCCTTCTAACCTTTGACCTTCTTTTAACCCTCTTCTTTTCATTGTCCCTTTCTCCCTGCACCTACTCACCTCGCATCCCTGTACTGTATGAAACCTCCTGCTAGGAAGTGTATTTAGATCAGAGTCAGACACAGGAAACAGCTGGCCTAATCTACAGTAGCACTGAGCTCAGTTTTAATCAAGCCAAACAGACAGACCAACAGAGCAAATGGGAAGTTCATATCGCAACTGCTACCTGATATAATGAATCCCTCCCTTTCCTTTTGCTTCACACCGAGCCCTTTATCACAGGCAGGGAGTAAACAAGCACAAAGGAACACAGACTGAAGTTATTAAGGCCTCCACTCTAAAGTGGTCCTTGCTGGACATGTGTGTGTATGTGTGGAGTGCTGCAACAGAGGGCCATGCAGACAGAGATTGGGAAGGAAGGCATGTCTCTCTCATTCGCTCTCTCTCCCTCTCTGTACAGTATTTGTGAAATTAAAAAAGCTGTTATCTCCTGGAAACAGATCCTGTGCCACACAGATGGTTCCGTCTCTCTTCAAATGGGAGGCTGAGCCACTGAGTGCCGTTGTGTTACCAGTTAGTTGTACAGACCTTAATCTTGGCTCCAGCCTTCCTTCCTCTGCCTTTCTGTCTCTGCACACACAAACACATACACACACAGACAGAATTCACCCCTTCAGATAAAGGTATTGCCTGTGTAGAGTACTAAGTTAACTAAGAAAAGGACATCTTAGCTTCCCAGGGGTATTTGAAGTACAGGAAAAAGGTCAGTAATTTTCTTGATATGTCAGAGTTATGAACATATAAAATCACCTGGAACCTCAGCAAAGTGTATAGAGGTTGAGTCCATACAGTCCTTCAAGTAGTACTTCAGACAGAGGTTATCCCTGTAGTAAGATCCTCTGACCTTTGTGGATTATCATTTATGGAGATATCTGACAGTTTGAGGGTATTAAGTGTGACTACACAGTGCTAGTCAGAATTTTTTTAAAAAATGAGTTCAATCAAATGCTGAGACTTGCTGTTTTATAGAAGCAGTGGGCAGGATGGTGATGACATTAATGAATGTGTGTGTTTACTGTATTTGTAACTCAGCCAAAACACAAAGGTATGTTCAGAAAGCAAGGTATGCAAGGCAAGATACACCACCCCCATAGAGGTGAACATTACCTCAGTTTTTTCTTAATTTTCCTCAGTATTTGACATGATTATCATTAATGTGATAAAAGTGTTCGAATGTTAAACCGTTACTGTCTGTGACAGTGGATTCACTTTGACTTTACTAAATTTCCTGTTATGAATTATAATCTTTAGTCAGTTTATGTGTTAATGTAAAACACTAATTGAAACTATAACACTAATTGAGAAGCACTAATTATAGAAAAAACTACAACACTGATTGGGAAAAAAAACCCCTCAGGCATTGTTGTTAAATTGGCTTTAAATGCTGTATCTACAAAGATTTGTCTTTATTAGAACATCACAATTGACTGTGTAAAAGCTCCTTTTTCTTCTTTTTTCCACCACTTACTTTGACCATGACATGACAGTAGGTTATCTTAATTTGCCAATTAGCTCAAATAACCACTATGTTATGGCACAACAGTCTGTCTATTTCTTCGACTGCTTGCTCTGTTTTTGTGGTGGCGTCCCGTAGTCGGCTCGTGTCCCAGAGGAGTAACTGGTATTTATTTCGGCAGCTTCCAGCATGAGCTGGCTGTAGGCTAAATGGAGAAACTGTCAAAGCTTCTCTCTAACCTGTCACATGAATGCCCTCCTCCCTCTCTGCCACATTCTGCTTCCCAGTAGTTTGTGTGTGTATGTGTGAAAGCAGTGGGGTCCTGAAGATAATACAGAACACCCTACCCATGCCTGGCTAATGTCAGGAGCTATTGTTACTGTGCCTGCAGGCCAAATGAAGAGGTATGAGAGCACTGGCAGGCTGGGGAGCAGTTCAGACTGTAGACAGTTTTGTCAGTGCTGACAGCTCCATAGTGACAGAGTAGACATTTAACACTGAATGAAATGAAATACACGACATCAAGCAGGAGAATGACTAATCTGCTGTTTGTTTTCCTATCTTAGCTGTAAGTGACAGCTGAGTGTCAGGTTTTTAACAGCACACAAAGCAGAAGAACGAAAAATAGGCAGCCGCAATCCACACATTACATTTACCAAACACACATCAGGGTTTATGAAGAGGAAGCAGAGATGCTGCAGTTGTTGTTGTGGTGTGTGTGTGTGTGTGTGTGTGTGTGTTGCCAGGGTCAAATCTAAGTCTTTTGTGCTCCATAAATCAGCAGGCAACAGCGGTGACGTAAGAACAAATAGAACTGCTCTCTGCTGCAGCTGGCTGCAAAGAGGGAGAAACAGGAGAGAAGAATACAGGGAGGGAAAGAGAGAGCAGGACAGCAGCTGTCAGGCCTCCATCGCACACCTGTCACACAGGAAGTGAGCGCCGGCCACTGTTTCCTGGATACACCTCCTCAAACACTGCTCCTGGAAGAAATGGAGGCAGGACATCTGCTCAATGCGAGGGAGACACAGCCAGACTGATATGCTAAAATGTCAATAGAGACATTTGCTAAGGATGAGGAATAAATGCCAAATAAAGTTTGAAAGGCAAAAACAAAACAAATACAGAACTTCCCATGTCTGTGTTGCCATTCTCATGTCAACCCACTTATGGTTGTGTTTGCATGTGTGTGTCCAGATTATGCACAGTTAAAAGGATGTTTGTGTTATTGCGGAGCTCTTTGACAGACAGGTCACTCTGTGGAGACTCCAGTTTAACTCTCCCACAAATACAATAAGCCTACATGCCCTAAACTTAACAGTGGGACATTCCCACGCTTGTTCCTCCCGCCCATCGAACCCTGATCCCCACCCCCACTGCCTCCTGTGACCAATATGAACTAATCCAGATGTAGTGTAGCCGATCACAGATGTACTCATAGCTCTCTTTACATAGCTCTGCTCCCCTTTCTCCTTTTCTCCTCCTTTTGCTCTAACCCTTCCCTGATCTCTCTCATCACCCACTTCACTGGAAGAGGAAGCGATATCACAGACACTTGGATCTATTGTCTTATGTTTTCTACTTCTCCCAGCCTCCAGAGTCACTGTGTTGTGGCTGCT
Organism: Siphamia tubifer; assembly: GCA_020466265.1. Taxonomy (NCBI): domain Eukaryota; kingdom Metazoa; phylum Chordata; class Actinopteri; order Kurtiformes; family Apogonidae; genus Siphamia; species Siphamia tubifer. Next base: position 45,630,277 of record CM035785.1, on the reverse strand, counting down.
GTTCGTTGTTTGTCAGGCTTGTCAGGCTGGGTCCTCAGGAGGCTCCCCTTGCCCTATTCCCAGGCTGCCCTTCATGCTGCCTGTATGCAATTAACAGAGTAATTAAAAGCCTGATGAGCTAATTGGTACTGGGTGAGGCTGCAGGTGTTTGGATCAGCATATTTATGTAAGAGCACTTATTGTGAGTGTCTTCTGGCAGTAGAGGGGGTTTGAGCGGGTTTTTTTTTTTTTAGAAATTGGTTAAGATTGTAGGTGACCCAGATAATTTTTGTGATTAGTTTTACTGCATGACTTGAACCTAACCATAGATATGAGTCACTATGAAAACCTATTGGCCTGCAGAACTCTTAGAGGTTAGGTTATTTTCATATGTAATGTAGTAGGAATGTGTGTTTCTATAATTCTGCCAATCATCTGCACAAGGCACCTTATGTGTTGCTAGTATATATAGGATGCAGTGGTCTGGGATGCTGGCGTAAAAGAAGGAAGATGGCAAAGATGGGTGGATTGTGAGAGAAGAATGGAGGAAGGGATGGGAAACAGTAAAAAGATAATACATTTCATGGGAAAGTAACAATCATGCGGTCAAACAAACACCAAATAAAAGAAAGCAATAAACAATAGTATTGAGACTGAGGTTAGAAATTTGTGTATATGTCCATGCAAGGAAGATATTAATATTAATATTCCTTATAACATACTGTATAAATATGGAATATATTGTTCCTGTTGTAGCATACAGTGAGCTCATTCAAAAGAGGAAATCTCAGAGAAAGTATGGTTTAATGTTTGAATGTGGCAGCCTGAGGCTGAGCTCTCAGCTGGCAAAATTAAGCACACAGCTGACAGAACGAGGAAAAGAAGATGTAGATGAGAGGAAACAAAAGAGACTTATCATGCAGAGGAGAATCTACATGTAAATCTTTTTCTCTCTTTGTGTCGGCCTGCCTCTCTGTCTTCTATTGCCCTTTCCCAGATGTGCAAGTCACTTCCTCATAGCTATGTGTGTCTTTTTCGTGTCTCCTACTTCCTCCACATATCTTTGCTCTCATTCTCTCTCTCTCTCTCTCTCTCCCCCCTCTCAGCTCTGTCTCTGTGGCAGCTGTGCTGGTGATGGCTGTGTGCCCATGGTGCAAGCTGGCTGTGGGGTCCCAGGTGGCCCACATGACAGTTATTGATGTTCAGGTGTTCAACTCCTCTCACACAGAGACCCTGGAGCCACACACACATACACAGAAGCACAATACCCATGCATGCACTTTAATGTAGTTCACATGCACACACTAGACATGAAAGTTCTCATTGACTTGTACAGAATAAACAACATAAACAACATATTCCTTGGTTACTGTTGAAGAAATGTAAACATCACGGTAACAAGTACAACTGAGAATTTGTGCATACAACTGCTAAGGAAAGAGGATTGGCTGTCAGACTTTGAAAATGTAGAGTCCTGTTTGTATATAATTAAAGCTGTATGTTCCAGTGTTTGTGACCATATTGATTGCATGTGTGTAAGTGTGACTGGACAGCCAATCATGGTACCAGTGCCTATCGACTTTTTAACACACTCCAGATGTGTCTGGCTAGCCAGGGAGTTGTTCTTGGCACAGCCTGCCTCAGCTGAATGTCACAAATACTTTCCTTTATTTAGGAATGGCTCTGGGTTAGTGGCTGGAGAGAAAGAAGAAGGCGAGGATGGATGGATTGTGGGGGAGAGGAAGGAGGGAGCAATGGGAGGAGAGGTAGATGAAAGGAGCAAAATAAATGATTAGCAATGTAGAAGGACATGGGAGGAGAAGGAGGTGGGGGTTGGGAGAGGAGAAAAGGACAGAAGATGGAGAAGGAGGAGAGAAGAGGGAGGGACGAGAGAGGCAGAAACAGCTCCAGTCTAGCATCTGGATTTTATTAGCAGCCGTTGGGAAAATCTGAAAAGGAAGTTTTTTCTCTGTGAGCACATCGGCAGCAGTGATATGCTGCACATAACCACTTCACTGCCGACAAGAGGAGCCAGGCCCTCCCAAAGGAGAACAGATGGTCGCTAGAACTTCAATACAATTACATCAATAACAGCTTTCACAGATATAAGCACTGTATGACAGGATCCCTGCAGCTCAGAGAGACAGAAATACACCTCCTCTACCCTTAGCACCTCTGGCCCTGGATAAACTGTCTTTAATCCATCTTCACTCATGGTTTATCCTCAAGTTATTCTACTTTTTTGTCACTTCACCTATTTTTAAGAAACGTTAAAGCTTTTGACACTTTGAAGAAGAGGGTGAGCTTCCCATAATAATGTGATCAAAGCTACAGAGCAACTTTTGTTTGTGCCTGTTAAGCAAAACCTCTGTGTTTCAATTGTTTTTTGTTTGACGTGATAGTTCAGCAGGCATTGCGTGTGGAGCATCAGATTCTTGAGGAACATTGTGAAACATGTTTTTTTGTCCACCACTTAAATATATGCATCCCTCAAACATGTACATCTGTACACACATGTGCATGTGTGTGTTTGTTTGCGAGTGTGTGCATACACTGTGCAGGGCTGTCTCCCACTCTGTCATTAGTGAGAGCTTTAAAGCCTCTGAACTCTAAATCAGCTCAAGATGAAGTGGAGTCTGGGATCTGTCTGCTGAGGCAGTCTGTGTGCTAGCACATAAACACACACACATGAACTTGCATCTTACCTGATACAGTTTAGAGTTCACATTTATAACAAGGAATTTATATTTTTCTTAATCTACTCTTTGAAGGCATACTGAAAGAAAATATGCTCTGTCTGACCAATAACGAGTTATTGGTCTGAGTTATTGGCCCTTTGCTACTAGACTGTCTGCAGTTTTTCTCTTTTGAATGGCATTTGTCTTAGTGGTATGAGAGCAGAGGGTGTTATAGGTGCTCTTCTCATGTGTTTTAGGTCCAGCACATAAGGCTACAATCCCCATGTTTTGATATGAAGGCCTGGTGGGGGGCTGGGGGCTGGGGGCTGGGGGCCAGGGGCTCAAGCTCTGTTTGTGTGGACTCCTCAGCGGCCTGATAGGGAACAGATGTGGGAAGGCAGGCGGCCGGGCAGCCAGCCAGAGCAGCTGGGAGAAATTAAAAACAACAGCATTCCTGGAGACTGGGGGAATTACAGTGAGAGGGAGGGAGGGATGTAAGGAGCGAGAAGACAGAGGGAGAGTTTTAGGGCTATGTGGTCACTGAGGAGAGTCTCTGTGGAGTATGAGAGATTGAATAGACAGGGGGGATTTAAGGGAACTATTCTGCAGTGGTTAGCTAAAGCTAATAAGTTGCAGCTGCATTTCCAATGGAAGCACAAATACACATGCACACACTCACTTAGATGTGCAGCATACTGACATATGCCAACGCAAAACAAGACTAAATGCACTACTAGCATCTGAATGTCCATCTAATGGCTTAGTATTACAAGACAGTATTTATTTATGTGTGAATGTGTATGTGTGTTTGTTTTCAAGGCTTTAATGAGCGCATGTGTCCTTAAATAGTGAGACCTCAAAGTGGTTTCGAAAGTTATACAAACCACTGCATCATGTGCATATGTGTGCAGCTGTACAGTACATGTTCTGTGGTTTTGTGTGTCTTGCAGTGAATTGTTTTTCATCTCATTTCATCATGGCACAAAGGGAGTGCAGGAGAAAAACATTTTTAGAACTCAAGACTGCAGACTTTCTTTGGTGAGCAATGTTTTAGCCCAGATTACGTCAAATGTGCAGACATACAGCTGTTCAGAGACGCGGAGAAGCAGAGGCAAACAGATACAGATATCAGTAGAGATGAAGAGTACATTGTATTGTTTTATTTTCAGGATCAGATTCAACTGTGAAATGATATGTAGCAACATATCTCAATCCTACATAGATCTATTTTCAGCTGCATAGATCACAATGTGGTTCCTCTCACAAATATAGTTTAAACTCTGCAAAGGCAAATAGAGCCTGCAGAAAGGATTGTGATCCAGATGTGGACCTTAACCACAGGTCCACTTCACCTATAGTAGTCCCTACCTCTCTTTCTTTTGGCATGAGTGTGTCGTCCTTCAGCACAAAGCACAATGGCACAGATGGCCACAGATGGGATTTCAGACCTAACAGACTTCCTAATGTATTAAAAGTGAAATCACTATGGTGCGTATGTGTGTGCCCTGTCCCTGTAGCTGGTCAGATTAAACAGCTGTCTGTAATCCCACGACAGGAGCAGACCTCCTCTCCTCTCCTCTCCTCTCCTCTCCTCTCCTCTCCTCTCCTCTCCTCTCCTCTCCTCTCCTCTCCTCTCCTCTCCTCTCCTCTCCTCTCCTCTCCTCTCCTCTCCTCTCCTCTCCTCTCCTCTCTATTGCCCAATATCATATTTTCTTTTGTTTACGGTTATGTTTCATTATGAAGGATATTGGACAAGGACATGCACATTTTGACTCAATTACTACATTCCATTCTGCATGATAAGATGGTTTGGTCATGTACTGGCTACTACTACTAGTTTGTGTGTCTATTTTTAGAGGACAGCGCTGTCTGCCTTTATCTATAACCTTGTGTGTTTATGTTCAAAGCTTCTGGCATGAGGCATACAAAGGCATGCCCCTCATGTTCTTGAGGATCACTGTGTCAATGGCCCTCGTTCAGCACACTCTGGAGTGGCACTCTTTAAATACAGACACCAGCTGTTAAACGCTTCGATATGAGCCCTCAGAAATAGGCTAACAACACAGACACTGGCCAAAGAGATAGGAGTTTTATACATAAAAACATCTCATTTTGTAGTTTGAGGTGTAAAAATTAGGAACATTTTCAAAGTGATTTAGTACTACAATGCATTTGCATAGAATGCAGTATTTGTTTTCTGTATATGTTTAATACGGTAGTCATAACAATGTGACATGAGAGAGACTGTCAAGGATCTACTTCCCCTTTTGTTTATGAATCTTTGGCAAGTTCTTTCATTTTTAACTCATAAAGACTTAGTGCTACTTGTGTGTAGCAGTCCCCATATATATATATTTTCTTGCTGTTTTAACATTTTTTGGGTGGTTTGTCACTATTTATTGTAATATTATAATTATCTATTATCCTCAGTATTTTGCAGTTTTTTCTGTGAATATCAGGTATTTAACTATATTAAATTCATTGATTATGTAGATTATCATAAAAAGTTCAAATTCAAGTTGAGAGTTACAGAAGATACAGTCATTAACTGAACATAAACCTGGCATGTTCATCCATTGTTATTCTTCATACTCCATGGATTTTTAGTGATGAATCAATGTTGTAGATCATGGCGTTTCCACATTCACTATGGAGCCATTGAACATCCAAATGGAAAAATTACTGTATTTCACATCAATTATTTTCATGCATTGATGGAATCAGTGGATCAACAGTTATTAAACAGTTTACATCAGTACATGGTTTTGTTTTTTTGCAGCTGTGTGGGTCCTTATAGGTTAAAAGCATACAATCCCCTGGTTTAAAGTTAGATTAATATAATGTATTTTTAAAGGATGCAATAAAAGAAAAGCAAAAGAGGGAATACAGTGTCATCAACAAAGACAAATCAATAATTCACACGCACAGAAGGTGCTTTGCAAGACAATCTACAAGCTAACTGACTTAATTTTTTCAATATGAATATATGTTTACTATATATGTATAGGGCATTCAATGGTTCATTTAATTGTTTTATGCAGTATTGCGGAGTGTTTTATGCTACACAGAGCAAATTTATTGTGCTGACTCACAGTATGCATTTACATGTACACATACTCTAAAGCTATCTTCTCACAAGCTGCAGAAGTCATCACACCTCTCAGCTCAGGTTTACATTGCAGAAAGATCTGGTTCCAGCAGCTGCAGAGACAAACAGACACAGACAGATAGACAGTAAACACACATTAAGACCATCCCAGACACACACTACACTAAATAATAGTACTGCTGTTTATGCATAGAATAAATATAGTCGTGGTGCTGTAAAGAAAATTCATTCTTGTGCATGTCTGTATTTATGTGCAAACCACCACAGTATAAGTAAATACTACATTTGAGCCTATGACACACATAGGGTTTATAGAAACCTGCCTGTAGTTACAGCACATTGACTTTGGATTGTGTTTTCTTCTCATGCCCTTAGTGTACCATCACTCCCATCATAGCTTGGTCTTGCCTTGTTTGGTGCTGGCAGGGTGTCTGGCAGAGGACAGTGGAGCCTCTGGTAGCAGGACGGAGCTCTGCTGAAAGCCAGTCCACAGTGATGGACAGCAGCAGATCCAGCTGCACTTGTCACTGGCTGTCAAGTTGCCTGTCTGAACTAGGGGACAAGAGGGGACAGGCGGGGAAGAGAGTATGTATGTGAATGTGTGTGTTGGTTGGAGGTTACAGAGAGGCGCTGATTGGGATGTCGAAGCTACACGGAGTGTGTATGTGTGAAGGAGAGCAAGGGAGAGGAAAGAGAAGGGGGGCCCAGTCAGCAGCAGCTGAGCGAGTGAGCAGGTGTTACTGTATGTCTCCAAGGCCCATGAATCTCCAACAAGAGACACAATACAAGTTTGGACTCATGTCCACTCCCAGTATTGATTTGTTTTGGTTCTTTTATGAAGCTTAAAGATAATCGATGTTTCCAAAATTAAAATGTTTCTTCTTTTAACCATCTGTCTACACTTGGAAAATATTTTCTTTTTTTTTTTTTTCTTTTTATGCTGGGGCTTCATCATGATGACAGTCTGTTCTATCTTGTTCCAGGTAGCAGAGTGAATAAGGTTGGAACAATGCCAGATTCACCTGCGGATGTAAAAACCCAGCCCAGGTCCACCCCACCCACCATGCCTCCTCCGCCCCCGGCTGTTAGCCAAGCAACCAATCGCAACGCTTCATTTACCCCTACCACCAGTAAATCAAGTAAGGACATCTGAATGTAATTGTGTTGACTAAAATACTTGTTCATGTGTATAAGGAAGGATAGTTAATGAACAAGACCTGCAACAGTGCAGTTTCACTGCTGTGAGATGTGTTTTATTTACTTGAAGATGATACTTTGTGCTGATGCTGAAGTGTCATTAGCAGGCAGTGAGTAAAGCAGGTAGATGTGAGGAAAATATTAAAATTATAGTGGTGCTAGACTAAAGATCCATTACTGAAACAGCTTTAATTCTAAACAGTCAACACACTGATGCAGCTTTTCGACTGCATTTCTATGTAAATAAGTACATTTTTTATAGTTTTTATATCAAATAGAGATTACATATCCAAATGGAAATACTCAAATGTAGACCTGTACTGTCTTTCAATAGTTGAATGTTTCGCAGTGTCTACACAATGCACTTTAGGTTTCATCTATAGTATCTGAGTACATATAGCTACACAACGTGACACACAAAGTAGTTTTCCCCTTAGATCAACTGGGAGCTCAGTACTTATATGAAAGGAGTGAAATTCCAAATATGTGGTTCTTCCCCGTTGTGGCGAGCAAGTGTTGAAGTCACTTGTGTGTCAGGTGTGTGCCTCAGCCGGCATCTCTCTGAGTCTTTTCCAGTGAAGAACGCCCTTGCTAGTGGGGCAAGTGTTGTTAAGCGCATGTACAAGTGCGGCTGTGGCATTGTGTGTGTTGTGTATGATGTGTGTCTGTGTTGTTTACCAGCTGGTTAGGAGGTGGTGGTACAGGGGAGATCTACCAGGATTGTGTTGTGGTGTGTAGACTACTTTCTTCCCTATATAGCAATGACAGACCATGTTGTTTCACCTGTTGTGGCGGGCGGTCAGCAGTGCAGCTCTCTCCTTGCACCTCTCCCTATCTAAAACCAGAACGCAAGTGCTGCCTGTTGGGATCACATGGGTTAGTCCATATGTGTTCAGGCCCTCTGCCTACAGATTAGAGCAACAAACATGTCTAAGAAGAACCACAGGAACTAGACTAGAGTTAAACATCTAAATTATATTGTTACAGTCGACATATCAACTAACTATGCAGAACTGTGAATACATTCTGAGAAGCTACAGCGGTAATAAAGTTATAGTCTGGATGCCATGCTCAAGTGCTTGCATATGCTGCTATAATGAAGTCCTTTCATTTTATTACAACCGGCGACATTTCATACAAAGGCAACTGTATCTTTTTAATCGAATGGGAAATCTTATTACATTTTTCCATCATCGCTTATTCAAACTGAAATATGATTAATAAACACATAAAAACAGAGTGACAGGTGACGTGAAAGTGCATGTCTCTTTTTGCCGTTCGTATTAGCCTCAGTTAAAAAAAAAAGAGTCATATCTGCATTCATTTATGTACGTAAAAAAAACAAAACAAAATCAAAACAGGGAAAAGGTCAAACATTTACGCATGAGCTCTGTGTATTTGTGAGTTTGTTTGTGCCTCCATTAAGAAGAATATGTGAGTGATTATATTTGTGTATGAATGCTGTGACTATTCTGAATGTTAAAGCTGCAAATCTACTTTCAGCTGGTGGACATGTGCAGCACCAGATTTAGCTGCACACCTGCTATTGGAATAAAAGTAACACAGGCCAAAGGACTATTTTTGGCACCTCTTTAACAAGTTCCTCTTATAGTTGTGTCCTAGTGAGTGAGGGAGTGAGGGTGAGGAGTAGGGTGAAATACACTGATACAGGGGAGAGATACTGGGGGAGGGGGTCAAATGGTACCACTTGTGTGACAGCTGGAGGTACTGCAAACCCACACTCGCTCCCTTCAGTCAAACTGGCATTAACCAGCACCTATGAAGTCACCTTTTGTATCCTGCTTTGTCGCTTCTGTTGTCAAATACGAGTCTGTTGTGTGATTTACTTGTAATTAATGTAAACTTGACAGCGCCACCTCAAAAAGGATGTATTTCTGTCCTCATCCTCCTCAGATTTGTCAGATGCACCTTCAGCTCACTCTGAGACTTCACCATAAACACTGTGTCTTCTTAATTTCATTTGATGTGCAGTGCTGAATGGAAGCAGCCACTCTCCTACATCGCTGAACGGCGCTCCATCAACTCCTAACGGATTCAGTAATGGGCCAGCCATGTCCTCGACAGCTTCACTGTCCAATCAGCAGCTGCCACCAGCGTGTGGTGCCCGGCAGCTTTGCAAACTGAAGCGCTTCCTGACCACGCTGCAGCAGTTTGGAAATGATATATCACCTGAGATTGGAGAGAGAGTACGCAGTCTTGTGTTGGGGCTAGTGGTAAGTTGTGTATTACATGAATATATTATTAGTTCATTTAGAGTTGGCAAAAATACATACTAGAAAAGGTAGCTGCGTGAAAATGAGGAGCATTGGTTCAACTTTTCTAGTAACATGATTTTATTTAGAAGGAAAGTTTATTTATATAGAACTATTCATTCACAGGGTAACTCCAAGTGCTTTACAAATGCCTTAAAAAATCACAAAAGAATAAAAGACATTAAAAATTGTAAAATACATTAAAGTCATCACAGATAAAATGTAGTATGAAGTGAAATGATTAAAAAAGGCTTTGGAATAAATGTATTCAATGAATATACCCTTGTGAGGTTTTCTACCAGGTGTTTCTTTGCAAATAAAACTGGACCTCATATCATATTAAGAGTTTTTAATCCAGACAAGCACATGAAGATGCACTTTATTCCATAGTTCAGTTGTACTTTCATGTCTGTTTAGTTTTCTTCCATTTGTTCTTTGTCATATTTGCTAATTAATGCCCTGGGTGATCAACCTTTTATATCTGGTTTTGCCATTCCTTTACGTTGAAATGTATTTTTATGTTGAGAAGAATGGTAGAAATGATGGAAAATAACAATAACAATAACTCCAAAATGGTGAGTCCATTTAGAAGATATATGGAAGATAATTCATGTATTTGCATTAAAATTGTATGGAATACAAATGGAAAGCACACAAATCAACTTAATTATAATATATCAGGTATCAAACTGAAGTAGCAAATGTACAAAACCTCACTTAAGAAGAGTAACGAGTATCAGTTCTCCATAGCTTCCTGTCTCAGTTGTAAATTAGTCTAATAAATACCTAACAATTAACACTGCGGTTGAAGTAAATAATAATATGAAACTTGTTAAGTGTCAGAGTAATTTCTTTGTGAACTGTCATTTATTATCTTGTTTTACGGCAGAACTCCACCCTCACTATTGAAGAGTTTCATTCTAAACTTCACGAGGCCACCAACTTCCCTCTGAGGCCTTTCGTCATTCCCTTCCTGAAGGTAAACGGCTGTAAAAAGATTTCACGTATGATAAGTCAGACCTGATGAGTTCAGTTGACAAGTGCAGAGCTTAGTGCTTCTGTCCAGATGGTTTTTAGTCATAGTTGTGCGTACTGTGTGTATATGCATGGAAGCATTGCTTGCCTCTGCATTACCTGACTCATTGTGTATAAATCCTGAGTGGGTTTTTCTTTTCTATGTGCTCCTTGCTTTTATGTTTCTAAAAACATGGGATTACAGAGACATGGGGAGGCAAGTGCTGTCGTGAATGTAAACCTTAAGGCGTGTTCATGTCACATTGAATATAGATGCTGGCGGGACATACTTGTAAATGTCCAGGAAAGTTGTGTGTGTGTGTGTGTGTGTTTGTTTGAGAGAGAGTTAGACCTCCTGGCGTGCAGTGATCCTCCACATCTGGGACATTGCAGCAATTGCTGTGTTTTATCAACCAGACAGGTCTGAGAGAGCTATTTGACAGCACTGTTACACACACTCTAACACACACACGTACACACATTATACACACATCAGCACGCCCTGGAGAGAGAGAGACACATGGCAGAGGAATGTGTCAAGGGACCTGTCTTATCTCATCTTGTCTCTTCATCTATCACTTTCTTTTTTCTCACCCTAATCTGGCATTATTTCACTCTCACCCTATCTATTTATTGTTCCACCATAGGTTTCTACATCACTTCTTGTCCACTTAACGCTCTTCTCTATATCTACATCAGTTCAATAAATCTATTTTCTTTCTACAGCAGCTTATTTCATTCCTAATCCATCGCTGTCTCTTTTCCTGTCTTTATCGCTGTAGGCAAACCTGCCCCTGCTTCAGAGGGAGTTACTCCATTGTGCAAGGTTGGCCAAGCAAACTCCAGCTCAGTATCTGGCCCAACACGAGCAACTTCTCCTGGATGCCAATGCCAGCTCACCCCTTGACTCTTCTGAGATCATGCTGGAGATGAATGAGCATGGCAAGAGAAGGACCCCTGACAGGTAGCATCTCTCCTCTTAAACACAAGCACTTAGACATACAGTAGACCTTCGGGAGACATACACACGGGCAAATGTTCACACGTAAGGCTTTATAAATTCATTATTTCTGGACATTTCAGAATGCCAAGTGAGAAGGGGTGGCTATAAATTCTGTTTGCGGGAGGTGGAAGACTGATGCCAGACTAGCTTTGCCAGCTGTCTTGGAGGAAGGGATGAGACAAACGCAGAGTTGGAAATGGAAAAAATAAGAGGCAGATTGGCAAAAGAGAGTAAGAGGAGATGAGGGAATAGAGTCGACCAATACTACTATTTATTTTGGTCAAAAAAACTTATAAGATGACATAATGCTTCAGAATTAGAAGCATCTCCAAGGAGCAGTTATGGAAGTTGCTAGTACAAGCAGAGAAACAACATACATTAGACAAAAATAGGGTACAGTAGAGAGAAAAAGTGCATTAAAGTTGAATTGAATTGATAAATTAAGCAGCTGGCTCTGTGTGATAGTAAATAAAATAAAATAAAATAAGTAGCAGTAACCAGTCAGTATATGTAACAGAGTTGACAGTGGTAGCATCTGCTTTTCTTTCTATTCCTGTTCTTTCATGCTGCTCCTATCACTCCTTCTTTTCATCTCACTTCTTCACCTCTCCACCGCTCCCTCCCTCTGCTCTCTCGGACTGCCTGACCTGCAGGCTCCCAGCAGCTGTCCATATGTCAGGGATGCGTCCAGATGGTGATGTGCTGACCCTAACACTGAGCACATCCTGAACAGTGTGTGGTGGGTTGGATGGGACTGGGGTTGGAGCTGAACGTGCAAACCCACTGTAATCCGCACACCTCCGCCTCCCGACCTCTGGTTTATACCCAGCAGGCGGGCTCAGTTTAGGGGGGGGGGGGGTTCAGGCAGGGGCAGGGACTACAGTGTGCCAGCTGTTCCTCTGATTTGTCAGATACTAGATCCAGGGATGTGTACAGTCACATGCACAAAATATACACATGGATAACTGAGTATGAGCACACACACATTAGGACACATCATCTACATGTGGCAGTATTACATGTATTTGCCTTTGATCCTCAGGATGATAAAGAGTGATTTCCATCCGAATGCCTGCCCATCACCATCCAGCTAAAGAGATTAATATCAACACTCCCATTTAAACTGTCCAGATGGCTTGACAACACAACCTCACACACACACTTAAAGTACACAAATAGATGAGTGTCACTAAACATCTGCCAAATACACAGCGTTCAGTCCATATTGCCCCTTAAGCCCCCCGAGTAGAGTGGGACATGAGGAAAATACTTACAATCTAAGAGTGGGCTGAGGATATACAGATTAAGAATTTGAAGCGGGTGGTGTACAGTTGATGTTGGCTTTGTCTGAAGCTGTGTACAGCCGTGCAAATGCTTTGTGCTGCTTTACTGTAACTGAACAACAAACAGATCTCAGCAGGGCAACATATGCATGCGGGGGTATGTGTGTTTGCAAACACCAACTGACAGACGTTAAAAATGGAATGTAATGCAAAGGAAACGTCAGAGTATAATACTCTGTTGTAAGCTGTTATTCAAATGTTTAGGCTCATATTTACTGCACAGTTGTCTGATCAACACTTTCTTGCTACTTGCAATGGACGCATGCTATCTATGGATTATATATATATATATATATATATATATATATATATATATATATATATAATAGTAGATGCCTTCTCTACTAATTGGACTCAATCTGATTTTTAGTGTATTTTTGGCTCTTGTTTGAATGTGTTTTCTGAGCTGTCAAGTAATACATTTACTTTGCATATTTACCCAGGAAAACAGTTTTACTAGCTGTTGTTTGGCACCACCATGACAGAATTAGCTGGCAGTAGAATAAATAGAGCAGACAGAATATGGTTTTCTTCCTTCACATATTAATATGTTGCCAAATTTTAGTTTATGAATACATTATTTCCCAGATCAACAACATGCAGGACAGTAGTCTTTAGTGGAGTGTGTGTTTCCATGATTTCATCTTTCAGTAAAACTTTGGATAACTATTTGGACAGCCCAAATACATTATTACAGTGTTTCTAGCTTTACAGCAGCTAATCATCAACATTTTATAAAGCAGTGTTATAAAGAAAAAAAACAACAACACAATTTTGGATAATGAAAAGAATACAATTGTATCCCCTATAACTCATGGATGAAAGAGTGAAAAGTTAGGGTGATGGTCATGAAAGTATTTCTAGAGTTGTAATGCTTAGTTCGTAGAGAACACCTCACTTGAATTGTATGACTTTTATGGCCTTACGTTGTGCCTTGCACTTTGAGACAATACTGTTTTATCATTGGTGCTGTATAAACAAATAAACAAACACGCTGCAAATTCTATATTTGTACTTCCGAATAAGTGATTTTTGACATAATAATAATAATAATGATGATAATGATAATGATAATGATAATGATAATAATAATAATAATAATAATAATAACGTGTCTACTGTCTCCTTTTGGTCAGTGTATCCCTTTACTTAAAAGCTATGCATCATTCAGATCCAGCCATGTTGTAACCATCTTCTTTATCCACATCTGTAGGACCAAAGACAGCTCAGAGAGAGATGGCTTACATGCAGAGCACCTTGCTAAGAGACCCTGCACCATCAGCCCAAGTCAGCGCTTCAGCCCCAGCACAGGCCTTCCTGCTCATCCGCCTCCCAACGGCCTCCCCACGCACCCACCCAACGGTCTGCCCCACCCTCCTAATCCCCAAGTGGGTCCCCAGCACTACCGTTTAGAGGACATGGCCCTGGCACACCAATACAGAGATGTTTACAGACATAATGAACACCGTGATGGCCGAGACAGGCACAGACAGACAGGTATAACAGCTGCTCAGCATTCACAACATTCACAAATCCCAGGACCTGCAGAATAGTTACATTATCCAAGTTAGAGGCAAGTAAAAGACTGCATGTACTCGTGTATGTAAGTGGGGTGCATGTCTGAGAACAAAGGCCAGTTGTCAGTCCAGTGTGATAATCCTTACGGCAGTGTGTCTATAATAAGCCCACAGCCATACATGCCTATGTGCTACAACTGTGACAACCATATATGCCTTCCTTCAGCTTTCCCAAATGGAAAGAGGTGACTTCTTTGACAAATTGTCACATTGACTGGACATAAGGTTGTAGCATGAGGCATGAGAGCTCACAGTTAGTTATTTTGCTTGAAATAAAAAGTTATTTCAAATGTTGTTTTGGGGCTTTTGTGGCATATGGTATTAAAGCTATACCAGTATTTCAATTTGTTATAATACAAGAACACATTAGTAAAATAATATATTTCATTATACTGGTGTGACCAACTCCAAAATGCAAATGCGCATTTAAGAAATACAAGTAAAATAAAAAAAAAAAAAAAATCAACGTTACAATAAAAAATAGAACAAAAAACATAACAATAATAATAATATCATTAAAATAATTACATATTCAAGCCACAATATGCTTCACAAAAAGAATAATAATATAGATACATCATATCTATCATGTCATCAGGTGAATTCAGGTCAAGGAAAGCAGATAGAGAAAATAATTTGGTGTATAAAATCAAATAAAAGGGGAAAACACTGTTTAAAACTTAAGTGAAACAAGGACAGGCTTTTAGATTTAAAAAAAAAATGCTTTAAGAAGTAAAAAAATAAATACATTTGGTTAAAACAACTATACAAATATATCAACAAAATATGTTCCCACTTGTGAGATACTCCCATCCTGGACTAACCAAGTGTACTTAATACAGTATGTGTAGATACATGCAAAGTTTAACGGTGACCCTGTCCACTGTGTTTGTGGTTCAGCTGTGCATGGAACCCGCCAAGAGGAGGTGATCGACCACCGTCTCACAGATCGAGAATGGGCAGAGGAATGGAAGCACCTTGATAATGTATGCATCAGTGTTTTTAATGTCAAATGTCCTCTTTGTTTTATTCATAAACTTAAGAAAGCAAAAAAAAAACAAAAAGAGGTCAGTGGGTGGGAGGTCAAGTTAGTTTTAGAGCTAAAGATGGCATGTAGATGACAGGGACTGGAGCTGTTGACAGACAGAAGAGACCCGGTCCCAGCTGAGTTAGCAGTTGATGAACAGCTGACCTTAGGAGGGCTGTGTCAGAGTGGTGAATTAACAACAGACAAACACCTATCTGGCTTTCTGGCACCCAACTCCATGAAGACAACATCATGAACACTAGACACACAGCATTCACACACACGTACACAGATGCACATACAGAAACAGGGCCCCAGATGGAGCTCAGGACCCAGCAGAGAGTAGCTCCAGCTGGGGCGAGCAGCTGAGAAAAGAGCTGCAGTCATGGAGAGAACCGGCCAAGCCTGGACCCCTGCCAAATTAGAAACACTTCACTGAAATAAATATAGCTAACTCAGGGGGAAGGGAGGGGGTGGTGAAACAGAGGAAAAGAGGCACAGACACAAAGACAGAAAGGCAGAGAAGAAAGAGGAATGGGAATAACGATATGGATTGAATGTCAACCATGCTAAACCCATTTAGAAAGCGGGCTGGGATGGAAACATTGGGCAACGTGGAAAACAGTGACACGGTTTACAACAGGGAGAGAAAAGAGAGGAAATCTGTTGAGTTGGCAGAGAGCAGAGCAGAGGGGTGGAAGGAATTGGCTCAACTTTTTCATCAGTAGGCCAGCTGTTACATTATCATTGTTATAATGCTCTCAGACATTGAAATTCACTGACAAGCACACAAACCATGAACCAATAAGCAGACGGAAGCACACTACAACAGACGTACGCACGGCTGCTAGTTGGTACATGCTTTGGGATGCAATAGAATACAGGTTAGCTACTTTGTTTTAGCCGCTGTGTGGAATCTGTGAGGTTTTTTGATGGATGCTCTGCTCTGATGAAAATGTTTTGAATGCATTACAGTTTTATTTATGCCTTCAGACAACCTGAGAGTTAGTGTAAGGAGCATGTTATATATGAAGGAACTGTTGTCCTCCACTCCTCTTTTCACCATGATGACTTTCCCCTAACTCCTGGTCTTGTCTCATTGCAGCTTCTGAATTGCATTATGGATATGGTGGAGAAGACACGTCGCTCTCTGACGGTGCTGCGCCGCTGCCAGGAGGCTGACCGAGAGGAGATGAATCACTGGATACGACGATACAGTGACGTTGAGGAGATGAAAAAAGGTGGGAGCAACGGACAGCACTGCCTTCCTCCTCCTCCTCCTCTACCTCCTCCTACTCCTCACCACAACTCCTCCTCCAACACAGCTAGCAGCAGCGAGTCACTGCCCATAGGAACTTCCTCGGCTGCTGAAAGGCAGACAGGCAGACAGACAGGTAGACAAACACAAAGCAAAACACGTATAGCAAGGTAGGGGTTATCTGAAAGTGAATGAAATTAATTAGACGACGAATTTTACAAACAAAAAGTCATTTTGAAGGTGTACTAAAAAGGTCTGCAGATGTAGTAGCGTTAGCGCATACTTTAGAGGTAAGACAAATCTGGGACCTTGAACTACAGTAACTGATTGAACCCTACCAGCATGCTGATATAAGATCCCTTCAACTACCAACCAAAAATATCCAACCAGAGCCAGAAATGGCTGAAGAAGTTGATGGCAACTTATTTACTAATGTTGTCATAAAGTGCAATCATACCAGGCATTGGAAGCAAAAAACAGAATGAATCTGGAAACTATAGAGCATTGTTGTTGGTTCTGGTTGGTTGAATGCATCTGTCACTGCATGTGTGTGTGTGTGTTTGAGACTGAGTGTGTGTCTGCTTGTGTGTTTCAGAAATCCACAGAGACTTCTTGCACAGGCCTCCCTCAGGATACCTACCTGAAGAAATCTGGAGGAAAGCTGGTAAGAGCCAAACCAAGCCCTTCATACAATTGCCCTCATGACTGACCTCACACAGACTAACACACACATACACACACACACACACGCACAATCACCATCATTGGTTCTCATGACTCTCACTAAGACTGAGAAAGATAGAGAGGCCTTACAGCCCTAGGTCCATAAGGCCAGAGGATTGGAAGCCCTCTGTGTCATTAGGGCTAAATGCCCTCCATCTGTCACCACTATGAAAGGCCACTGCAGTTAAAGCTGCAGTGAAAATGCAGTCACCTGGCCCAAGGCAGGCCACAGCAGCACAGCACAGGTTGAAGTTTAACTGGTCTCTATTGTCCTGACCAACAATCTCAAGGCTCTTTATCTACTTTCTATTGATGGTTTTCTCGCCTCATGCACTGTACACAATCCTATTATTGAGCCAAATCAAGAAGAGACTTTTAAGCCTTGAAAAAAAAGCCTGAAATCATTTACTGGCTGAGATTGGAGGTGAAGAGGAGCAGGTGAGAGCAACCCAGGCTCCTCCCCCCCACCCCCCCCCCCCCCCCCACCCCCCCAAAAAAAAAACTCTTATTGTATGCAAACCACATATGTATATATATATATATATATATATATATATATATATATATATATATATATATATATATATATATATATATATATATATATATATATATATATATACATCTTTGCAGACTTTTTATTCTGCATTAAACTAAGCATTGCTATCTGTCTAAATTGTGCTGCCACTACATAAACCTAACCATGAACCTAAGGTCTCAGAGGGTCCGTGTGCACAGTTCTGAAAAACTGAGACATTTTTAACTGGAACATTTGGTCCATACAGTTTAGAAATAGTCCCATCTCTACATTAAATACCATGGCAAGTTAATAGGACCAATATTTTGGGAGATATTAGAAATTATGGAATACAATAACCTTACAATCACGTTACTATGTCCGTGACTGTTGACGGGAAGTGCAGTACCACACTGCATGATGGGAAATTACATTTAAAGACTCCACCTCCACTCCCTAGATAAAAAAAAAATATGACCCATGGTTCCCCACACGTCAGTGCACTACTAGTAATGTATTAATTCTGTTGTCACAATGAAAATCAAAGGAAATGTAATGTCTCATAAAATATTCAGCGTCATTTTTGCAACTTAGAAATTATGTTAACATTTACATTTTTTGTTGAAATAAAATAGAATGGGGGTTGCATTACTTTAATTGTAAAACGTATTTGTAGCTCAGTTACATATGAGTGTTTAGTTTAATAGCCTACTACTATTCCCACAAAGTGCCATGAGGGGAATTGTTGGTATGACTGTATTTTTGGTTCAAAAGCAATGAGAATATATGTATCTGTGGTTTGCAGAAATATACAATAGCAACATTTTATTCTGACGAATGGGATGTTGAGAGAGTTGCCTTGCCTGGGCCTTCTTCTGTACTGCATGTTAGATAGAGCCCATCCCAAGAGTCATCTGGCTCAGCCCTCGTTCCACCCCAGTCCCAGCACTATTATGTTGCAGTCATACTCTAATACCCTGTGGAGGAAAGATGCTGCTGCTGTCGGCAAAATACTGTGCTGCATTTTCACCAGCAGAAAAAGCTCTTTTAATTGCAGTTGTTTTTCATACAGGTACTACAAGCATCCCGCTCTCCCCAGCACTAAAGCACCTCCAAAACAAGCAGGGTGAGTAACATATCTCACTCCCAGCAATCTCACCTCCAATGTGTGTGTGTGTATGTGTGTGTGTGTGTGTGTGTGTGTATGCACATGTGCGTGAAAAACAGAGACAGAGAGAGAGAGAGAAAGAGAGAGAGAGAGAGAAAGGAGGTGTCACCTCTATCTCATACACCAGGTAGTCTGTCTGATGTAGCTGTGGCACCTCTTGCTTTTAATTAAAAACAGACACATATTCTCTGGTCTGGTTCAGGTTGACAGACCGCAGCACTTTTGAAAAATAAGATCTGAGGTGTAAAAAAGGAGACAGAAATAACACGTCTCGGGGACTTGCCAAATCCCTGCAGAATTAAAACGTTAATATTGCTGCCCCTGTGTTTTCCATTAAGTGCTAATTGCCCCAGCATCTGCTATGCAGTCTTCTTGATAAGAATTAATTAAATTTGCAAACTAATCTTAGTGGTGTATGCATTAGGCCAGATAATTGAGGAGCTCAGAATAATGAAGATAGTGAAGAAAAAGGAGGAGAGGGGTACACAAATAAGAAAAGAGTAGTGGAAATGAAATGAAGAATAAAGGTAAAGATAGGATGGTAAAGCAGTGAGGTTTTTGACTGTGACTGTATGTTCCATTTGCAGGACTGGCAGAATGACAACACATTTAGAATATAAGCATATGTGCACACATGCAGACATGTAGTATATGCACACATCCATGTGCACAAACCCACTAAAGTGTAGGTAAAGATTTGCTTGCTGGCTTTTTTGCAAAGCAGTTTAAAACAAGTGGAGCGGAGCTGTGAAGAACAGTTATTTATGAGTTTCCTCTTTAACAAACATTGACTGAAACTAGCGAGCAGTAAAGAAAACAGTCTTACCTCCTGGTAGACCGAACACACCTGGAGAACCATTTCTGTGTATTTTTTGCCTTGGTGTGTATTTGTGTGTCTTTTTAGCCCATCTGGAGGAGGAGGAGAAGAACAGAGACAAATCATTTAATCTTTAAAATTGTTGTCCTTGTTGTCAGAAGGGAATTTCATTTTAGAAGAATTCATCTCTTGTGATCATGGCATATGATATCAGCATTTGATTAATAAATAGTGTATATTTGGTGACCTATTTCTCAGGTGTACACAACCCTAGGAGAAATCATGTACTGTACATTTGTTGTTCACCATGAGGCCAATAATGAAAGATGGCAAAATGTAATCACTCCTGCCTCATACTGCGAAGGGACTGCGGGACGTTTCTATTTTAAACTGCCATCTGGAAAGGAGTCTACACACCTGCCTGTTGTAAAAACCCTGCCTCCTCACTCATACTGTTTGTGCTTATGCTGGAAGAACAAACGGCAATCTATATCATACACATCCCTACACCTGAAATATACAGTACAGCTCCGTCATTGGGATCCTCATTTTACGTTCTGTCTTACAATTTCTGTCAAATTTATTCTGATCAAAACACCACAGTCATGCAAACAGGGAATCCCAGAATGTTAGATGAACTGCCAAGTTGGTGACAAAATTTTTGAGACATCTGCTGTTGACAACACAGGAAATTATTGTGACCAGACATGTTTGAAATAGTTACTGAAGCCTGGCTGTTTCCATTTTCTGGCAGAAAGTTTTAAATCTTGCATGATGTACATCTGTCTACTGAGATGCGACAAAAGGCAGCTTAAAAGGCCTCAATAAAGGATGAAAGAGGATGGGACAGTGGTCTGAGGGACTAACAACCCTCCCATTTTTTGTCTCTCGCCTTCTGTCTTTCTCAGAAGAGGCAGTGAACGAGGTGAAGCGGCAGGCAATGTCAGAGCTGCAGAAGGCAGTGTCAGACGCTGAAAGAAAAGCTCATGAGATGATCTCGGCTGAACGCTCTAAAATGGAGCGGGCACTGGCTGAGGCCAAGAGGCAAGCCTCTGAGGATGCACTAACAGTCATCAACCAGCAGGAGGACTCCAGTGAAGTGAGTATCACAAACGCTTCACCTGTATGTTTTCTACATTTCACGCTTCAACCCAAACGGAGACAGGGGTATTGTTTTCTGTTTGTTTTGTTTTTGTGGTCGGTCAACAACTTTACGCAAAAACTATTGGACCATTTTCACACTGCACTGGCACTGTTCGATATTCCACTGAGTATGAATTTCTATGGGCGGTACGGTGGTGCAGTGGTTAGCACTCGTGCCTCACAGCAAGAAGGACCCTGGTTCGAATCCCACACCAGACCTTTCTGTGTGGAGTTTGCATGT
Organism: Siphamia tubifer; assembly: GCA_020466265.1. Lineage (NCBI taxonomy): Eukaryota > Metazoa > Chordata > Actinopteri > Kurtiformes > Apogonidae > Siphamia > Siphamia tubifer. The sequence continues at coordinate 45,609,210 of CM035785.1, read as the reverse complement.
CCTCCCCGTGTCCACGTGGGTTTTCGCAGGGCACTCTGGTTTCCTCCCACCATCCAAAGACATGCACTGATAGGTTAATTGGTTAATCTAAACTGTATGTTTAGATTTAGATAAACCTGTATGAACTGGCGTCTCATACAGGGTGTACCCCGCCTTTGCCCATTGTAGCTGGATTAGGCCCCCAGTGACCCCCGCGACCCTAGTGAGGATAAAGCGGGTTCAGATAATGAATGAATTTCTATTTCTATTTATATATGTATATATAAATAATTGTTAATACACATTTTTAGTTACATTAAAGCGCCCATATTCTATTTTTATCGTATTTTATAGTGAAGCGAACTGAGCACGACATTTCATTCTGTATACAGTTGTATAACTGAATGACAAATATTTGTCTGTCTGTCAATTTCCATGAAGTTTTCAGGTAAGGTGATAAGTGGTCCAGAATAGATCCCATTAAATTTTGGTGAATGAAGGTCAAAGGTCAAGGTCACTGTCACCAAAAATGTATTTTCTCAATGACAAGAGATAGGGCAAAAGGGTCAAATGTTTGCAGGGGGTGGAGTTTGTTGTGCCTGACACCACTTGTTTATAAATTGCTTCATTTTGCTCCATCATTTGTCACTTTGTCCCATTCTAATTTGGCCTTTACTGTGCAGCCAAGAAGGTTTTTTTTTCTTCCATTCTTCAGCTCATTTCATTGTGGTAGTCAATATATGGGCGGCTGTGGCTCAGTTGGTAGAGCGGTTCGTCCAATGATCGAGGGGTTGGCGGTTTGCGTCCCGCCTCTGGCTGTCCACATGCCGAAGTGTCCTTGGGGAAGACACTGAACCCTAAGTTGCTCCCAGTAGGGTCATACACCAGTAGACAGCAGTAACCGTGTATGGGTGAATGTGAGGAATTGTAAAGCGCTTTGGACACCTACTGGTGTATAAAATGCACTATATAAGTACAGTCCATTCACCATTTACTGTGTAATTATCGTATGATGCCATAAAAACATCTTTCGTACGATAGTGTTGTCGCTTCTTTTGTTCTATTACATATCACAATCATTGTTTTTGTCACTGGATGGTTCTTCAACAGTACATCTTTTAAGCTAAATCTTAAAACATCACATACTTGGTCTTTTATATCTGTATTTATATTTGTTTCATTGTACAATCCAAACATTTCTAATTTTAAAGAATAAAATATACTTGGTTTTAACATTTTTGTCTATATTCACATTTTGTTTTCTTTGTACCACTGCAATCAATATTTCATTGTTACCTTTATTTAATTAACATTTAAGCATCTGCTTATTAAAAGGTAAAAAAGATTCCTGAGAAATAATATATATAATTTATGAGAAATAGGCTTAGTTCATTTGTTGAGCATATGATTAAAATACAGCAATAAATAGGCAATTTTATATAAATGATTTATTTGGTAAATGTACAGAAATCACAATATATTGAGGTATAATTTTATTTTGATATGAAAAGAAATATATAAGAAATATCGTAATATGAGATGTGTGGTAGTGCAGCTCTATACTGTTATTAAAGCAGAGACAGTCCAGTTGTCTGTGTAAATATGGCAGTCAGACCCAGATGGTCAGAGCAGAATGCCAGACTGAGCCTATTACAGAGCAGTTGACCACCACCTGCTGGCAACACAATCCAGTGGCCTTGAACCAAGACTTGATACAAAAACCTTAGAAGACAGAAAATAACGCACATGGTGAAAAGAAAAAGAAAAAAAAGGCTGCGTCAGAAAATTCAAATCCAAAGAAGTCCACATTGTTGCATATTTAGATGCACATGAGCTGAGACAAAAACGAGACTTATTTTTATCAACCCACTCTTTTCCCACTGTCTCACCAGAGCTGCTGGAATTGTGGAAGAAAAGCGAGCGAGACGTGCAGCGGCTGCAACACGGCTCGCTACTGTGGCTCTTTCTGTCAACACAAAGACTGGGAGAAGCACCACCACGTCTGCGGTCAGGGCCTACAGGGGCTGCCGGGGGGCACTAACGTCCCTCTAGGCACCCCCTCTTCCTCTTCCACGTCTTCAGCATCCTCCAGTGCACCTCCCACCCACTCAGAGAGCACTCCTCCAGGACCCCTGTCCCTGGCAGGTCAGAGCAGTATTGCAGGAGGTGCGGGCAGTGGAAGTGGGAGTGTTTCAGCGAGCCCCAAGGAGAGCAGTTCCAGCAGTGCCTCTCGCTCCACAACTCCAGCCACCCCTGCCCTATTGGATGCCACCTCTCGCTGACGTCTGACCCATTGAACTTTTGTGCATACTAACGCGACAGTGCCCACACTCCACACAAAACCAAACTGAGGAATCTTCATCGCACACTGCTCCCTTTCCTCTTCCTTTATGTCAGTCCTCGTTTCCCTCTCAGCATAAGCTCTTCTAAGAATTGTCTCACTACCTGATGATGGGCTTGTTTTCTCAATTCATTATATTCAGATCCAAAAACATTTTTTGCTTTTACTTTTTTTTTATCATACCCACAGCCACATAATGAAAGATTCCACCCTGGGGCTCAGTGTAATCTGAAGCATGGAAAGCATCTCCGATCTCTGTGTTCAGAAACAGAAACATATCAGATGTGTTTGCAGCGAACATGACTTGAAGAGATGCTCTCAGTAATGTCAGTATGGTCCACCAATGGACATAAGACAAGGGCTGTGGTAAAGCAACACTGATCAGGAGTTGACCAGACACATAAGCACTGGGGTAGGATTTCCCTTTAATTTAGCACCAATGAGAGAACAGTACCCTGTCCTTAGGTGTGCACTACCAGTTCACTGATGTGGCACTTTTTTTACATGTCCTAATGGACACGGGCAAGAGACATAATACCTATTTTTTCCCAAATGAATGAGGGAAGGGGGAAAAAAAAAAAAAAAACCTGTGATGCGATTCATTCCTCAGAAACACAGCTTAGTATTTATTAAATATTTCTTTCTGGCTTTAAGGGAAATAAAGAAAAGTCCAAATATTCTAAATAAAGAATAATAATGATGTTGACGATGATAATAATGATATGAAACTAAATAAATTTTAAACTGCTAACTACCTTGCTAGCGAGCCAAGAAAATCTACACCGGACTCACCTCTCTGCACCATGTGAACCCAAATGAATTCAAAGATGAAAAATAACCTGATCCAAACCTTTGTATTACACTGCCAAAGTGAGTAAGTAAGCGATAAGGAGAAGCACTCATAACCAAACGCAAAGCAACATCACCTCCTCAGCAGATAAGCCAGCCCTGAGAGGAACTGGCTGCAAAGAAGCTGCAAACGGGACCCAGAGATAGTCAGACAAAAACTGTGACCTGCAGCTGCCTCCTGCAGTTTGGACAAAAAAAAAATCCACAGCGATTCCTCAGTGAAGGCCCAGACTGTGAATATGGACAATGCTGTGAACTTGCCTACCAAGAAAGACTTAAAGGAATGGATGGAAACCCTGCCACAGTGTGATTTTAGTGAACGGTAACAGAGAGGATAGAGTAAAAATAAATAAATAAATAAGAGGAAAGGAAAAGCTACACAGCCTCAAAGGAGTCGACGGTAACATTCATGGAGCTGCCAAAAACCTCAAAACAAGCTTGTCCAGGAATGCATTGCAAACTACGGACACATAAGGAAATAAATGTTTGTACTTTGTCGGTTTTTTTGTTTTGTTTTGTTTTTTTAAAGCTCCATCAAAAGGAGATATTTCAAGGAATTGCTGTTACCTTTACATTTACTCCCTCCTTTTCCAAAGCATGACAAACAGATTAAAGAGCCTAGTGAAGGGTGGTGTAGACTTGGTTCTCCTTTCTCTTTCTACCTCCCCTCACCCCACACCTCCCTTCAAACGCTCTTCCCTGACTACTTGACACATGTCTGCCCCTAAACCCCAGCCCGCTTTGGACATCGCTTCAGAGCAGTCACGTGGGGAGGGATCGAACCTGCTTGTAGATATTGTTCTTCTTTTCATTTTTCAATAATGTCTCTTGTCGCTGATGTCCACATGTGCTGCCCTTGTGTATATCCAGAAAGACGGACTTTGTTTTGGTTCTGTTACCTTTCATTTTCCTCCTTTAAGTTTGGGCTGAGCAGTGAAGTCAGAGTAAGGACACTCTTCTATGAGAGGAAGCCCTGCATTGTACTTATTGTTTGATTTGTTGTATCTATATTAATGAGATGAAACCCCTCTTGTAGAATATTTTGTACTTGCTCGCATTGTAAGACAGTGAGAGGACAGAGGTGCAATATGAAGAGAATTCAGCTACTGAATGGAACCTCAGCAACTGCCCATAGGGTGTCATATAATATAGATACATATAAATATATTTAAAGTAACATCAGTAACTTAATGTGAATGTACATAGTATTTAAAGAGGTCCAAAAATGTGTTTGCCAAATAACAGAAACCTTTAAAGATTAATGTCCAGAATATGATTTTCACTTTTCACAGCACATTTGTTTTTCAAATTTATCACTATTTTCCAAGTTAATGCTCAAATTTCATTGAAATCAAAAATATTAACCCTGTGTTGAGGAGACTGTTGGTAATAGAGGTAACATGGCTCCATACAGAACAACAGTAACAAAGTAACAACAGTGCATGTAGCTGAAAATGGATGAAAACAGATTGAGGGTGGATACTAAAAACATTTCTGCATTATTTAGGCCATACTTTAACAACTTCACAAGTAATTTTTTTTTACAAAAGAGAACCACTGGTTTAAATATCCACAGATGTATTAAATGGTTAGATCTCTGTATAACTTCGTCCACCCCAGGTCAGTTTGCATCCTGCAGAACAGTGCATTGTAGACTGCTATTGACAGAAAAACCCAAGTTCAGATAGTGTGTCATTAAAGACAAAAAGACTGGGGGCTTTTTTTGTGTTTGTTTGTTTGTTTTGTTTTGTTTTATTCAACACCAAAATTTACTCCTGTCATTAATTTGTCAGTAACTCGTATGACTCAGTGTGAACATTTGTCATCCTTTGGGGGTAAAGTGGCACAGTATCGAGCCTCCGTCTTGGTCCTCACCTATCTGTGTCTGTGTGTGTGTGTGTGTGTGTGTGGCCAGTAATGTTTGCTTCATCCAGATGCAGGAAAGTCCATTAACTACATTTACTGTAGAGTTTAATGATATACCAGTGTTAAGCTACAGTAAAGCAAACCTCAAAGCTAGTTTTGACACCTCGTCATTTTTTGATTGTTGCTTTATTTTTACTGATTATTCCTATTTGTAAATGTTGAGCATAAGCTGAAGATCTGAGAATTAACCTTTTCCAGTTAGTTTTTTAGTTTTTTTAATTTAATTTTATTTTAAAGCTTTCCTTACATGCTATGGTAGCCTCTTAACAGGTTAACACATTTATTTGATATATTTTCTGAAGCTTGTTAGCAGCCATGCTCAAGCAAATGTCATAATGAAAAACCTAAAAATTACATGGATGGCCTCTTAAAAAAAGTGGACCAAACTTGAAAAAATAAGGGTATATATAAGGTAATTATTTGTACTTAAGCGACATTGCAAAAAGGAAAATTCTGCATACGCTGCTTTTTCATTCAGAAATAAATGAATATATTGCATAATTATTTTCATTTTTACCCATCTGTGACACAATACAAACTTCAATAAGCTACAAGTTGCCCCTGCATCTGCGTGTAGCATTTACTGTGTGTGTGTGTGTGTGTGTGTGTGTGTGTTTATGTGCTTTTATGACTCTTGATAGGATGTTGACCCAGCCTTTTTTGCTCCTTGCCCCCCACCCTCTCCCATTGTTCTACCACAGACCACTCTTCACAACCCCTCTCACACCATCTACCTCCTGTGACCATACAGCTAACCACCAGGAAAGGTTGACCTGGACTTTGAAAAGCAAGGCATGAAAGCAGACATGGAAACACAAAAGCAATCCGTTAGAAAATTATTTTTTTGAAGCCGAGCGCCGAAAGGTATTGTCATGTCTATCGATGTGGAAGAATACGTACCAGTTATTCCAGATCTCACATTTTGGATTTCAATCCATCAGCAAAAAACGACCACTGCTACAATTTAATAAGAATCTTGTTAGAAACATACATACACATTACAAACATATATAGTACCAAACTGATCACATACGTAAACCATAACATGCCATTTGTTGTCCAAAACCAATAAAAGCACAGACCAAAGTTCTCCTGCATTGCCATATTGGCTTTGACACAGTGTGTATTGACAGACCAGTAATAATAAAGTTCAAGCTTGACTACACCAGTTAACCAAAGCGTCTGAAATACACACACTCAGAGCACAAGAGTGAAGAGCACACTCACTGAACAGGCTGAATCTCAGATGTGTAGAAATCTTTTTCAAGCAATCAAAGCGCTTGTTGTCTACATATTGAATAGTGCTTCTGTGAAACAAGAGGCATCTCCTTTAGAAAGCCTGCTGATTGTGTGTTCATACAGTTACAAAGCCTTGCAGAGATAAAAAAATGAATGCATGGTAGATGTGTGATTGTGGTTGAATGGCGTTATGTTTTTTTGTTTTGTTTTTTTTAAATTATCTTTTTTATTTTGTGTCTCTGTACAAACTACTTGAAACCTTCAGAGCTTTAATGAAACATCCCAGACAGACTAGTGGCAGTGCGATACACAATATGTAGCAACAGCTTTGTGAAGTAAAGTACAGTGGCTGTGTACAATATCCGCATCAAGACAAGACGATAATGACAGTTCAATTCAACTGGAAACAATTCACCTGTGCTTCCATGTCTGCAAGTAGGCCATCACATAAACAAAAGCCAAATCCAATAGACCACAAATTAATGACCAAAATACAACCAAAAGGTTTTTTTTTTTTTAGTTTTTCTTTTGGGTTTTGAGTGACAACCTTGCATTAAAAGAACTTCTCCAAGGTGGGCTGTGTAGGACATGAGGTTACAGTCCAACAAAACAAGTTGACCTGTGGTGGGAAGAGCAAACTGTCCATTATTGAGATCATCCGTGTGAGTTCACTGGACTGGATACAAAAGGTCAGATCAATACTGTCAATCTGTGCAGCTAGGTGTAACATACAATAAGTCATGAAAGAAACAAGAAGTGAGATTTTTACGCTGAGGTGTCATAGTTTTCTCTGCACTCTGTTAAGATATTGTAGATGGCAAACGCATAAGGGCTCTGTTGTTGTGAATACCATCGAAGGGTCTCCGAACACTTTACATCAGCCACTTTTCTATTTGTTTAATTATGTACATGATATGGGCAACACGCATGTTTAGAAAAGACAAATATTAGCAGGTTGGCCTTTGTCTCTCGCTACCCCAACCAGTAACTCTACCAATGAAGTTTCATGACTCATCTGACTTGATGGTGACATGTCCTTCCTGTGAAACAGGCACTGATGAACAGCTACAATAGAAAGCTAAAGGCGAACAGTGGATACAGCACTTGTTTTCCCAAAAGCCATGGCTCAGGATGGTCCTGTTTTTACCTTTACATAAATTGAAGAAGGTTTATGGTTTTATATGTGTAGGGAAACATTCTATACTGTATTGTGCAATACATTATTACAGAAAAAAACATGTTTCTGTAGGAAAGGTTGGCGCTTTGATCTTTCTCCGTTTGTTTTATTTCCCTCTTCAAAAGGTCATGTTGCCGTTTTTAGATGAAGTAAACTGTGCCAGAAGAATTAAATTCTGATTTATATTTATTTCTTGCATGCTTTCCTCCCTGTTGCTAATACTGCTCTTTAACTGTTCGCTCTGTTGGATGTGTGAAGCTGTAAAACATTCTAATTCAGGTTATTGTCTGTGTTGAACAATGTAACTGTGTAATTAAAACATGAAATTAAGTATTCACTGCTCTCAATGTTTTTCTTATATATATATATATATATATATATATATATATATATATATATATATATATATATATATATATATATATATATATATATGAGTTACTTATTCTGAGATTACACACCTGGATAAGAAAACACCATAGGCTGTCATGAAAACTTCCTTATCTGCATACAAATATTATATACCATACTGTAGCATTTAATAACATATTGTAGGAAAAAGTTAAAACATATTCAATAATAAAAAATAAAAAGAAATAACATAAATCCATTCACTGAAGCATACTTCAAATGCCATCATAAATGTATTTATTATGGATTCATGCATCGTAATTCTTCAAAACTTGATCTTACCATATGTGTCATTGAACCTATGGTTTTATCCTGTTGTATTCCATCACTTATGACAGGATTAGATATTAGAATCTAGTACAGATCTAAAAATGTCTGCAAATATGCCAGAAGGCAATAAATAGCGAAAGGAAAGAAAAATTCTGTAAAACACGGCATTTTCTATTTGATGTAATGATGTATCTCATAAGTTTCAATATTTGCTCAGTGTAAATAGCTTTTCACATACTTTCATTTATACATTTTTTTAAATCAAGGTGACTTGTTGCTGTTTTTTAAAAGAAAAAATTGCTCTTTTGTTTAGTCCTTCCTCACTGTGGGCTGTCGTATAAACATTACCTATTTCACATCACAAAATTAAAGCAATTAAAGCACGAGGTTTAGTTATGCATTGAAAAACTGATGCAACTACTCAACTATTCAATCATTTAAACATGGCACAAATACAGTACTGAGTTTCTTAATTATGCCAGAAAAAGTCCTTAATGGGTGAGATATTTCGTTCCACTGATTTGACGCATTTCTAATCCTTGACTATGCTGTGTTATTTTATACATTTTGTCAAAACAGTGTGTAACCAGGTTTCAATAAGCATGTGACGGTTTTACCTGTAAAAGTGATCTCAAGGTCTAGAGTCACCACTTCTGCTAAGGATGCTGTGGTTCAAGAGGTAAAGATGTTAAAACGTACACTGAATAACTAATAGATATTTTGATTGTAAATATAATTTTACTTCACACACACAGCAACTCTTTTGCTATTGTGAAATTATTATGTTCCAGTTTTCAACTTCACTATTTAAAAAATGTATATAAACCCCTAACAACCACAATTTTGGATGTCTGATCAGATAATAAATAAATAAATACCTTTGAACACAATATAGTTGAATGCAGTTTCTTTTGCTACTTTTGATCCCACTTGCAGGTCAGATCATACTGGTTGAAGTTGAGATGAAATCCTGACTCAGCCCTAAAGTCTTGATTCCAGCTCACACTTCACCATTCCACACTCCTGTCTCTTCCACAGCCAGCCAATGCTGAATATACTCCTCCCTCGGGTCACTTGTGCACAGCTCACACAGTCAGGGCTATTCCAACAGACAAACATATTCAGACGTTTCTTAAACACTTCTCACATGGTACTGTATGTTATTTGTTTTTTCGTCTTTTTCTTTCAGACACTTAAGTGCATCGTTTCTCTCTACAGTGGTTCAGAAAGAAAAAAAAATCTGTCGGTAACAAAACTTCTAAAATACAAAAATAAATAAGTAAATAACCTGGATGAACACATTTGAGTTTAATAAAAGCCAAGACTTATTACAGTTAAATTATTCAACATTAAACATATGAATATGTCTTTGAAATCTTGACAAAATGCTTCAGTACCACCATTGAACGGACTAATGTAAAATAGCACCAGCTCTGACGATTTTCAAAATATACACCTCTTTAAATCACAGTCACAAAGTTTCTAAGTCATAAGGGCTTACCTATTCCAAAAGATACAAATATTCAGATGCTTCTAAAACACTTTTCACAGGGTATAATAGGTTTCCCCCCCCATCTTTTTCTTTCAGGCAGTTACCTGCGTAGTTTCTCTCAATGGGAAGCTTAAGTCTCCACCCCTCCCGGGAGGCTCATGGGGCCTGAGATCGGAAAATTAATGAATAGGAAAATGCTAAAATCGTATCTGGTTTGTCATGTGCCCTGAATCACACACATGTTGTACCTCATAATAAATTATAATTATTGATGTGTGTTTCAACTGCTTCTGTTAACCAATGGCTGATTAATTTGCGAGTAAAATCTTGGACTACACGCTTGGCGCGCATGTGACGTCACATAGGCGACGCATTGTAGTCTCTTACTAAGCCCACATAAAACCTAACATCACGTTTGCTTCCCATCAAAAACGGGTAGTCTGCCTATGCCACACAAAATATTTCTTATTAACTGCTATAATGTGTGATTTTCAGGGCACTTGTCAAGCGGAATCAGAATTTAGCTCGACTCGCTCCTTTCACTCCAATTCAAATTTCTTGTGAGCTAAGCACCCATGAACCGGAAGTAGAAGAGCGTTAGCCTCCCCATCTCTGCAGCGGTTCAGAAAGGAAATGAATTATTGTTTGGCGCAATTGCCACCTAGTGGCTAGTGTTGAAAGGTGTCCACTAACTGCTGAATTTTTTTGATAACATAAATAAAACAACTTGAATCACCCCAGACTACGTGTGTCTATTATTAAACTCAAATCTGACTTAGCATCATCTTCTCACTAACATTAAAGTTCATTCAACAATTTCATTAATCACTATACTTATTTTAAATGTCAGGATAGAATAATATAAAATAAACAAAAATGTATCACATCACCTCTGTGTAGGGTTGCCAACTCCCTAAGAAAAAATGAGGGGCAGGACATTGCCTAGATGTCGAGGTGTCCGACCATAATGCGTTACAAAATGCCCCGTGAAGTATAGATTCAAATAGGGTGACCACTGGCATGAAAGAGGAAAAGAGGACACTTGTGTCCAAAATGGAGGACAAAAACCCTAAAGTTAGGACAGACGGGCCTGGGGTGTGTGTGTGTGTGTGTGTGTGGGGGGGGGGGGGGGGGGGGGGGGGGGGGGGGTGCAGCTCAGCCTTCATTGTGTTCACTTCGTGCGCTGCATTTACACTGCATAGCGGGTGGGGATTTATGACGATTAATGCAACGGTGGCGGACAATTGTATGAAAGGAGGACAAAGTGAAAAAGCCAGACACTTGACAGACGGCCGGACAGATGGCTCTAAAACCGGACTGTCCGGACGAAATCCGGACGAATGGTCACCCTAGATTCAAACGTTGTCTTATTTTCAGTGAAAATAAATGTGAAGGTTGTCTTCAGGCGAAGCATTGCACATAAGAATCAAAGATTTCGGTAATAATTTTGGAATTGCTCCATGTACTTTAGATAATGTTAGTTTGACCATAACCCTGCTGCTGCTGGGGGGTAGCCCATAGCGACCGTTCTGAATGGCTAAGCCTTGGTCCACGGTAGAGGTCTGCGCTCAGGGGCGTGGGGAGACCTGGGCATTCCCAGCTGAAGCCCCGGATCTCAGGGGAATAGCCCCGAATCTCTCCAGACTCCAGAGAGATTTGAGGCTGGACTATCATAATTAAAATGTGTAATAATAATAATAATAATAATAATAATAATAATAATAATAAGAGAAGAAGGTCGATACTTTGAGCGGTGGTACCACAGATCAACTCTCACTGGGTGATCCTGCTGCTGCTGCCTGTCATCATGCACCTTTGTAACTCTTCTGACGTGCCCATATATGGACAAGTTGGTTAATTTTGTCGTGAAATGTATACAATATATAACAATGGAACAGACTTTCTGGTTCCGGGTCGCTTTTTGAAGGTCGACCAGTTCACATCTGGAGCAACAACTATTACTCTTTTGCTCTTTTCTTATCTATATTTATATTTATACCTATATGTATCTATTTCTTATATAGCTCTTCTCACTCCCACCTAACTCCACAAGTCCACCACACCTTAGCGCGACTGTTAGTGCTCTCTCTCTCTCTCTCTCTCTCTGTGCTTGGACCTTCACTGCTATCCTCAGGTTTAATATCATAACACAATGAATAGCAGGTGATTCCCTCACATTTAGGGAGGGTGACTATAAAGGATTATTTTAAATGTTTTGGGACTCACACACACCAAAGTCTGGGAGACTGTGAAGTTATATACTGAGAACAGGCAGTACTGGGTGGTCTTGAAGAAGTAGAGAATGAGCAGGAAAAAAGAATGAAGGAATCAAATTTTTCACATTTATTTTATTTAAAAAAGGAAGAATAATGCAGTATATGATGCATTTTAGATACAGTGCCTTGAAGTGTGTTTTTTGACCCTGTAAAACCTGAACCATTGAACTATTGACAGAAAATTTGCAATATTTGAAATTGGAGCCTTGATTTCTGAACAACCAAAACAATGTATTTTCAAAAATCAATTTCAATGTATAAATGAAATTGTATCATATTTGACACATCAGGTCTGAGTGTTCACATACTATTACTTTTGAACAAACAAAAACATAATATAACACCAGCCTGTATAAAAAATGGTCTTTTCAAATTTGTCATGGTCCTTATTAAATTAATCTTATAGTATCACTGGAAATGCCTCTGGTGAACAAATTCCTACCCCCGGTGGATTATCCATGTATCTAATTGTATACATCAGGTTTTTCAAGACAAAAAACACTGATCATGTAGCTTGTATTTAATCTATTCTTGTATTTTAATATTTTATTTTGGTTTTAGTCATTCTTCAGTATAGTGCTGTTTTTGTAGTTTTATGTATTTTAAATCTATTTTGTATTTTAATCTTTTATTTTGTATTTATTCATTCTTCTGTACAATGTTCAGCATTATTTTATGTCTTTTTAATCTATCCATGGATGTTATTTTATTTTGGCTTCATTCATTATTCTGTACAACACTGTTCTTTATAATTGTTTTATGTCTTTTTAATATATTCTTGTATGTTATTCTTTTATTTTATTATTTTTTTAAATGTATTCTTCTGTACAGCACTTTGATCCACTGTGGTTGTTTTAAAGTACTTTAGAGGCACATTTGCCCAAGTCATTTTTGCCCTCTGACCTTTTCTGCACAATGAATAAATTTTTTCCCTTCATTTTAGTGTCTTATTTTATATAACATGCAAGTAAAGTGGAGTCACCCAAACTGAAGAGTCCAAATACCACATGAAACTGCTGTCAGACTGCATTTCGTGATGCTCTGTGGTGGGTAGGATACAGAGGGGGGCAGGGCGTCGTGGATGTGGATGCGCCACTGGAGGAAGACTTCCTTCCTCCAGCGCCATTGTGTGTCACGTGAGCTACACTTGTCCATCAATCGTGCACGTCATGAGTCTCACTTACTCACAGGTGATACCCATTAGTCTACCTCATATGCTATCAGGTGTCGCGTGCGTGAATCGTTTCCTTTCTGCGCGAGGTGTTTTGTGTTGGATCGGGGGAGCTGCGCTTTGCTTTGCAGATGCCATGTTTGAGCAGTGAGAATGGCGGAAAATCATCTGGAGCACGGCTACCTGGAGGGCGAGTCCATCGGGGAGCATTACGGAGAGGACCCCGTGAGTATTTGCAGATGATCGGAAAGGGGCTGTTACCTTTATGTGCTTTTGTGGCCCATAATATGTGCGCGTGAACACCCGCCTGCTATCATAACGCAGCGTAGCTTTGTTCGAACAAGATGCTACGAAAGCAACGACATGGCTGTATAATACATACCGTGCTTTGATAGAGGGGTGTTTTTTTCTCTTTCTCTCGGGCATGGGGCCAGTCACCTACCGTATATGTCGCATTTCCGGGGCGAAATATGGAACACATTGATTGTGCATAGCATTTGTGTTCAGATCCTGTTTCTTCCCTGCAGACCATGTGAGGCCAAATTCTGTGAGATTGACTGACTATAATATGAATTTACATGCTAGGATCTCTGCATGCTATATTGGTTTTATCCCCATGTTACATTTGTTTATAAATGAATAATCATGGTGGATGGAACGCTCAAATGAATGCAAGATGCTCATGTAGTTTAATTAAAGCACCCCCATATTATGTCTTTGTTTATAAATGAATAATCATGGTGGATGGAATGCTCACATTTCCATTCACCATGCAAGGTACTTGTGTAATTTCATTAAAGCATCCCAGCTGTAATGTCAGAACATAAAACCAGAAAAATACAAATGTGCACAATTGTATCATTAGCTAGCTTACTAGCCATGTCAGTTAATTGACCTATTAGTCACCTAAAGACTGAAGTCTTGGTGACTAATAAGTATTTAATTTTAATGTTGTCTGTACAGGTTTTCAGCAGGATGAGATCTGTCAAATCCAGCAATCTAGGCCATAATTTCTTTAATATGATTTTTAGCAACTGATTTAGAATTTAGAGGTCAGAAGTCTGTTGAAAATAACACATTTGAAGCTGCAGTGTGTGCAAGAAAATGCTTTAGGTTTAAATGCATTGTAGTATCACTGGGAAGAAGTAACTAGCCATCAGTGAACACCTACTTTGACCCAGTATGGTCCTATGTTTACATTAGGAGAACCCAAACTCTAGCCCCAGTGTGAAACAGGTATTTAAGGGATCTTGCATCATCTTCTGTTTAAACACAGGAGAAGTAATCCTTTCCTTTGTGTCTCAGGAGCTGGCGGCCATTAAGGCCAGGGTTCAGGAACTGGAGATGGAAGAAGAGACAGACAGACTCAGGGAGGAGGACGAGCGCTGTGATGCTGCAGACATGCAACTCTTGACCAGCAGCCCCCGGCCTGGTGAGGCAGCCCACAGCTCTTATCTGTCCTAAGGGTTTTGTTAATGTGTCACATCGGTGTACAGCTAAATACTGATTACACATTTGGGAAGGCCGACAGCGTGTTCTCAGCCAGGTGTGCAGCATTGCAGCCTGCAGGTAGGTGAGGTAACACGTCTTTCACCATCTGGCGAACACCTGGGACACTTCACTGTGGTCACAACAGCGTTCACATGTGCCTCATCACTGCCCAGTGAAATGAAGTGGTGAGCTCCAGAGAACCAGAAGCGTCCTCCTTGCTGCCTTTGACTATTTTCTGCCTCTCTGGTTTACTTCTGCATTTTTTCCCTCCCTTTCCAAACTAAAATTTTCTATAAACTCTTAAATATGTGTTAAAGTGATGCAATACATTGAGAAATTGGTGCAAGTAATCTTTGGGTTCATTTTACCTGGACTGCCTCCCAGTGAACGCCACATGAGTTTATTTTTTTCCTCCACAGGGCCTTTTTACAATATGACTCCTGAAGAGAGGATAGACGCTGACAACAGATCTGTTTACGTTGGAAATGTAAGACTTGCATGTCCTTTCCCTCTGTTCACACTCACTGTTTTTCTACACCTGATTAAACACTGTTGAACAAATCCCAGGTAGACTATGGAGCTACAGCGGACGAGTTGGAAATCCATTTCAATGGCTGCGGTCCTGTCAACAGAGTGACTATTCTATGTGACCGGTTCTCTGGGCATCCTAAGGGGTAAGTTGGATCATGAATACACATTTTTAAGTATAGATCACAACACAACTGTGTTGCCAGTGTCCTGCATCCAACTGGATCTTCTCTTGATCTTTGTAGCTTTGCTTACATTGAGTTCTCTGATCGAGACTCTGTGCAGAGTGCTATTGGGTTGCATGAGACCTTGTTCAGAGGAAGAGTCCTGAAGGTGAGAAGCATTACATACTTTATCTGACACTTACCTACTCTTTAGTACAACAGCCTACAAATAAAAATTACAATATGTTGTGTGCAGGTACAACTGCTTGGATTGCAACATGTTAATTTGCAATTTTGGGGGTAATAAAGGCATGTATTTAAAACATGAAAGCTGACAAGGATATGTACAAACAGTAGGCTCTTTTGTAATTGTATAGAGAAGGGACTTGCAACTGCATGTTTGGCATTAGTCTATACACACTTATTATTTCACTGTGTGCATCTGATTTTGAGCAAGTGGGAAATGTGGAACTGAAAATCTTATTAAAAAATATTTTTTGTGACATGCAGGTAATGCCCAAGAGGACCAATATGCCAGGAATTAGCACCACAGACAGAGGAGGGCACCGAGGCGGTCACTCCAGGGGCAGAGTTCGAGGTTTCCGTCCACCCAGATACCTTAACAGCTCTCGAGGCAGGTTCCGGTATCAGTCGACCAGGCCACAACATCAAACACCCCACCCTTACTATGGAGGCCCTTCAGTGGGGAAGAGGCAATGGGGACAGTTGGACTATCATGAACAGGTGCCTAAACGTTACCCATGTCTTCTGCTCATCACCCCACCATCAGAAGAGTTGGGTGCAGGCTCAAGTGGACAGCACTACCCCCAACAACGCTAACACTATATATGTACAACTGGTCATTTTAAAAAGAAAAATCCAGAATTTACTGTGTGTGAGTGAGGACCAGAATAAATGGCAGATTTGGATTTTCCCAGTTGGACCCTGGCATTTTCTTCAATTAGTTGACCTGTGAACAGTGAACTTTGGGGTCGGAAATTCTTTGGAAAGGCACTGCATTAAAAGCTTGTTGCTGTAAATGCATGGACAATCCTCATTGTTATGCAGTTGCGTCCCTTATTGTTTCTACAAATTGATGCGAATGTATTGGTATTATCTGCCTGCATTGTCATGTATAAATCCTGTGTACACGTTCTTTGCTATGTAAGTGAATAAATAAACAATGATTCAGTGCTGCAGTTGTAGTAAAATTGTACATGAGTTGACCAGCAAGCTTTAATACACTTTGAGATTGCAAGCATCAAGGCAAGACAAACCAATAAGGGTTGAAGGTGTTATGTACAGTGGAAGTTCAAAGATGTGGTGAGGGTGACATCAGCCGGTTTGTACCATCATTCCAGAGACGACGGCATCAAAAGCCCTGAAAAGCAATGTTGAATAGATTTAGATGTGACTTAAATGTCTGATTAAATATTTACATATAATTGCAACTCACTTGGACTGAATTGGGTCCCCAGGATTGTGGAATGGGTTGCACATAACATCAGTAAATGAGTTGTGTAATTTTCTAAACATCTGAAAGAGGGAAAATACTCATTACAACTACAAATAAACAAGTAAATATACAATTTGAGATGAGGATGTTTTTAATGAAATGCGTGGGGTAATGTATCTGAGTAGTAACAGATCTGTGCTTATGTCTATGTGCATGTTTACCTTTTGTATAAAGGACTTTTTCTGTAGAGGCAACAGTAAAACTACTGAGAAAATGTAATTATCTTTTACATGGCATAAAGAGAAGTGTTTTTTTTTTTTTACATCCCCACACAGATAACTGAATAAATATTGGACATTTGCATTTTTTTTTAAAACAAACTGAATGGTGTCCGACTTACACTTCTTATTTCATTGTCCCGTAATGATGTATTTGATGAATCCACCACAATAACAAATTTCACTTTAGAATTGGTTACATAACCATATCTAGAATACCAGTTAAGGATAGTGTTTCATATGGTTTCGGGTGGGAATGGAGTTGGCTAATGACATACTTTTTCCACATACTATTAGTACATTTCCAAAAACTGCTTTAAAGACCTTGATTTTCACATTACACATTCATCCAGCAAAAAAAATACTGGTGTCATATCCTAAAGCAGGAAGGGGGACCTGTTTCAGGCAGTTGCTGCATAATGTGGTTTTGGGCACGGAGTAGAATTTGGCACATCCTGCATGTTTTAGATATTTCCCTCTTCTAGCAACACCTCATGAGTCACAGTTCCAAGCTTCTGCAGAGCTTGAGGACAGGCTTATAATTTTGATCGAGTGTGTTGGAAAAGGGATACATCTAAAACATGTAGGATAGTAGCTCTCAAGGACCGGGGTTGGTGACTCCTTTCCTAAAGTAATATTTAACACACAATTGAACAGCACTAATTAAACAGCAGTGTCCAGATGTATGTCATTAAGATGCAATAGTGACCAGAAGTATCAATAGAACATGATAGAAAACCATTATATGCAAATTTTTCCCTTTTAATTTCTGCAGCAAAGTGTTGCAATAGTGGGGAAAGTTTGCACAGTATTTCATTTTGCATTTCAAAGTTGGTTGTCCTTAAAAATTTTAAATATTGTTTTTCTTTATTCAATATTATTATATCTATTATTTAAATGTAAACATCAAAGATATTGTTAACTTTATTATTATTTTGGGTGAGTTTCATACTTAATGTTCTAAGTAGAAAAAAATAATTCAGTCCTTTAATTTGTTTAGATGTGATTTTATTAATTATTACACATCTCTTAAGTTTATTGAAAAAATGTCCAACAAAGACAGACACATTTATTTTAGTTTATCTAAGTCCTTGTCATTTTAAATATATTGTAGTTTGGTCTTCTGTGCTCCAATATATGGTCATGTGTATGTGTGGTCTTTATTTTCAGTACACTTCAAATGTCGTATTTGTTTTTTTTAATTTTGTTTTTGATATTTTCAATGGTTTTATCATATCCTTCTGTAAATAGTATTGTGTCAATAAAATAAAATTAAATTAAAAATAATAATAATAGTGGGCAAAACTGCTATCTAATAAAGTGTTTTCTTTTTAACTAATCACAGTCTAAAATCAATAGAAGAAAGATGATGGCTTTAAAAGTCAGGCAAGTTACAACTTTTTATCCTAAATATAAATAAAAGAAAAGGATACACTTTGTAGTCCTCGGTGGGGTAGAGCAGACCCAGGTACAGCTCCCTTTGGTCTCCAAGTGCTTTGCTCACAGATGAGATCTTCTCTTCCACCACATCCAAAGATGTGTGTACTGTGTAGTGAAACTTCAGCTCATTTTGAGTGGGAACACTGCGAATATACAGCGGGTAGTTCTGGGGGAAAATACAAGAGAGTACAAACACATATCATATAACGCCCGTAAACACTTCTGCATTTCATCCCTGTGCATAAAATCCAAAGACAGAAGCTACTAGCCTGTCAAATGCTAACCACTAGCTGTGTAGCGTTAGGTTTGTTTAGAGATATTCACGTTTCTGACATTCACAAATCAGACATAAAAAAACAGCATCCACACATACACAAACACATACTTTTCCACCATATAAACCTGACCGTAAGAGTATTATTTTACATGAAAGGACTACAATTACCTCTTTTGCGATTACTGCTATGCACACCGCCATGTTTGTGTTTCTCCTTCCTGCTGTCAGATGTTGTCACGTGATTGTGGTGCATTCCCGTGTTATAGGAAAAATAAGTACTCACGAGGGCCCAGCTTTCGTGCTATCACTGGACAATTTCCTTTTTAATATCCAGGTACTTTAGATACAGTTCAGCACAAATATCATGGAATACTCCTATTCAACTGTTGTTATATTTTCCTAAATATCGGTTCAGACATACGTCCAACTTTTATATTGAGCGGGGAACATTTAAATCAGTACTAAACTTCCTGGTGCTCTGGTACAAACAAACATGTCAATTAATACGTTCGATTTTTTTTTTTACCACTATAATAAAATAGGTTGATATTTCTGACCCTGACGTTTTTGACTTCTTCACTTCCCCAAAAACATTGATATGTGTACATGTGTAATACACACACAAAACGCCGCAACCTATACGTCACCTGCAGATGTGTCTTACGCTAAGGCAGCTCATAAAGGCACCACTAAAGAACCCATTTCCTCAAAGTTGATGCTCATATGACCAAAGCTTAGCTATGCGAGTTATATGCAGCCTCACTCTAAGTCTCTTTTCTCTGATAATATGTTCTTCCTTGAAAGTGAAGGCATCAAGCTCTCCAAACATTATCATTATGCTTATGGATGATGTAAGTACATTTTCCCTCTGTTGTGTGTTTTATGAATTGCAGTAGTTCATCACTTCAGTAGTTTAGTGTGCGTGAATGGAGTGACAGCCCTGTGCTGTTGTATATCTTGTTTATTACAACCTTTACATACGTTTCTGTTTATGTACTCTGTTAGAGTTAGTCTGTAACTGCTGAACATGTTCATAAACTCCACTTCCTGTTCTTTACAGATGGGTTGGGGGGATTTGGGGGTGTTTGGCCAGCCCTCTAAAGAAACCCCTAACTTGGATGCCATGGCTGCTGAAGGGATGTTGCTCCTAAACTTCTACACTGCAAACCCACTGTGTTCCCCTTGTGAGTCGGTGGAAAAAAGTTGTCAATCCTAAATCAGAAGTGCTTTGAATCATCTGTCACACAAAATACTGCAGGCAATATATAACAAGACACACACGCAAACACACACACACACACACACACACACACACACACACACACACACACACACACACACACACACACATACACAACATTTTGTAACTTTTGTTGATCAGATGTATAATTTACATTGTAATAATAATTATTATCCTTTCATTATCCTACAGGTCAAGTAGCTAAAGTTATTCTGTAATTTTTCCCACAGCCAGAGCTGCACTTCTCACTGGAAGGCTGCCTGTAAGAAATGGATTTTACACAACCAATGCCCATGCTAGGAATGGTACAACACTCTTACTACTTAAACTTAATGTACAAAGTTTCAGTATGGAAGTTATTAGAATTGTTATCTAGTCTGATATACAAATTGTTAATCATTTTACAGCTTACACACCCCAGGAGATAGTGGGAGGGATTTCTAAGGATGAGATTTTGTTACCCCAGATGTTGAAGAAAAAGGGGTACATCAGCAAGATAGTTGGCAAGTGGTATGTTTATTTTTCTAAACAAATATTCAATGTTTCTAAAGTGTTTTCTAGTTATGATGGAGTTTATGACATTTTAATAACTTCAAGTAGTTGAAGCACATAGCTCAGTAAAATGCTTATATTTTCATCAATTTAGCCAGTGTTTACACATCATCTTGTACTTTAAGTGAAAAGTGCACCCAAGGGTGTGTGTGTATGTATGTGTGACCTTGAGCAGTGACAAAAGACACTTCTCTAATCAGTGTTATTGTCACAAAGCTACATTAACACAGATACACACCTTCAAATGCCTATTTGTTTTTACAGCCTTACCAAATAAAGGTAAATTAAAAATGCTGAATTAACCTGGAATAGAGGAGAGTGTATAGATTCACGCTGTGAAAGAATTATTTATATTTATGTGACTATAGTGAAATGCATCCCTATTATAATCAAAGACTCAGACTGGCATAAATGGATACTCAGAGAGTTCAAGAATAACATTGAAATGTAGATAATTTAAAAAGACGTGAGAGTTATTGACATAAGTCTTTATGTTGCATAACCAGCGTGGACGCTTTGGAAAATTACAGACTGTGACTGTTTAAATTAAGACATTACTTATTACCCTAAGGTTCTGTCAGTCCTACTGGGAGACTAAGTCAGGGTTCAGTGTCTTTGCCGAAGGACACTTGGACATGTGGACAGACAGAGCCGGGACGCGAACCTCTGAGCCTTCACTCATTGGACGACCCACTCTACCAACTGAACCACAGCCACCCATGAATAAAATTATTGTGTTTTGTGATTGCAATTTTTTGATGTAATAGATATTCGTGGCTATTTGGAGTGCTCTGAAATTGTATTTCAGCATCTACTACATTAGTTAAGTTTATTTTTTTCAATCATCCTTATTTGAAACAATAGAAATAACAGTACAATATAATTCTCAGCATTTAATGACTTAATTCCACTCAGTTGAACCTCATCTATGTTTTTGAGTCATGTTCACTTATATCCACAATAGTTCCTTTTAATAAAAAAAATATTAGTTGGAAGTACTTAAAAAGAAGAACATGTTACAACAACTTAACACATTTGAGTTAGTAGTACTATTTCTGACACTTTGAGTTTTCACAACTTAATGTATTTAATTAATGTGAACATTCGGGTTTACAGTGTATGAAAAAGGAAAGGGTTCAAGATTCAGTCATTCAGTATAGGTACAAAATCATATACACTGATAGAGCTGTAGTTTTTTCCTGTGAGTGCATTTACAGTTGTTTAATGATCATAAAAAAATCATTCTGTTTTAATCACAAAGTCTTTGTCCAGAAAAAAAACACATGTATACTTATGTTTAATAGACTATTGCATCTCTTGTGGAAATTGTGGAAAATATACATCCACCATAGTGTGATGTTGCAGTTATTTAGACCTCAAAGAGTGTAAAAAAATATTGTGTTTTTCCACTCTAGGCATCTGGGCCACAGACCTCAATACCTACCCCTCAGAAATGGATTTGACCAGTGGTTTGGAGCACCAAACTGCCACTTTGGTCCTTACAACAACAAGATCAGACCCAACATCCCTGTCTACAACAACACTGAAATGGTTGGCAGGTAGTGTTATACGCAAGCCCTCAGAAATACATATAACAGAAACAGAAGCTGAAAATCTATTAAAATGTTCTGTCCTCATGTCTTAGTGTCTGCTTTCTTCCCTAGATGAGCTGAGTGTCTCCCTCCTCTTCCTTCTCTGTACCAGCTGTGCTTATGTATTCCATTTTCCGCCCATTTGTTTTCCCCAAAACAGCCATATGCGTATTCAGGGTCATTGGAACTGGCATCCGGGCGTGTTTTTCGCTTAGCTGTGGGTTTAATCAGCGCAATGTACCTGGGGCCTGGACAGATATGCACACACATAGACATGTACACTCCCAGACACACGTGCCCTCAAGAGACAGCAGGTTGCACTGGGTGTATGCGAGGACACCTGGAAGAAGTGAAGCGTGAGAAAGAGAGATGCCTGTCACTGTGTCTGTGTCGGCGTTACGCTTCAGCATCACCTCCTCACTGTTCCCTCTGTTTAGCTCTGCTGGGACTTCCCAAATATGTCTCTTCAAAAAAAAATGTAAACACAGCATGCAATAGAGGATATTGCGTTTATTGTGTTTCTGATATTATGTACAGTGTTTTTGGTCTATTGAGGTAGATTTAAAACCTGACAAAACAGTCATATCACAAGAAAACAAAAGTGTAATTATGTCACATTCTTTGTTTTTGTTTTTAGATATTATGAGGAGTTTAAAATCAACAAGAAAACTGGAGAGTCTAATCTCACACAGATCTACCTGCAGGTGAGTAATGGCTCAGATGATTGCTACACATTTCCTTTGAAAGGTAAATACATGATTTATTTGACAGTCAATTAAAACCAGATTTTGGCCTCTGATCATTAATGTGCCTTTTTCACTTCACTGCTAGAAGTAGATGGTTGATTTTGTGCATATTTGTACTAATTATCTCGGATGCCTCTGTCAGTCCCTCCCATTCTGGTCCTGAAGGGATCAAAAGTATCATGCAGAGATACACTGCATGCTTGAAATGTGTAATATGTCATCACAGAAGAGGATAGATCTGTCAAGCACAGATTTGTAGAGTTCCATTAGTGAGTCTTATGGCACTGATATCAGTGGTATTAATGTGACAGGGGTGCAAGAACAAAAAAACAACACTTGAATATCATTAAAACAATGAATGTTACTATTCATTGTAATACCACGTACATTTTTATGATATAAATTACCGCAGTATTGTACCATTTTGTGATCCATGTGGCGTCAGTATTTTATTGATGCCATGAATGGCCAGGGGTGCTGTATTAGACGTAATTGATGTTTAGAAGAAAAATGGTACAACTAGGGGTCAAGTAGCATGACTTTACAAGGAAGATTACTGATTATTTGTAATGGAGGAGTGTTTGAAACTATATTACATACATATATAGTACATTACCACAGTCTTTTGATGAGTTGAAATGTATAGACATATTTATTTCTGGAGCAAAAAACATGAAACATGTATTATAAACATACAATCATATGTAGTGGCTTCCAGAGAGTATAATCAGGATTTAATGTGATGAGTGTTGCCATGATCAAAAAGTAGCCAAAACTATATAAAAAAACATTTGGCATTTGTTTAATGAAACCTGGTGTAAAACAGCTTAGTGTATAAGATTAGTGCAGTATCGTTCATATTGTCTGTCAAAGAGCTTTAAGACATGTTAAGTGCAAAGGGAGATCAGACTAAATACTTGCCACTCTGGATTGTAGAAGCTCTTTTTTTTCCTGAAACTTTTGTTTTTAATGTTGTACATGTTTCCCATATATGCTAGTTATTAGAATTTTGATCATTACTGTATTGCCAATAAAAATGTTAATGCTGTGATAAAATGCAATAATATTAGTCCTACTATAAACTTTATTGGAATATCATTAAACATTTTTTTTTAATTAAATGCCAGTAGTTTTTCTCAGAAAATGAATGATCAATTTTAATATACAAAAATCAAAACAAATGTATTAATTCAATAAGATGTCCCAATCCAGCAGCACTACATTGTGGTAAAATAAAGAAGATTTGATACCATAGAGAGATGTATCTGCATCCAGTTGAAGTAGCACCTTTTAAAATAAATGTATTTTATTGTATGTGACATAAAAATGCAATGTAATGTAATTTAAAAAAAATGTGAATAAGTCGACACCTACGTGAAACACTGAAAGATTTAGTGTGGGTCAAGAAAAAGAGATTTATTTTTTAATGTGACAGTGACAGTGTAATTACATCATCATCTCCCTCTTTAACAGCAAGCTTTTGACTTTATACTCGAGCAACATGTGTCCCAGCAGCCCTTCTTCCTCTACTGGGCACCAGATGCCACTCATGCCCCGGTTTATGCCTCTAAATCTTTTCTGGGTCAGAGCCAGCGTGGCCGGTAACATCTTTTACTGACTTTATTGACATATTGGACATATATTTAAGTGTATAAACATCCCGTAACCTCTGACTGAATGTATGTGCCACAGGTATGGGGATGCAGTAATGGAGTTGGATGACAGCATTGGACGGATATTGTCGATTTTACGCTCTCTTCATATTGAAAATAATACATTTGTATTCTTCACATCAGATAATGGGGCTGCCCTCAACTCTGGCCCAAATGAAAGTAAATATATTTACCTCAAAACATCCGTATTTTTCCAAATTTAGTCCCATATGTGTGTTTGATTGATACATGTGTTTAAATACTTGTGATTCCTCAGGTGGCAGCAATGGACCTTTCCTCTGTGGGAAGGAGACCACCTTTGAAGGGGGCATGAGGGAGCCTGCTATTGCCTGGTGGCCAGGACATATAAAAGCAGGCTCAGTAAGAATATGTTTTTATACCGAGTAAAATCTCCAACATAAGTAGAGTACAACATGCACACAACCACTGTTGAGCTCACTAATGTTCTATCCATCAACAACAGGTATCAGGAGCTGAAATGTTCCTTCAAAGCTGCAGGCAATGCACAGTACTGAAAAGCAGGTTGAGAGTAAAGGAATAATTATTTCACTAATCCTCTCTGTTGAATGGTAGCTGCATTTTGTATAATTTGTGTATCATTTGCCACTTTACATGAGCGCATTCTGACCCACTGGCATAGTGAACAGTTAATCTTTGCTTTATTAAACTTCTATCAAGCGATTGAACTCCGTAAACAGGAAAGATAAACTGTTTGATTATAGCCACAAAGCATGTGGGCGCTTTTACACTGTTTCCTCAAATACTGTATTTTTGGCTGGAATTAATGCCCCAACTCTCTCTCTCTCTCTCTCTCTCTCTCTCTCTCTCTCTCTCTCACTCTCTCACTCTCCCCCTTCCCAATTTAGCCCCCCACCCACACCGTGATCCTCTAAGCCTATGCGTTCTGCAAATGACTTTTAATTGTATTAGGGGCAGCTGTGACACGGGCCTGTGACGCAGAGGGATTTGGTGGAGGAGCGAGCGGAGGCTGCCGTCTGCAGTAAGCCTTGCCCCTGGCTCATCTCACAGGGGTGTGCAGGGGCCTGATAGCACTGCAGAGTAGCGAGGGAGAGGGGGATTGGGAGCGTCTTAAGCGGCTAATCTGTTTGTGTGTTTGCTGAGGTTGGATTGAGCCGTAATGAGGACTTCAGTATCTGAATATGCCAGGCGCTCAGGATAAAGGAACAGGAGGGGGGAGGAAGGGGGGTGCATGGAAGGAAGCAAGTAAGAAGTAAAAGAGGTAGCTGGTGAGAAAAGGAGGAGGAGTGCTAAAGAAGCTGGCAGTACCACACTGCCAGGAATGTTTTTATGTATGCAGGGCTTTGCTGCACCTTTGCCACATTATAATTGACCAGTGTTTCTGTATATGCATGCATCAGGGTGCAGAACATGTCTGTGTAATTATTGTTTGATCCTGCATTCCTACAAACATGTGCATGCTTTTGTGTATATACTGGCTAGATTAGTTTAAACGTGTGAAAGGAAAGTTTATATACCAGTGAAAAACCGTACATATAATTAGCATTATAGCACTTTAGTGTGATACATGTATGCATATATGTGTCGTTATGGCTTGACTACAAGCATGAGGGTCTACAGATCCTCCCTGAAGCTCTCAGGGGTTGGGATGAAAAAGCTGCTTTGTTAGACCTACTGTATTCTACTGCTCCGGATTTATCACACAGTGCTGCATGGGAGAAAGGACAGACCAGACACAGGGTTGCTCTCTTTTATTTCACACTCTTATGAAATCTCTGTTGATCTGCAGTCTATAGGCAATAATCTGGTGGAACAAAATACCAGAGACAACAAATAACCATGGAATCTTTTGTTAAAGGGGGCTTTCAGCAGGTTTATTGAGCAAAATGTGCACAGAGAATCTCAGATGAAGAGTTATTTTTAGGGTGGGTGTAGTTTAAGAAAAATATCCACTGAGATAAGCATTTAACAAAACTTGATTAGTAACATTAATTGTTTAATCAGTGGATTCAACTGATGAGTAAGGAAATTTGACACTGAAATCCTTTGCTCAGTTTATTGAACAATCTGTTTACCAATAATTTGAATGAATGGTTCAGTATCTCATGTTTAATGGCATCAGAACAGAGTAAATACCCCTTGCTACATTTTACCCTGTGAAGGCAGCTAAAACATGAAACCCCTCATCAGAGCCTGTGTTTGATTTGGCCTAGCTCAGTTTTTTGTTACAGAATAATAACTGTGGTCCACTCTACAATGAAGGAGCTGATGTAGTAGACTTTAAGGCTGGATCCACTAACCCACAATAAATTAGAGAAGGAAGAGGAAGTCTATTTTGAACTTCTATAGAAACATGGTAGCGCAACCGCACACCCCATGGAGTTGACCTGTTCCTTCACACATCACTTAAAGGTAATTAAATAGCTCTGATACACTGCACAAAAATATGAATAAGAATATTGTATTCCATCCCTGCGATTAGAACCTCCTTAAATCGTACATACTGAAGCTTTAATGTGTAGTACCTGCAGGGGAGTATACTGGAATGAAGGAGTCTGGGTGGTGTCAAGGAGGTGCAGATTCAGCATTCCCCTACTGCCTAAGGGGGCCATGGGGTCTGGGTGGTGGCTGAATGAACAAAGATGGGGAGGTGGGTGGGGTGGGGCCCCACAATGTTGTAGAGCATCACAATCCCTTTTGTTGTGTTTATCAGACAGTAGACACACAGGCAGAGTGGCAGAGACAGGGATAGAAGCACTGCCTTCTCAGATAACCAACATCAGCAGTCACAGCGCCAGAAGAATGAGCGAAAGAGCAAGGCATTAATAGAGAGTGATGAGTCAGACAAAAAAGGGAGGAACAAAGGCTGAAGAAAGAATGAAGTTCGGTGTAGACTGCAAAAGAGGGCAAGGCTAATAAAGAAAATAAACGATGGCAGTTCATGAGCTCAACTTCTGTCAGACTGGTCTGAAAGTTTGGAGTTTTTGGTCATGCACTTATTACCAAGTAAATGTCACTTTTTCTTCTTCTTGTGTCCTTTTGTCCTGGCTTCTTTAATGGTTTTTTTGTGTGTGTGTCTGCTTGCACTGGAGTGTGTGCATATGTGGGTGAGGGGAACTTTAAAAAAGAAAAATGGAGTGAAGGACTAAATCTGTTGCTGTTTGTGTGTGTGTGTGTGTGAGAGAGAGAGAACGAGTGTCTGGATGTGCAGATAGATCATGGAATGCATTGCAGAGCCCTTTCTGTGGCTAGTTCTGTGGATACAGAAGAAAAGGGAATTCATTTCAGTGCTTAGGAGGTTGTGTGTGTGAGCGTATATGTGTGTATGTGTGTGTCTGCATGTGTGCCGGTTGACGATAGGAGCGCAGAGGCACATGGCTTTGCAGCTGCAGAGGCCTGATAGCACTATCTGATTGTGAGCGTGCCGTCTCCCTCTAAGGCTTGCTCAGGAGAGAATGGAACGGAAGATCAAGGATGACAGCAAAAAAATGGCATTTTATCTGAAAATAGTTCAAAGTTTATAAATAAAATAAAGCTTTTCACAGGGACTGGGAGAAGGAGATAAAACACCAGCTCGCTCCAGCTCCAGCCGCCTGCTTGCCCAGGCCTTGTCCTCTCCCTACTTCCTCTCGTCTTTCCCTTTTTCCTTTTTCCACCCTAAAACTAATTTAGAAAGAGACATATTTTGGAGGTTTTATAATATACTGCAAACAGAGATTAGACAAGAGAGTAAAAGAAATGCACCTTTTCCCTACATGTGCCCAAACATCATATCATGACTGTGAATTGTTACTGAGTTTACGCTCATGAAGGGAACAAACTTATGTTACTCCTATTGTGTAGTGTGGGTAATGCTTCAATGGCAGGAAAAATGATTCTATGAACTACTGGAAAAGAGACTGGCATGTGGGAAAACAGGGTTACACAGAGTTTAGGGTAATGTAAACTGACTTTATATGACTGACTTATATAGCAGGGAGTGGTGACATTTCCTTTTTCTTATTAGGTGAGCTTTGAATTGGCCAGTGTGATGGATCTGTACACCACCAGTCTGGCCCTAGCTGGTATAAGCCCTCCTGAAAACCGAGCCCTGGATGGAGTGGACCTGACACCGGTCCTCCTGAAACAATCACATACACCCCAAAACAGGTACATTTCCAGAACTGTGATTTTTTTTGTGACCTTGATTTTTGGGTCAAAATCACACTTATTATGTATATTATAACATTGGCATATGAAAGCAATGATATGCCCCTCATGTACAAGGAAGAGATTTATGGATGTAGTGAAAGAGGACAGGCAGGTAGATGATTCAGGGGATAGGGTCAAATGGAAGGAGATGAACCCTGTTAGAAGAAAACATAAAATACCAGAGGTGGGGGTCCTGAGTCTTTTGGCATGACTTAAAGGGTGACCGTAGTGCCTGACAGCAAGAACTTCCTGCATTGGATTCTAATGTATCTACACAGGCTCTCTCCAGGTTACTTGGTAAATCTGAACTGCCCATAGGTGTGAATATGACATTGAATGATTGTGTATATATATATATATATATATATATATATATATATATATATATATATATATATGTCCTGTGGTGAATTAAGGATGGATGGATGGATGGAGGTCAGACTTCGTTCACTATTTTTAGGACTGGAGACTTACTTGACTAAAACTGATGAATAAATGAAGACTTTGTGGCAGCCGACTTGACAAGTGAACCATAGAATGATACTGAGAGGTGTCACACTGGGTTATTGACACATGACTGAGTGATCGCGAAGGCAATATGTGTTGATCATTATAAAACACCCTCCAATTATGACAAGAAATTAATACACTACGACTTTTAGACATATAATAACGAATTAAGACTTAATGTCAGTATTTATGATACTAAAACTACTTGAATAATTAAAATCTGTTTTCATGGTTTGATGTAATATTAATGACAGCTGGGGTAGAAGAAGTATTTGGGTTGTTTACGTAAAAGAAGTATACATATGATGCTGTCTACATGTTCCATGGCAAGTAAAAAATTATGTGTATGTATATATATATGTGTGTGTGTGTGTGTGTGTGTGTGTGTGTGTGTGTGTGTGTGGCCGTGTATGTAAGTCAGAATGTTCTTTGCAGAGTGAAATGGAGTTACAGTTCATTGCATTCTACCACTGTCAGTAATGTAAATGTTTTAAGCCTCTATTCTATTCTATTCTATTCTATTCTATTCTATTCTATTCTATTCTATTCTATTCTATTCTATTCTATTCTATTCTATTCTATTCTATTCTATTCCATTCTATTCCATTCTATTCTATTCTTTTCTATTCTATTCTATTCTATTCAAATGCTTTTACTTTGTTTAACATTTGTTTCTGTGTGACATCACTTTTCATTTCAGAGTCATTTAGGTCTTTAGGTCAAAATTTGATTTGTCAAGCTACAACAGTTGCCATATTTGTTCTTCTTGGAGGCATGTAATGTTTAGCTCAAGTGTCATATAGGAACTGAACAGAAGCTCATGTGATTGGACTTGTCAATGCTGAGTCTTACAGACTTAAAGATTAAAGCTTGAGACTTCATTGCTTGTTGTAGATGTGCATCTTACTTTGACCTTTGGAAAATATAATAACTAAAAATTAAAAGAGTGCAGTCGTTTATTTTTAGGCCCTATATGGATATTAAAAATGTAATTTGCATTAGCATTTATTTTCTAAAGTTATATTAATAACTCCAGTCTTAATTTGAACCTATAAAGACCCAGTGCTACTTTTGTGGCCATTCCCAAATAATTTTTTCTCTGTATTGAACCTTTGTTGACTTTGTTGAGTTATCACCATTTATTGTAATATTATCCTCCGTATTTTTTCCATTAAAAAAAATCTATCTTTTTACTGATCATGTAAATATTCATTAAAGTTGATGAAAATTGAGGGTTATATCGCAAGCAGACAAAAATGAAAAAAATGACTTTTTCTATAAAATATATCATTAACTGAATGTAAAACAAGTGTTATTTGTCAATCTCCATGGATTTTACTGGTGAATCAATATTGTTTAAGATCACAGTGTTTCTAGGGTAACTACGGAGCCTCTGAACAACCAAACAGGTCATATCTGATGACCATGAAAAAAAGACAAACTGAAATTTACACCAGTTATTTACTTGTATTGATAAGGAAGAGTGCATCACTAGCTATTGAACATTTTTAACAACTAGACACATTTTTTTGCCAAGGGATGTTTGGACATTTATGAATTCAATATGTATTTAAGAAAAAAAAAACTGTGATTAAAAACTAGAGTAAAACCAACATGTAACCAATAGTCAGTGATACATGATGCTGCTCCTTGCTTACACCTTTGTCATGACATTCATATTGAATGTCGGTAAGTAAAGTGAATTTTACATTCTGCCAAATACAGACATTAAATACTAGTCAAAAAGTTCATGAAAGCTCTTAATTTGAATCCACTTTTTTAATCAGAAGAGCAAACTTAGAGTTGTATTAATGCTGTCTATCCTATTGTGGTTAACAGACCTATCTTCTTTTATCGTGGTAATGAGCTGATGGCTGTGAGACTTGGACAATACAAGGCCCACTACTGGACCTGGAGCAACTCTTGGGATGAGTTTAAAGCAGTAAGTGTTCATTTAGACACCGTTCTAACTGTTGTTTTCTATGTTTTTTTTCCTTGCTCTTCCTCTTTGTCTCTCCTAATCTTACTCAAACACACAAACACTTTCTCTGTTGGTATTATCTTGAAAATGGCTCATCAGTTGACTGCTGTGTACATCAGAGCATAATGAATATTAATGAAGAGCCCCCACATCACCAAACTTACATCATTCATCAACGAGTTGACGTGTTTGTTAACTCCAGTGGATATTTTCTTCCTCTCCATTTACGTTCCTTCACTCCCTGCTGTAGTCTTTTTCTTGTGGCATCATGGAGCTCAAGAAAAGACGAATGCCGACAGTGTCTCTCTACCTTAATTACATCAACCTTGTGTTGATTACATGTATCATGAAAAAAATGTGGAATCTGACACTTGAAAAGCAAGACAGTATCGTTCTTCTTTTTGCTTTTCTGTTTGTAAAAACATGTCTCCCTCTCTTCTCTCCATGGCTCTGCTTTTCCTGTGATCCAGTTTGTTTTATGCCCCATCGGTCGCTTAAATTGCTCTCTCCTTCAGGGCCGCTGAATCAATAGTGGCCTCCTTTATCAACTCATGTGAACTGAAGTGGAACTTCACAAATAATGGCGTCTGATTGCCTGTGAGTTGCCTATCGATTGATGCGTGTACATGAAAGAGAGAAAGAACAGGAGAAAACATGTACATACATGTTCTGTTCTCCATACAGATGTGCATATGTCTGTGTGTATGTGAAGAAAAACCTCAATTCTCACTCCATGACATATTCATATTGTCTTAAACTGCTCCTATCAAGTGATCAACATGTCATTGTATAAATATGATACTCAGGTTGAGCTGGCTTTCAGAATATGATTCAGGTTCTGGCCTTCTGTTTGTACAAATATCTTCAACTCTTCAATAACTTTCATCATTCTGTTCAATTATGTCGAACCCTAAACATCCCCATATACTGTAAACCTGGCAAGAGAAATATACAATCAAAAATCAATTTCTGTGGGAAAGAAATTGTGATTTCCTGCTTGCTCCTTATAGTGTTAGTAATACTTTAAAATGTAATTTGCTTTTCTTGGCCTGTGGTGAGAAATAAACAAGGGAAGAACAAAATTACAGGTTAATAGCAGGGAGAAGTATTGCTCTGTCCTGGCTGTGTTCATGCAGCTCAGCCAGGAGGAAAATGAGAAATTTCACAGGCTTAAATGACTCTCATCAGACTCTCTGGAGGCAGTGCAGTGATGTTAATATTGTGAAATATAGATTCTGTTCACTCTTTTGTCTCTCGACTGTTGAGTAAGTTATGCTACGGTAGGAGATCTGACAGCTTTAATAGCTTTTTTAACCTTATTGAAAACCTCACAGAATGATGAATGAAAACTGAAGTGATTCTCAGACACTTGTTAGTCTTCTGTTGTACTACTGACATTCTTTTCTGCTTCTAATTTTGTAGCAAACAATGACAGTAGATAGACTGTTCAGAACTATTTCTGTTAGTTGGATCTTTGGCTACTTCGCTGAGGCTGCTGCCCCCACGACCCGGACCCGGATCAAGAGGGAGACGATGAGTATGAGTACGAGTACGGATCTTTAGACATCAATAGATCCTTGCCTTGTCAACAATACTTTGTTCCTTGAATTTCATTCCATAAGTAGTCATGGAACAGTGAAATATTCTAATAGCTACAAACTGGAGAATATTGTCAATTTCCATAAACAGGCTGAAATGAAGGATTGCTTATTATTTTATAATTTCCACAAGATATCTAAAGTATTTGAGTCTAAAAAGGTGTGCAATATTACCTTTTTCAGAATCTATCCTGCAACCCCTGGGTGTTTCTGCACCTTATCTTGTACTAAAGACTTCTCTGCTCCAGTTTGAAAGCAGTTTCACTATATCCATAGCATTAATGCCAGGAAAGATATGGAGTTCTTCTGTTATGTCTTGGGTACAAGAGACAGGGAGATACACACAGCAGGTCTTTTCTTGCTGCTCCTCTGGGATGATGTTTTTTTTCTCCTTTTTTTTTTTCTGCATTTTTAAGCTGTTGGCTTCAAAAGACAGGACAAGTCTGGATCAGAGGAGGCTGTGCAGGGTGGGGGGTATCTATCTTCTCACAGACTCTCTTCTATATGTATTTTGAGGTGCTGTGTTTAGCAGTCTCAGAGGGGGGCAGCGACAGTGCCTCACAGATGAATGCCTTCTCAATATTAGTTGTGCTCATCAAAAAGTGTGTATGTGTGTATATGTGTGTGTTTCTGAAGGAGAAGTCAGATCTCCAGGGGGTTTTGGAGGAGTGAGTGTGACTCAATCAGCTTGTGATCGCTGCCAGGCTCATGAGAATGAAGTCAGGGAGTGGGGGCCAAGTTGTTGAGAAGTGAAGGAGGTTCACCAAAGGACGAAAACTACTCTTTGGCAAATTACTAGAAACCCTTTCAGAAGGAGCTTGCAGTAATGTCAGAAAATGATGCAGTGAATCTGAAGACAATATGCATACAGATGATATGACAGTGAGACTAAACACTCACTTCAGTGTAGCAGGTTGTTCCACATCTGAATCTAAACATCAATGTTTTTGAACTTTAGCCGTTAAAATGTTTGAAGGTTTATGTGATGAAAGTGATCATAACATATGTATTTATACTGCAAATATTTACAGGATTGTGCAGACTTGTATATTGACTTATACTGTATGTAGACATGAGACAAGTGATGAGGATAAATTATTTCATTTATATACAGGCTTAAAGCAAAGGTCAGATAGTGTATCAGGATTCAAATGCTATGAATACAACTATAACAGACATCACTGAGCTCAAAAATGGAGAAAGTTCACTCACTGTCTAACAGTTATTTGCCTCCACAAGCCAGTCAAGTTTCAGTTTACATTCATGTCTGTCCAGACTCATAATATACTGTGTGCTAGTGGACAGGGTGTGCTGGAAAAACATTCAGCTGAAGGCTCTAAACCTGTCTCGCATCTGTAATGACAAAATCATCAGGCAGTTTGTTTGTGTTTTTTTTTGCATGCCTTCTTTAATGTTTTTCTATGACATATGGTTATGTCCTTGTTTTACTAATTGTATATGCTTATGCGCATGTGTGTGTTTAAGCAATAGAGTATTGCATTTATCAACCTGCCAATAAATCAGTGTAGATACATTTGGTCCCTGTGTGTAATGTATTTATTGTCTTCTTAATTTACAAGTATTGGTCTTTAAATATTCTAGCCAAGGACGTTTTTGTGTGGAATTTACATGTAGGGTGGGACCGTTCTTTGTGGCATTTGTATGTAAGGTGGGACCTGTTTGGGTGGTCTTTGCATGTAGGGTGGGACTGTTCTTTGTGGCCTTTGTGTGTAGGGTAGGACCTGTCTGTGTGGTGTTTGCATGTAGGGTGGGACCTTTCTATGTGCTGTTTGCATGTCAGGTGGGACCTTTCTATGTGCTGTTTGCATGTAGGGTGGGACCTTTCTATGTGCTGTTTGCATGTAGGGTGGGACCTTTCTATGTGCTGTTTGCATGTAGGGTGGGACCTTTCTATGTGCTGTTTGCATGTAGGGTGGGACCTTTCTATGTGCTGTTTGCATGTAGGGTGGGACCTTTCTATGTGCTGTTTGCATGTCGGGTGGGACCTTTCTATGTGCTGTTTGCATGTAGGGTGGGACCTTTCTATGTGCTGTTTGCATGTAGGGTGGGACCTTTCTATGTGCTGTTTGTATGTAGGGTGGGACCTTTCTATGTGCTGTTTGTATGTAGGATGGGACCTTTCTATGTGCCATTTCTATGTAAGGTGGAACCTATCTGTGTAGGGTTTGCATGTAGGATGGGACCTTCTATGCGGCGTTCACATGTAGGGTGGGACCTTTCTGAGTAGTATTTGCATGTTCTCTCCAGGTACTCCAGCTTTTTCCCATCATCCAAAGACATGCACTGATAGGTTAATTGGTTAATCTAAATTGCCCATAAGTGTTAATGTAAGTGATTGGTTGTTTGTATCTATGTCAGTACCTATGATAAACTGGTGATTCATCCACAGTGTATTGCCCATAAGTAGGTGGGATAGGCTCCATCGAACCTAGTGAGGATAAAGTGGGTTCAGATGATGAATGAATGTTTAATAAAAAAAACCTAATCCTTAGATCTGCTTAAAATTGGTGAAAAATAAATCACCCAGGCATATGTCTTTTTGTGTTTATTCTTTTTTCAGGGTATTAATTTCTGTCCTGGTCAAGAGGTTCCAGGTGTGACAACTCATAACCAAACAGAGCACACGATGCAGCCACTTATTTTTCACCTGGGATGGGATCCTGGGGAGAAATTCCCTCTCAGGTCAGTCACCTTGAATAATCAACTCTGAAGACAAAAGGGAACAACAACAAAAAAACAATAGATGAAAGTAGTTTGCTTGTTGCATGTATATTTATCATATGATCAATGCTGATTTAATGGCATGAAAGAGAAAGCAATAAATTGATCTTCTCAGCCAGTGTGCATCTGATTACACCCTTTTCTTTGTGATTGCAAACAACTCCTTGAAGATCACAATCCCCCCTCCAGGCCCTCCAGTGCACCGCTGCAGGTTAAAATTGCGAGATAAATTGTTCAGGTCTAAATAGAGAGTGAATGCTGTTTAATGGAGTTTTGAGTCTCTGTTTCAGCTCAGAGCAGAGTTAAGAATCACCAAGATGACACAGACAACGAAAGCCAGCATTAGTAAATAAGGATGTAAAGATATATAGATGAAAAACATTCCTTACCTACAGTACACGCTTTCAGCTGATGTTTTATAGCGTAGTTTAGAAAATATTGCAAACTGACATCATGAGGTGTATATTCAGATGATCTCAAAATACACTGAGGGAATAGTACTGTAGATTTGTAGCTATTTTTTTTCTCTCTCTGTTACTGTAAAACCTTGCAGTTTGACCTTTCTTTTCTCACCTCTGCAGTCCTTCCTCTTATATTTTCTCTCTTCATCTCCTCTTGGCCTCCTGTGTGGGCTTCTTTTAGTGAGATTGGATGATAAAACATTAATGTTGTTTTTCATTTGCTCACCTTTTAGCCTTGCTATTTACTTGGAAGAATTATTAAAAAAAAAAAAAAAAAAAAAAAAAAAAGAAGAAGCAAAAACCAATCAATATGCAGCCACGTGTTGTGCTGCTAAACTCTGGGTGTATGCGCACATGCACACACAAATCGTAAAAATAAATAAATAAATAAAATACAAACGCTCTCATTTTTCATGTCTGCAAAGAAGAGTCAGTGTGTTTGTCCACTCCACACTCTTCTGCATGACCCACACTGCTATCAACTTTAATCTGTACTATTAATTCTTCTCTCTAAACTTTTGTCTTACTTTTCTCCTTTAATCCTCCCTTGTTCCCATTCTAGCTACGGTTATGCATTTTCTTTTACTTCTTACCACTCAGCTGCTGTCCCTTCCAGATCCACTGGGACCATTCTCTTCCATCGTATTGTGTGTACATGTGTGTGTGTCTGTGTGTACATTTTGTCCGTGTGCTCCTCGGTCCCCCAGCTGGACTGGCTGCCTAGATATCATTAATCTCTGTCTGCACCTAAAGAGCCACTTAAGATGATGTAGGGCCTGTCTGCACACATACCTTCACTACTGTCGCAGGCTGTGATGTAGCAAGCAGTACACACACATCCACAATCCTGAACAGTCACTATTACAATAATATGATCTACCGCATCATTTTCAATTGAATATATAACAGTTTTTAGTCCTGTTGTGTTCCTTTTGTTTTTGAACTGAACACTGCACGGACAGTTGTACAGTACATTTGAAGTATGACGAAGGACTTCCGTTGGTGGTCTATCTGTCCAGGTGCGGCGGTACACTTCTTCATGTAACTAAGTCCAAGCATTTGGATCCAATCTGGATTAGTTCGTAGCCTTTTCCTGCCTTCCCCCTGTGTTTCCGTGACCCCCAGCCCTGAGGTTAACTCATCCTCAGCTCTTACCAACCTACCTCAGCTCACGTCCCCAGAGTCCCTCGGTCATCCTGAGCACAGTCCCAGCCCTAAACACTGCAGGCAGCCCTGCACAGAATGGCCTCATCTGCTGCCTGCCACCAAGCTCTTGTATCCCCAATCAATAGTCCTCAGTGAAGTGCTCAATTTCCACCAGGGTGGAGAAGATGGTGGAGGGAGGGGCAGGCAGGACAGATGTATTTGATTGTCTCCTCAATTCCCCCACCTTCTGCTGCTGTGTGGATGTTTGTGTGTATCTGTGTGTGTGAGTGCTTCAGCAATAGTGTTATGAATCAGTAATCAGAGTGGTGACACACCTGAGCAATGCCCCCATCCCCCTTGGGTGCCATACATTATAAATCAAAAGACTCCATTTGCATAGTGCCTGCTTATTATTCCAGATTTTGCCTCTACACCAGTAAGCTAAGGGTTATAATCATGATAATGAGCTGTGCTGACTGTGGGCTTTTCATTATTTGTTTGCAGAGGGGGCATAAACAAATGATATTATTAGTTTTTGATTTAGAGGTTTGCACTGTAAAATTTCCGATGCATAGACAAAACAATAGAAACTTTATGTCTTGTGCAAGTTTCTTAGTACATGCTGTGCTTTGCTTGCAGACTTGCATGCAAGAATTGAATACTTAGAGCTTTCTGATAAATCTCCCCTACATTTACTTGTATTAAGTTGCTTTATCACTTATCACAAAATGAATCATGGCTATCAGTAGCAGGCACAGATAGTTGGGGAATGAAATATCCCTCTTGCTGATTGGGATCATGGGAAACAGAATTTGAGATTTTAGATAGCTGAGGCAATTTAATCTGAATCTCAGATTTTTTTTTTTTTTAACTGAAGGAAGGGAGATTTTTCCTTATCAGCCAGGGTCAAAATGGAAAGATAGCATGCTTATGACAAACGGGGTACACAAGGAGAGTGACTAATTACAGATGGAGCGCTACCAGTCGGGTAATTGTGGGGCAAAGTAAAAACTGAGTATCAAGAAAAGGAGCAGGTGCTAGCTGATGGAGGAAGCCTTGCTGCCCTGTGGGAGATCTAAGAGGGAGGGTAGGTGTGAGCTGGACAAGGCCTGGGGTTATTACTCTAATTGACACTTCACCTCACACACATGCACATGTTCCCCAGGGGCCAATCAGAGGGCCGGTTCTGCAGTGGAGGGAGGATGGAAGGCTGGCACAGGTGCTGCTGGCGAGTGTATCAGGGGTGTAATTGCACTGCTGATATTTGTGTATCCGTGTGTCACGCCACCAGACGCCCACTCTTCCAACACACACACACACATGCACACACAGCCCATTAACCCTACAGGTCCTATTGAAAGCAGCGTTCCTTTGAAAGCCTTCAGGGCCCCTGTGTTTTACACACTGAATATAATAATGCACAGAGGTGCTGTGGCTCACTGGTGTCCAACAGAAGTAATTGAGAGACAGGGGATGGGATAGGGGTTACATAGTTCACCCTGCTGAGTGGGTTCCCTCAGAGGACACCGGCATGGATGGCCTGTGTATGTGTTTATGCATTTATGTTTCTGTTTTTGTTGTTGGAAGCTTTTGCATGACCCTGTTCTTGATATAATGAGATAAGCATACTTCTTCAAAAGCACAGATAAATTGTGGAATTATGTTTCTCTCTGTGTGTATTTGCGCATGTTGTTGTGTCTGTTCTTGAAATTCACAGTTAAACAACTTGAAAAACTAAGGGGAAAAACAGATATATGATTAAAAAAAAAAGCAACCCCCCCCCCCCCCCCCCCCCCAAAAAAAAAAAAAAAAAAACCTAGTATGCATGTTATGTGTGTATGTACTGGACGTGACCTTTATGTGTATGAAAATACCATATGCGCATGTGTCAAAGTGTGTTCTTGCTGCAGTTTTACATTTTCATGAAAAGTTTTAAATTGTGCCTGAAGCAGGCAGTCATCCTTTTTAAGTTGTTAATTTTCTGCTGTTGTTTCTTTTTGCCATTTTTGATGCAGTTATGTGCTTTGTGTCCTATTCTTCCATCTTGTGTTTTGTGATATTCTTGTTTTCCAATTGATCTTCCAACATAAGTATTGGTACAGATGAATTGATTGGAAAAAGAATGGTCTGCTGCTTCAAAAATAGATTGTTTACTCAAATTTCAAACAAAACATTTACCTCTCACACCTCCCTCCAAAATCTAAGCTTTTTTTGCTCTTATGTCTCTCATTTACAAAGCAAAATAGACGTTGTCTTACCAGTCTTACCAGAATAGATAATGACTGTTACCCTCATATGTGTATGTTTGTAGTGTTTTGAGTAACGAGTACCAAGATGCTCTAAGGATGATCTCATCAGTCGTGGAGCAGCATCGGAAGGATCTGGTACCTGCTGTTCCCCAGCTGAACATGTGTGACTTGGCTGTGATGGTAAGACATATAATATATAGTGTTTTCTTGGTAAATTAAGAATGAAAATGCATTTTCTGTGACATTAGACTTCATTGTTATTTGTAAGATTTTACAATTTTCATAGCAGGATAATGTAAAACCATAAAAATAAGCTAAACGAAAATAAATGTTAAAACCAAATTTGATCAATTACTTTACAAAGACTCACTGCTCATGGATAAAGTGATAACTAACATCCCTGAATAGAGAAGTCTCAAAAACAGTCCATTGGCACTCACCACAGCATATGTAATTTTTTGTATTCATTCAGTTTGTTCCAGAATATGTATATCTGATAAAGTTACAGACTAGAACACGAGTATTTTCTCCTGGATCATATATGTGTGATGAGATGACTCTTTGCAGATGATTTTAAAGCAGCTAAATACAGATGTGGCTTTGTGTTCTCAAAGATCCCACTGGGAGTCAATGTTAATGATTATTTGTAAAGTAGTACTGCCCCCTTGTGGTACATAAAATCAGTCAGTTTTATACTTTAATTCATTTAATTTAATCAATAACTGTCAATAAAAGAGCTTTGCAAATAGTTTTAAAACTACTAATAAAATATTTAAAATTAATTCATTAATGAAAAAAGTAATCATTGAAAAAAAAACCATACATGAACAATGGCAAAGGATCATTTCATAATCATTCTATAATCCAATTCTCTGTCACACTGGATTAGTTCATATCCTTTTTTTAATCTAGTATCTCAGGTTGGGTGCTCACTGTTGGGACAATTATTGTGCAACAAAATTCAGTTATAGTAAACATCTGTAGTACACTGTTAATCCTGAAATGTATTATTTCTATATTTGGTCTGAATCATATTAAAGTAGTTGAATACCACAAATTGATTCATAATAAATTGTATTGTAAATGAATTAAAACTCATTAATTACAATTAAATAACAAGCTAATGCACATGTAAATAGTGCATAAGCACTAGTCCACTTCTACTGACAAACAACTTAACTGAATAAATATTTGATGCTGTAGGTTTATTTTGTATGTCTTAATAGTTGTGTGCATACTCTTACAGAACTGGGCCCCAGAAGGCTGTGAGAAGTTGGGGAAGTGTCTCAACGCACCCAAATCTGAGCCCTGGAAGTGTAACTGGCCACACTGAAAATGAAACTGCTGAAACTAATCCAAGAATGAGGAAACAAACTTTGACTTTTTACAACAAGTAATTTTTTTAAAGAGGCAATGTTGTGAAACTAAGTTGTATTTATTATGAAGAACAATATACAATTTTAAGGGACTTAAGTTGTCACAAAGAACATGGCAGAGCTTTGAGAGATTCCGCAAATGATTTTTGGTTATGATGCAATGAAACACTGCTGTTTCCTGTTAATGACAAAACACTGCATTAGAAGGTTATGTTTTTGCTGGAGTTTGTTTGTCAGTTTGTCTGTCTGTTAGATAGTTAGCAAGATAATTCAAAAAGTTGAGGAAAATTTCATGACGTGTTGGGGGTGTCACAAGGAAGTTGCAGATTTTGGTGATGATCCTGAAGAGATCCTGGATTCTGGATCACTTTGAAATTTTACATTGTGGTAAATGGAGAATCCATTTGAAAGTGATCCAGAATCCAGGATCTCTTCCAGATCATCACCAAAATCTAATCATTTGTTCCTTCTGACACCCCCAACACGTCAGGAAATTTTCATCAAACTTTTTGAGTTATCTTGCTAACTAACAGACAGACAGACAAACAAACTCCGGCAAAAACATAACCTCCTTGGCGGACCTCTCTTCATTTTGGAGGGAGGGTCTGCCTTGGCGGAGGTTTGTGCTCTCAGAGTGCTTTTCTAATTTTTACTGATGTTAAACATATGTGTTTATTGTAATCATTAAAAGTAGACCAGTACTTTCTATCAACTTGTAATAATTACTATAAACTGTTACTGTAATCTACCCGTTCCTACTGCAGCTGATCTGCCAAAGTATTTTGGGATAAAAATAAATAAATAAAAGTAATTTTTATTTAAATATTTCAGGACAGTTTATTTTAAATACACACACAAACATACACACACTAGACATACTATTAAGTACACATTGATAAAAACAAGTTAGGCCTCTTTTGTCTTCAGGAGTAGTTTAATTCTTCATATCATAGATTCAATAAAGTGTTGAGCATGTTCTCCACAGGTTTGTGATCCATATTGATATGACAGCATCACACAGTTTCTGCACATTTGTTGCCTGGAGCTGCATGAATGCTCATCATTTACTCTATTTAAATAATTTTTTAAAGTAATTAGGTACCTCTCCATACACAATTATTTCCACCATACATAAATTTTTCAATTGCCTTTCATTTAAAATTCAAAATGAATCCAAAGTACCAGTGTACAGGAGGGGTAAAATGTTCAGTGAAGTCTACTTTTTATTTTTTCACTTGTTTATTCAGTAAAAATGTGACAGAGAGAAATATAACAATTGTTCCTGGTCAGCTGGTGATCATGTAAAACTATATATCTATATTGTTTTATTCTTTATTATAAAAAACACTAAGTAGCTGCAGGCATGAAAATATTACACATATTCAAACAGTCATTTCCTCAATACAAAGGAAATTGCTTGATTCAGGAAATAGAGTGAGTAACACTCCATATGAAATCTTTAGCATCATGTCAGAAGATCACAGTAAAATAACTGCCATGGAAGTGGACACAGCCTTTCTCAAATCCAAGAGAGGCATCCTGAAAGTAGCAGAAATGGTAAGAGCACATAATTTACATTTACGTTTATATTTTCTAAGGAAAAGTCTTGGCATTGCATTTCAGATAAAAAAAAAGGGGAACAGCTGCAGGAACCAAAATTACCATATTAAACCAGTTTGTTGGTATCAGTAACTAAAGTATTGTACAGACCTCAACAAAAGAGCAAATAGATTCCCAATGACTGTTTAGTGGTTGGTAGGAAATATGATGTGAAGACTTACAAACAGAAAGTATATGAGAATTTCCTCTTTCTGTTTAAAAACTGAAATGTTAAACAGGAAACAGCAGAAAAAAAAAGTCTACTGATATGAATATACAGATGTGCTGCTCTCTGCTGGATGTTTGGTTGAAATTCATTCCTCTATTTAGTTATATTTAAAGTAAACATTATGCAATAATTCTTCTCAACGTTCTACCATTTCAGTTTTGTTATTGCATTAATAATTATGGAGGTGTTTCCCCCTTTAGGTGACCCTGTTTGTGGCATTTGTGTGCTTCATTAAAGCATCCAGATCACAATATATAGCAGCTACAGCCATGGAGTGTGTGATCACTTTACTTCTGTTGCTGCTGTACCTGTTCAAACTCAACAAGAAGTTCACCTTCTTCTTTTGGCCTCTCATTGTAGGTAAAGACTTTATGGAAGTCATGTTGAAAATACGGTTGATGTTATATTTAGGGTTTAAGACTTTCTCTTCTCTTTCAGGATGTTTTCAATTCAGTGTTTGCAGC
Organism: Siphamia tubifer; assembly: GCA_020466265.1. Taxonomy (NCBI): domain Eukaryota; kingdom Metazoa; phylum Chordata; class Actinopteri; order Kurtiformes; family Apogonidae; genus Siphamia; species Siphamia tubifer. The sequence continues at coordinate 45,566,117 of CM035785.1, read as the reverse complement.
TGTCTTCTTTACAGTCTTAAGTCTGATTGCCGTGAATACATATACTCTAACAGGCACCTTGGTTGGAGGGGTGAGAAAAATGTCCTTAACCTATAATTACAATCTCAGCCATGTGGGTGAACTTGTATATAATACGTCACGTGATATGATACATATGTATATAGCTGCCATCTACGCTGACAACAAAATGCTATTTCCAGGTGTTTATTTTGATCTTGCTCTCTATGTGTAGTTCATGCCCACTCTATGGTGTGTTTTAATGCTGCATTTATTTTGATATTTCCTGTCTCTGCAGATTATTGCTTTATTATCAGCTGGGCTGCTGTGTGTGGACAGTTACATGCTTTTCAACACAATCACATTCAACAAACCAAGACATGAAACTCACAATCAAGTCAATGGATGAAACAATGAGATGCTTTTTGATAGTTGTTCTTAACTGGACTTTATTAAAAAGGTATGAATCATGGGTGTCAGACTAATTTTTGTTCTAAGGCCCAATTTGATCTCAAGTGGGCCAGTCCAGTAAAATATTAGCTTATGAGTAATAACAACTCCAAATGCTTGTCTTTGTTTTAGTGCAAAATTATGATGTTTACATTTATAAACTACCCTAATTCAAGAAAAGTAAATAACCTGTTAACAACTTTACAGATCATAGTGTCTGTAATAATACACAAAGCATTCAGTTTTTGCATATTCTTGTTATTATTATTAATTTCAAAAAGAAAAAAGAAATTTCAAGACAAAAAAAGTACTTTTTTCTTCTTTTTTGTAACACAAAACTAATCACAAATGTCATTATTTCTAGATTATTCTGACATCAAGGGTGATTTTGACACCATTGAACATAAATGTCTTTGCACTGTAAAAAAAAGACTAAAATTAACAGGAAAAAGTTGTAAAATGGAAATGGAAGTGGAAATACAATGCAAAGTTGTTTATTTGAGAAGATGTTTGTGTGAATGTTTAAATCAAATGTAGCTGTTGTTAACAAAATCAGGTTTGTAAGTATAAAGTATGTATTTGTGTTGTTTTAAGAAAATAAAACTGTGTTTGTGGTGTGGTGTGGTGTGGTTTAGAATACAAGACTTCAATGTCAAAATAAAATGACAACAACAATATTTTTATAATTAAAAAAAAGTAATAAACAAGATGGCTGTGGTTCAGTATTTAGTGCAAGTCATCTAATGTCCAAAGGGTTGACAGTTTGAATTGAAGCTCTGACTGTTGACATGACAAAGGGACAGTTTAAATGAGCAGGATTGCAGCTAAATATGACAGCATATTTTATTGGAAGTGCCTTTCCTTTACACTGTGCAGGTGCCATCGCGGTGTGAATATGCACAAATCTCAAGACCCCTTCCAGAGTGGGACGTATTGAAGACAGGCCGGGTCATGTCTCCTTCTAATGTGTCTTTACGTCACATATGTTCATGTCACATACACTTTCACGTTACTTTCATACACAGAGCAGGTAAAGTAACAAACATGTTGGACTATCTCAATCCCACAGATTTTAAAGATGCCCTAGCAGCTCCACCATGCATACCATGGGGAGGCTAAGTCACGCCCTTCTACTTCCGGTCCATGCCTGCTTAGTTGGCACAAAATTTGAATGAGAGTGAATGGAGGGAGTTAAGCTAAATTCTGATTCCGTTTGACAAGTGCTCTAAAATTCACATATGATAACCGTCAATAAGAAATATTTGGCGTGGCATAGGCAGACCATCTGTTTTTGATGGGATTTGCGGCTGATTTACATGTCACATGATAACGATCAATCCGGCTGTTGAAAAAGGAAATCTTGGGTTGGAATCAATGACCAAATTGTGAGACACTGGAGACCAGTTTGGGTGCAGCTTATAGTCTAATGTCTCTTATTGTGCAGAAAATATGGTACATTCAGTGTTAAATATAATGTTAAATCTACTGCATTTATAAACTTTAATCTACATGTAACTCTGTAAACATGTACAGTTTGATGTGGTTTTTTTTTTTACAGTATTGTTCTGGCAACCACAGCTGCCAGGTTTTTTTTGAGGATTTTTAACAGTTCAGAGTAATTCTTGCATTTGTGGACCAGATTGGAAATTTTGGCGGACCAGTTTAAGCCCGCGGGCCATATATTCAACACTCCTACAAATGTACCAGTCAGAATAACCATCTGTGCCAGTCTTTATCAAAAAATAACAGTTTTAAAACAATTTTGGTGATTTAAAAAGAACTAAAATTTTTTTGCTTTTTTCCCTCCAATTTTTTTTTTTTAATTTCAATGTCAGTTTATTATCACTGTCATGAACACACAACGACATGTCGCCTATTTTATTGAAAAGAGCAATAAAATCAATATATAATATCCCATGCCTGACACTTGGGTCTGGGTCTTCCATTGGGTACTTGAGTGTTGCGTTTGCTGCAGCTGCGGGCATCACATTTCACATCTGGAGAAAGCAGATGTTGCTCTTTTGGAAGCTCGCGCTCTGTTTCCGCGCTGTCATTGTTTCCGTTTCCACCTCCGAAAAGACTCACGCCTCCACATATCTTTGTGATTTGCCTTGAATCTCCCTCGGACTCTGCTTTGGGCTCTCTGAAGTCGGACCACAGTTTCTAACTTTTGCTACAATGGGGGACATTGAAGCTCCCAACTCAACTCGACAGCACCCGAGTGTCCTCCAGTCTGTTCTACCGAGCAGAGAGTTCGCTTCTTCCAGGAAAGGAATGCTGCTTATTGCTGAAGTGGTAAGAAATAATGACCAGAGGACTCATTGTGAAACAAATGTGACTGGTCCTCTGCCACTGTCCGCCCATTGGACACACCACCCTAATCGTGGTGCTTTCAGGGTACTGCCCTTTGCGCGTGTTTTCACAGTCAGAGCAGTTCTTTTTCTCTTTTTTACTTTAATGTACTCTTAGAAATGTTATAGCAGACTCGTAAACTATTGTGTTCAATATAAGCCAGTGGTACTAACTTGCACGGAGGGGTGGTAAATATCTAATGCATTTGCGTCGGAAGCCTCTGAAACTTCCAACTAAATTGGTATTTACAGTGAAAATGAACTCATCGTTCAGACACGTCTGTGCAGCCTTTCCTTATTAAATCTCATGTCCTATGCCCCTGATCAGATCCATTAACATTCTGCGCGTCTCTGTAACTCAGATTCGTTCTTATTTGTGCATATACAAACTGAAAATGTTCACAATTTTAATTATATATGTAGTTTTCTTGAATGAATTGGTCAACCCCTTGTTTTCTCTGTTTTGTGAATACAGTGTGAACCTTCACATTTGTGTCATGTGACATTGAGCTCATGTTGGGCTGTGAGAGAGCAGTCATCTTCCTCACAGTCACATCCTTAACTGTGTTGCCTGTGTATGTACAGCCTGGAGCCCAGCCTTGACTGTGAGACCCCTGCACTTACAGACAATACTGGTCCTTTACAGCCTCTTCACACTGCCCTTGGCCAAAACCAGCCGTGGAATGTCATCAAGTATTTACAACAGGGTTGTACTTTCAAATTAGTGGTACACTACAAAAATACCAAACTTACCAAGTGTATTTTTGTCCTTTCTAGTCAAAATATTTCATCATATTTCAAAGAAGACATAATCACCTAGAGAGTAACTTGTCAGTGAGATATAAATGTAGTTTTAGACAATAGATCTACAACATATTATTTCAGGAAAGATCATTTTCACATATCCCATTGGCAGATTTTTGCTGAATTCAAGAGTTTTTTTTTGGCTTAATTCAAGCAAAAAAGTGAAATTGATCTTAGTAGATTTTTCTAAATAGATTCATTGTCTAAAAATAAGCTCTTATATCTCACTGAAAAGTTACTCTTTACATGATTATGTCTTATTTTAAGTGTGATAAGATTTTTTGAGGACAAATGACAAAAATACAATTGGTACAATTTTGATTTTTTTCCCAGTGTACTTCTACGTAGCTAGTATTTCCATCTTTTCTTGCTTTATTTAATTTCATATATTGCATGTTTTAGTAGATTTAGATTTCATCATCTTCCTGTCAAATGAACAACAACTGGATGAACTGAAAGACGGTGTATTCCTTAAACTGGTGTAAATTATCCTGGTTAAACTAAATAAAGACAAGCTTGTTTTTTTCAGAGCTCATGAAATGTGGATTTTTAGAGCTGCACAGTTCTCAAAAGAATGATGATCCTTTCAATTTAATTAAATTGAATTTTATTTGTAGAGCCTTATATCTTAACAAGGTAGCCTCACATGTCTTTACAGAATTAGTTGGATGTAAACAAACAACAGTCAAATAAACAGTAGATGAAGGAAATGGATTAATGTCCCGGGCATCCCCCTTCGTTAGATCCTACTTCTTGGCAAGAAAACGAGAAAAGACAAACCTCAGGGAGAACCACAGTAAAGGAGAGATCCACTCCCATGGACGGACTGGCTGTAGATCAGGGGTCTCAAACTCATTCCTTTCAGGGGCCAAATTCAGCCCAATTTAATGTCCAGTGGGCCGGACCAGTAAAATAAAAGCATATTTACCTCGAAAAAAATTACAATTCCAATTTTTTGGGTTTGTTTTAGTGCAAAGAAACCCTATGACCTTATGAGCTTGCTTTAAAAAAACTATCCAACAAAAAAGGTGTGAATAGCCTGAAAAAAAACTGAAATATTTCAAGAAAAAGTCTAACAATATTATGCTTCAATGTATCATTTACATATGTGCATTATGGATCAGATCTACTACAAAGACACTTAACTGTTAAAATTGTGCTTAATTTTCTTTAGAAATTTCAGTTTGTTCATATTCCTTCATGTTTTTCACATTTTATTGTTACAGGATAGTTTGTAAGTGTAAATATTTTCCCAATTTAATGTTATTTTTTCCCACTATAAGAAAGACAGAAATTTGAAGTTGTCATTATTTATAGGCATATTCTACATTATTTTCACATCAAAATGAGATGAAAACATGGAGTAATTCTTTTCATATGTTATTCTGCTATAATTTGACTGTAGACCATACTGGTATGAATGTGGAACCTGAACCAAAATCAGTTCTACAGTTTTGACTATATATCATTTTTGCACTTTGCAAATTCATTCTGGGGGCCGCATTGGAACCTTTGCCGGGCCGCATTTGGTCCACGGGCTGCATGTTTGAGACCCCTACTGTAGATGCACCAGGACTGATGGACGTCCATTTGATGATGTCGTTCCAGTCTTTTAGAATAAGTCAGTGCTGTAGATAAAACAACCAACAGTGTTTTACGCAATTCAAAGGAGCTCAACCTTAAATACAATTTCCCATAAAGTTGGAATGAAATATTTTTTTACCTCTTCTTGTTAAATCATTGTTACAATGTGATAGACGAAGTGTAGCTTGGAAATCTGTATGTGGTCAAAGGTGATTACTGATGTGGCTAAATAGGAATGAAAAATGGAATGTGTCTGAAAACAAAATGATAACTTTATGGACAGTAGTGCAGATGATGATCAGTTCATATGAGGAAGAAATTCACTTGTCACTTTGTCATTTGCCGCGTTAACACTTTTCAAGTGTGTTATACTGTTACTATGGCATCAGTGGTTTGGTAGTTAGAATAGATAAAGTGAAGATTCAACCACACATGCACAACCAAAATAAAATTGTGAAGGTATTTACATAGAGCACAATTATTCAAATACTGGACATGAAACGAAACAGTCATACAAATATACAGCTCATATGCAGTGGACAAACTGAAGACGTAAAGCAGGCTAGAAAATATCAGCTTGATTTAGTTAGTTTGGTTTTATTTTGAGCACAGAAAATAATCAGATAAAGAACATGTGTTGTCAGGCACAACAAACCTTTCCCCTTGCAAACATTCTACCTGACTTATCCTATCCTGTCATTGGGAAAACATATTTTTAGTGACCTTGACCTTTGACCTCTCCTGAAAATTTCATGTAAATTGGTGCAGTAGTTTCTGCATAAAGTTGCTGACAAACAGGACACATAAACAAACAAAAACACTGAACCAATGATAATCCAGAATAGATTCCGTTAAATATTAGTGAATGTAGGTCAAAGGTCAAGGTCACTAAAAATGTATTTTAACAATAAGAAACGGCGTAAATCAGTTCAAATATTTACAAGGGTTGGGGTTTGCTGTTCCTGACACCACTTGTTTAATATAAAGTATAATATTTATAAGAACTTTAATTATTTAATACAAATACAATTATTAATAAATGTGATAATAACTTCTAAGCGTGATAATCTGTGTCCTACAATTAAACAGTTAAACTTACAACTAAAATCACTTAATGGGCAGAAATGCATTTAAAACACTAATGTGAATATGCAATGATATAAATTCAGAAACTTTACACATAATAATGAAACCCTAACAAGTATATTTCTGCTGTACATTACCTAGTTTGACTGTTATTAACTTAAGGACATAATGCTGATGATACTGGGATGCGTTTCTTCAATAATATTTCAACTGTGGTATAACTTTTGCTTCAGTAAAGGATATGAACACTTCTTCCACCACTGACCAAACTTTAAGTCTGTTTGCCTTTGCTGACAGTTGAAAGTAAGTGTTAAATATGTGTTTTCACTGTAGGTGGTTGAATAGTTGACATACTCCAGTTTCCACCATGGCACAGGTGCAAATAAAGAGTACTATCAGAGTTTAAAAATGGAATGCTGGTATTCAAAGTGAGAGCATAAAATATATTTGTACAATGTGTTAACTCTTAAAGATCTAAATACTGGCAACTAAAACTACTATTGATCTTTCATGAATTCTGATCCATTCCTATCAATACATGTAAATATTTTAAGTAAAATACACTTTCTTTGGATGTTTACAGACTCTGTATAGTTTGACAAATGACAGTGCTTTTAGAAGTTTGTTTTTAAGTTCAGACAACCTATGTTTATCTAATAATAATAATAATAATAATAATAATAATAATAATAATAATGCATTTATTCCGAAATTTAATGAACATCCACATATTCAGAAAATGTAATTCAGGGAAAAAAGTATATATAGGCACTCAAAAATGTAGATTTTCATAAATCTGAAAATTATGTGTGGATACATATGTGTGCATGTGTGTGTGTGTGTGTGTGTGTGTGTGATTGTAATTAGGAAGTCATCAGTTTTGTTGAATTCCATAACTGTCTTAGTGTGCATCTGTTAGTGTGACCTCTGTGTGATAGTATAACCTTTAATATAATACCTGTTAACAGGCTCTGTTGTATCAGCACTGATGTGATACATTAGAGGTGAGGTTTTCACAGACAACAGCTTGTAGCTTTGCCATTCTTAGGAGCATTAGTCAGACACAAATCCTGCTGAGCATGCATTATTATACACACTGTGCCAGACCACCATGTATTTCTCATTAGGATTCTCAGTCTCAGCCAGCCACACGCCTCATAAGGAATGTGAAATCACAGGGAGTGCACTTAATATGCTGCGAGAAGCAGGTCTTTGTAGTGTTTGAAATATTTTCCTAACTTGAACAAGCTGTTAATGTGATGTACACAGTGTGGTGAATTCCTGCAAAGTGTGCCTTCTGCTTAAGTGTTATGAAATTTACAACTATAAACGATCAGAATTCTTATCACAGTATGAAATCTGTTTCTGGCCTCAGGATGGATAATGATTTTGTGTGATTTTACAGCAAACATATGTACTTAGTAAGTGTCTTTACTTTTAAAACCTGTTCATTTAACTAACCTCATGCTTTATTTATTTTAGTTATTTATTTATTTTGCTTCTCGTCTCAAATCAAAGCTGAAAATATAGTTTACTCTTTGTTGTTAGAAGCAGAAAGCAGTTTGTGGTTTCTAATAAAACGCAACAGCGGATTGTCTGGGAAAAATTGTTACAGATCCCTCACAGTACAAGAATACAAAGCTCTGATAGCTCATCCCAGGTTAAATAACAACATCTGAGGCTTTATTCGCCATGAGCAAACATTCCCGAGCATCTTCAGAGAACCGCAGAGAGGGGCTTCAGTAGTGTAGCTGTAGGTGTTTTCTAATTACAAGGAGATCATATGGAATCCTGCTAGGATACTCAGTGGCAATATTTTTAAAGAACAGCAGCTGTAGCAGTTTGGGTTCAGTCAGGGGGAGTTCCAGCCCTCAGGCCAGTAGAGGATGACTGACTTAAACAAAGACAAGATGGCTGGGCATGTTGGAGATTACAGAGTCTGGATTTGCTTTTATTTCCACTCAGCTGTTGTGTCCAGCTCCTCTGATGAGTGTCAAATACAAAGCTGACTTTACTCTTTTCATGGAACAACTCATGATTAGAGATGTTCTGCATGCAGAGAAACAGCTTTAACACATTTTTCACAGTTTCACTATTGTAGCTTTGTGTCTGTGGGTGTTTACACAAATGTGTTTGTGTGTGAAAGATAGAGAAGAGTTTAAGAGTGCACAAGTAAACATTGTCTTTTAACAGCTGGATCTCCTTACAGGAAGTGAGCCTTAAGCTCTTACTCACCCAGACAGACTTACAGCTTAAGGGAAGTGTAAGATAAGCTTGAAAAGAGAAGAACAAAGAAGATTTTTTTGTTATTATTTAGGAACACAATGGAATGAATTAAAACATACATAATTAATGACAGAAGCAACAGCAGTATACAGTGTATTTAAAAAACAGCCCATATTATATTTAGATGCTATTTTCCATTCACATTTTGACAATATGAGATGCTTATTGCAGAAAGGGTAGCAGTACAAAGCATGTGAAGTATTAATAAGTTAAGAATGAGTGAATGGCTGTCGTTCACATGTGAATGCTTTGTCTAGTAATGCAGAAAATAATGCTATATAAATTCATTGCATTTAATAAGGGATTTAAAATTGATTGTCATAGCATTTTATATTCCATAGCTGCAAAAAGTACTATGAACTTCTAGTTAAGACAGTACAGTAGATATTTCTCAGCAAGTACAAGGTAACAATGATAGAATAGGCAGATTAATTTTGCTCAATAAATTCTATCATAATCAAGGGTTTTTATAGCATTATAGTAGTGAAGTGTTTCTTGTAAATAATCCAGTAATAAATGTCTAATTTTGTCTTAGTAACAGAAACATATTAACAAGCATCTTATAAGGATGAATATTGTACCTGTTTGATGAATGAATGTTTGTGTTACTTCACAGGGTCTGTCCTTCATATCGTTTGTGTGTTTTGCGGCGTCTACAGCTGCTGCCTTCGTGACATTTCCCCTGCTGGAGTTCCTAGTGGCACTCTTCCTACTGTTCGCTTACTCCACAAAATTCAACGAGAGGTTTAAAGGCTTCCTTTGGCCACTCATGGTGAGAACAATTTCACATGTTGAACTCCAGACATGTAGTGAACACTTTTGTGTGTAATCAGTCACTGTGCCGGACAAGTAAAACAGAATGAATAGTGATTCTTATTTTTTTTTTTTTACATTAGGATTTCATGAGGTGTGTGACAGCAGCCATTATCTATTTTATCATCTCCATAATTGCAATTTCCAAATATGGGGATGGATCCTCCAAGGCTGCTGGGGTAAAGTTGCATTTCAGACTTTACACAGAAGAAGTATTTTTACCGAACAAATATAAAACATCCTTTTCTTTTTCACAGGTTTTTGGCTTCATTGCCACCATTGCTTTTGCTCTAGATTTTTACCTCATTTTTAACGAGCTGGCCAATTTCCTCAAGCAAGGCGGGGAGTCTAACGAAGAGCCATCTCGACAACAAGGCAAGAATCATATCAAACATCTAATACAGCTATAGTCATGCTATAGTGGGGCTCACTAGATATACTCTGACAGGATAATGGGTAATAATATTTCCATCAGGTAGTAGCAGGATTGTCATTTTCCTTCCTTGTGTTATCGCTGTGCTGTCAAATTGATAGTTCCCCTGTGACGTGAAAGAACCACTTCTGAACTGCCACTATAGACACATCTTTTTATGGTTCTTTTCTTTTGTAGTGATTTTATCATTTTACGACAACACGCTTCCTTATGGACACACACTTTGTGGGTGGATGTAGGAGACACATCTCCCTCAGTCCATCATGTCCAGTGTACCGACTACATTTATTTTCCAAACTCCTTAAACCTTTATCGGACAATTATCAAACTATTTTTGGTAATTTCCTCAAACATTAAATGTGTAACCAATCCCATGCTTGAGCGAGATACAGCGGCATGTTGGCTTTTACCCCACAAGGGCTGAAAAGGTATTGTCATCAGTTTATCATTCAATTAAATTAAACAAGGCTGCCTGATAGGGATTTACAGTTGGTTTGAAAAAAACAAACAAACAATCAATGAAATACACAGTAGATGAAAGGAACCGATAATGTCCCAGGCATCCCCTGTCCTTAGACCCTCCTTCTTGGTAAGGGAAAACCTCCAAAAACCCAGAAGGAAAGGAGAATCCTGAGAACCACAGTGAAGGAGAGATCCACTCCCATGGACAGACAGGGGTTGGCCAATCCAGTCCTCAAGGGCCAGTATTCTGCATGTTTTAGATGTTTCCCTCTTCCAGCACACTTGGAAGCCATTACATCATTATCAGGCTTCTGCAGAGCTTGGTGATGAGCTGATCATTAATTGAACCAGGTGTGCTAGAAGAGGGAAACATCTAAAACATGCAGGATACTGGCCCTCGAGGACTGGATTTGCTTACCCCTGCTATAGATGAAGGTCCATTTGCAGATGCAGATCCAGTCTCTGAGGATGCATTAGTGCAGGGTTACACGAGGGAGTCCATCCAGTCAGATGGGACACATGGGTGGGTTCATCCAGACAGGTGAGGAAGGGGGATCAGGTTCATCCATCAGTCCATCAGGTCTATCAGATCCATCCATCTAACCGTCTGTATGTGTGACAGGGTAGCAGTAGTGCAACTGATATGTCAGGCCAAGGGTTATACAGTGACTCTGAGATTTTATAGACATTTTGAAGCTGTAAACAGTGACCATGACTGATTTTTTGTCAGTTTATCACCTTAGTTGTTACCCTCTGCCCTTGCTACAGGGTATGGTCATCAGTTTGCTGTCCATTCATGTGCGCAAAAAACTTTGGAGTTGAAGGAAAGTTGAGGTTTTTCATGTGTGGGCACATTATGTTTTTATTGCATATTTTTACATTCTAGCAAGCTCATTTTTTATGGCAAGAGGAGGTAGGTGACAATGTCCAATAACACACGAAGGTTGAAAAATTCAGAGTATTTAATTGAGTGCCCAGTAAAGGGAACTGGAGCTTATTCAAGCTACCAATGGGCAAAGATTTGTCACCAGTTCATTGCATGTAGTTTGAAATTAGTTGAATGTTGATTTAAATCAGTGTCAAGTGTACATACAGTGAATTTTGTGTTTCTCTTTACATGAATAGACATTTCCACCTTGAACTCATGCGCAAAAGACACGTATTGGTACATAAATAATCACCAGAAACCATTAAATTTTCCCCGCAGAGGATCCGCAGACCTTTGTTTAAACATTATTTGTAGTAAATGTGAAGATTCTGGTGCTAAAAGTACTGACGTCACAAAAAAGGGTGGTTAAAATATTTGTAGGGTAGACGTAGCTAAACAAATACAACATGCTCAACTTGAATTGTCCAAAAATTTAATTTAAGTACTTTTATCACCAGGGCTTTATTTTCATTGCAAACTATTTCAAACTAGAAAAGCACTTGGAAAACACAGACCTCTGCCAAGATAGATTAGTCTGTCCACCCCCATCACCACCAAAATGTAATAATTTGGTCCTTGTGGCAGTATCAACATTTCCTGAAAATTTCATCAAAATCCTCCCATAACTTTCTAAGTTATCTTGCTAACAGTCAGACAAACAGACAAATGGTCGAGTACGTGTGAGTACCAAGGCATGACCAGCGACATGTTGCTTCCTTCATGGACTGTTGCAGCTCCAGTAGTGATACAGATACATCTATTTGCCCGATTGCCTGGGATTACCACTGGACTGGTCACTGACTCCATGCAACAGAACCAGTCTAAGATGGTGTATTATCAGCCAATGCTCTGTCATGTCTTCAGGACCATGGCGGAGTGGCTGCACAAACAACAAACGTGAACACTTATATTCCACTCAGTGTCACTCACTGACTTCTGCTTGTTTAGTCACACCCAATCACCTGAAATCAACACTGCTACATCAATAACCGCTCACATAGGTCATGCCCCTGAATAGAATTAATGTAATAAAAAGGTTGAATGTGGTGCATTTATAATGATTTTTTTTTTTTATTGATTTGTGCCTTTTTTGCTTATAAGTAATACACAAAGCACAATTAATGTTGTCGGTATGACCAGTACAAGTCCACTTTAAGGTCTTTTCCAAACATTTAAGTACAACTTATGATGACAACTTCAATTCCAACACCATTTTGCAAATATATAGTTGCAACATCCTGCACTCATTGCTGCTTAAGAACAAACCAAACATCCCAGACAAGTTTTACCAGATTATTCCTGGGTGATGTTGAGGGATGTGTATACAATACTACAACTAGCTAACAAAATATAGTGATACTGATAAAAAAAAAGCAAGTATTTACCAGAGACATAAGGTCTGCTAATAAAAAAGAGGTGCTTCTATGAAACTGGGTACATTTTGGTTCCCTGCACTTTGCCAGCTTTTTTAGACCTAATAATTAAAAGAGAAATGTATACATATTTCCCCCCAGGATATCCCTAATGATGACCCCAGATAAATGCAACAGAAACCTACTCTTGCTGTGAGCCAGCCCCAAAAGTAATGCATTTTTAATAAAATATTGGGTCCTTTAAGACTAAAATTCAGATAGGGAAAGCTATTAAGTTGTCAGCGCATTTGATGTGGAAAAAACGACTTGACATGGTCCTATATAGTGTTATCATTAAAGACACTGTGTTAAATTTGATGATTCTAGTAGTTTTTCTAACCCAGACATTCTAACCCTCTCTCATTCCAGGTTTCATGGGTAACCCATCATGTCCACTTGCATTACATGCAGAACCTGACCATTTAAGCACATAAACTGCAAATGAATTTGCAACAATGGTCATTTTTGTGAAACACTTAGTTAAATGTACAAAATGTACCTATAAGAGAATTATATATATATATATATATATATATATATATATATATATATATATATATATACATACATACAATTTTCATGTTCTTTTAACAGTGTTAAATGTGGTTTTTTGTGTAAAAAATTGTTTCATTTATCTCAGTAAACATTTATTTTTAAAATAGACCCAAAGTCCTTCCAAATTTGCCTCATAACATTAATCTATATCTAGTTTGAATTTGTAGCCCCTCTCTCCTGTTTTAGACACCAGTTTCATAGAAACACCCAGAGATTTTGTTAAGATTTTCTGTCATTTTTGTCTTGCAGATGAGTTTTCAGACTCTGATTCAGACTGACATCACATGGATCCTCACCAGCTGAAACATCTGAGCATGAAGTCAACTGTTAAAGGAGGAATAGCCATAGCTGAGCTGTTATCTGTGACAATAAGCATTTTAGGACCCCACAAGCCGATACTACAATTGGCGTATTCAGTGTTTGGTCAGTTAATTACACATAAAGTAACTGAGCCACAAACCCATGTAAAGTAGAGGGAGCAGAGACTCTTCATAGGTTTAAAGCATTTTACTTGTGTGAACCTGGAAATCAAAATCACATAGTCATGTCAAGAACATCCTTGCCCTGTACTCATCCTTATAATGATCTGTGAGGTATGTTTCTATTTTCAGTACTTATTTTTTAATTGATGCAGATATTTTATAACAATGAAATACCCCACCTTTTTATATGGTTAGTTAAAAATGTAGTTATCAAAAAGGTTATTATCGCCTGATGCGTGAACTGTAAAAAGCTGTGAAATTGTTTGGTCTTGTTAAAGTCAAGTTCATTGAAGCCTTTTTTTTATTATTTAAATAGTTTGGAAATACATATTTAATAAGTAATATTGTTGTAAACATACAGTCAGGGAAGAACATGATTATACCATGAAAAGTGATCTAAAACAATCGAGTCCTAACTCCTGTGTGGATCATGTGACGAAAACAGATAGGAAATAAAACATTGGATGCCTAAAAGAACTGTTTTTGTCAGTATAATGCCAAAGTATTAATGCAAGAACTGAAATGATTTTGGTTATTATCAAGAATACATGGAAAATGTGAAAAATATCAGTTTTGAAATTAAACTACTATGAGCTATTTTTGTTATTATTATGTTTGTCTTAACAAACGTACCTTTAGTTGTACCAGGCATTAAAATGACCAACAAATAATAATAATAATAATAAAAAACTATCTAATCTTTTTTTTCTGTGACTGTATCAACAATACACTGTAGAAAATACACACTTCACAGTACTCATAAATAAGATTTTACAAATTCTTTATACAGAAGATTTTTTCAAATAAAGAATGAGATCATTATCTTTTATAAATGTACAGTGTTACTTTTAAAACATTTGTACAGTTTAATAAATAAAATAAACTGGTTGCAGGTTGGCTGGTTACAACCTAAATCTAACTGACTTTCAGCTTAGCTTTATAGAAGTGTATTTTTTATATGTGGGTACATTCATTCATTCTGTCCTCAAGAGGATCGCAGGGTTTCGTTTAAAAGTATAGTTGTGCTTTAACAGTTTCAGCAGAATGCTTCAATTCCGATCTTTTCATCTTTTTTCTATATTGTGGTGTTTTGATGTGCCAAAATTACTATGAAAAAAAGCGTTTATAGATTGTTTAATTAACCCCATTTTTAGAGCATGTTTTACTTCTTCAGTTTGTCCATTGTATGTGTGCTGTGTACTTGGTATGACTGTTTTCTTTCATCTTCTATATGTGAATAACTATGATTATTGGATTGAAATATATTTAGCATCCTATTTTGGTTGTGCATTGACATTTATGCATGTGACTGAATCTTCACTTTGTCCACTGCCACTACTGAAGCATTGACGCCACAGTGACTGTATATGTAACACAATATGTTACAAAAGTGCCAAGACAGTATTTCTCATTCAAATGAACTAAAGGATTTCTTACACTCATATAAGGATTAATTGGTAATAATTCCTGTTTTTATTCCTATTTATCTGAATCAGCAACCACTTTTGACCAGGTGCAGTGATTACATACTGTTATATACAGTTATACTTTAACAAGAATAAATCACATTGTTAGAATAATTTCATGAGAAGAGGTAAAAAAAACCCAAAAAACATTAATTATACTTCATGAGCAACAGCATAATTAGAGTGCCAAGAGCCTCTTAAGACACATAGTTTATACCATGTTTGTACATTAATGTGACTCATGAGATTTTTATATAGCGTTACTCATTCTGGCTGCAGCAAATGTATAGTTTTGTCATTTCTAAATAAAATATTACCTATACTGCAGCTTTTGTACGGTCATAGCCAATAGTTTTGACAGAGACATAAATTGACTCACTGTAATATATGTAATTTATTTTCCAAAGAAAGGTCTGAAGTGCCTGTAATTGATCAATTTAGGTGAAACACCAAAAAACATTTACAAAACCTTTGTCTTTCACTACACATATGAAGACACAATAAGATGTTTCTTGATGGACTGTTATACATTTCTCCCTGTTAGCCTTGCGCACATACAGTTATCCTTAAATGAGAACGTAATGCTTTATATATGAGGTGCCTTGCTGTACTATTGCACTGCAAATGAAAGGTAATTTGATGTTTTTGCCCTTTTATGTGACAAATATTTCAATAAAAATCTGAAATGTTTCCAATAATGTCCAAATCACTTTATTTATATGCTCACTATAAACTCATGTGAAGCCTATTGAAAATGCTTTTAATTACAAAAGCCCAGATAAATACACCCCCATGCTGTACAAGAGAGGCAGACCTTGGAATCATTAACAAAGCACACACAGATCAGTAAAAGAAAACAGGAGAGCGTGTCATGTTTTAAAAAGGAGCCATTTCTAGTTTCATCACAACAGCCAGAGTTCATATGTGTTGTTAAATATATAACTAGAAAAAACTAGAAGGAAGCGTTTTTTTTTTCCTCATAAATACAAATTCGTCATACCATACTGTAGCAATAAGTTGCACATAGAGAGAGCTGCATCTTGATAGTGTTTTTAGACAAATATGAAGGGCAGTTAATATCAAATAGCATAATGCACTTGCATGATTGCAGTTTAAGTGTTTCATTAAAAATAAATCCATCAAATGACAGCCATTATACAAATGTGATTGTCTATTCAAACAACTACTTTGGTCACGAAACCAAGACAAATAACACTTCACTTGGCTATAACTTACTAAAAATATGAGAAATATTTGATAAATCAAGCATACTGTATGGTGCGACCACTTGTGAGACTGCTTAACTGTGCTGCAAAACAGTAAAATCAAAAGGTTAATCCACAGTCAAATACATATCTTGTTCTTCAAACAGCTAAATTCATTTTTAGGACTTAACTTCATCACATTCTTCCCTTAAATGCACATGTTTCTGTCACTCTCATCCTGTACACTCAGTCTCGAGGAGAACAGTTCAAAGGAAAACCAGCAGGTGGAGCTATACAGCCAATTTGTACAACTCATACCAATGCCTTTATGTACACATACAAGAGAATTCATATAGAAGACAAAAAGTTACTGAAGGGAAGATTTGATACATAGGAAATATCTAAAATTAAGACAGAAATTCTTTCTCCATATGAAGCAGATATGTGATTTTGTTGTTTTTTTTTTTTTTTTAGTAAAATATTTGCATGCAAAGTGCAGCGCCTGTAAAAATGAGGATTGATGAACCATTTTCTGTACGTTTACAAGCAGCTGCAGTGTAGAAGAATGCAGGTTTACCATTTATGATGCACAGAATTTTGCCGATTAGTATACAGGTTAAACAGTTAAAGCAGTGACAATGATGCTTAGTGTTTTTTCACTAAATGTCCCTACCACCACTCAATGCTTTTTAATGAATTAATTTGGATTCATCTTAAACACATTATCTAGTTCATGCTCTGTGATAATTATAATATGTCAAATCATCGAAAAGGCATTGAGGGGAACAGCTTTGTGGTCCAGGCACCTGTGATTTTGTAACGAGACTCAAAAGAATCCAAGTGGGAAGCAGTCAATTCCTGAGATACAGTATAACATATATCTACATATCAGTAAAAGGCATTAATCTTTAACAAGTGTCTCAAAATTAATCATCTCAGTAATGTACCGTTACTGTGTTACCTAAAGGATTTCTGTGTGCAAATTAACAAGATACTAATTACCTTAACATATTCTTATATTTTCTATTTTTCACTCAGTGTTAAAGCAAATTTAAAAGGGAATATTGAGGAGTTAGATTACATAAAATGTGGGATAAACAAAATATGATCCCATGCACTTGTAATGGTTGAAAGCAGTCATGATGAAAAAGCGGAAATAAGTCATTTACTCATTAAATCCTTTCAATTATTTCTACATTTTATCACACTACCTGTTTTTATTGCAGTGAAGAAATACCCTGTGTCTCATTACTGTGTAACTGCTGGTGGCAATAAGTGTAATATTTGCTGAAAGTCACCAATTAAAGGTATTTTTAATGTAACGCTTGAAGAAAGCTGTGCAGTATGTCAACATGTACGTAGTCTTAAGCATAATATATCTACTATCAGCCTCGTTCATAAGAAGAAGGCTAATGTCAGTATCTAAGACAAAACAGTACACTCATGGTGTCACTGTTATACCGCAGGGTGGTTTTCATTTATTTTTTTTCTCTCTTCTTTTTTCGTTGCTGGTCCAGTATATTCCTGGATCCATGATCACATTTTGACCACAGGCTTAACAAACAGCGCAAACAAAGCATACAAAAAGCTGACCTTTGACTCAGTTTCATTCACAGTAAAACAAAACGTCAATACCTGGTTCAGCCTGTCTTTGGCTCTTCATGGACATCATCCTTCACAATGATTTCTAAAGATACAAGGACTCCTATTCAATTCAATCTGAACTCACTGCTGCCAGAATCCCTAGTGGGAGGAAAAAAGGTCCATATAGAGCACATCTGGAGCTATGAAATATTGTTTTTTTTTTTCCAGCGGTTGGACAGGTCCAAAGCTCGACTGAAGTGATGGGAAGTCTGTGGTGAGCTTGAGGAGGCTGTCCCACCCGAAAACTAAATGCAGCACTATTCAGAGGGTAAAGGAGTATCCCTCTACTGTAAGCCAGCTGCCTGTAGTGTGGCTTCCTTTAGTCCATCTGATTGCCTTTCAGCGTTTATGCCAGCTCAGGCCGTGCCTCCACTTCCCCACGAGATGCTGTGCGTGCTCGCATGTATTCACTTGTCTGAGTTGCCCCCTGACAACTGATGCCACGGCGCCACCTCCGTACCGCCAGGAAGGTGTTGAGGCCATACACACCTGTCACCAGGAAGCCAAAGATCTGCATACAAGGAACAGGAAGAAGCACAACAATGACTTTGAATGTGAACCAAAGAGGTAAATGTAGCCAGGACACACATTTCCGGACCAGTCATTATTCTTATCACACTAATGACTTTAGACACAAATGTTATATGTATTGAGTTGAAAACAGACTCAGAAACAACCATTAGTTTAACCCATAAAGACCCAAACAACCACTGATGAGCAAAACCATCTACTGTTTAATGCTTTCTTAAATTTTTGTTAATGTATTTATTTTTTAAATAAAAATAAATAAATAAATAGTTTAATACTAATACACTAATTCTACCCATACATGTAAACAATTGGTATAAAATACTAGAAAAAAAAATAGAAAGATAAGATAAGATAAGACTTTATTAATCTCACACAGGAGAAATTCACTGTCACAGGAGCTCACAGAAACACACAGTGGGATACAAAAAGTACGAAAAGGTGCAAAAAGTAAGTAAAGCAGGGCAAGTAACAGTGCAAATAATCATAGAAGTAAATAATACAATTAAACTACAAATAAAAAAACTATAATAGAAATAAAGAAATATATATGAATACTATGTCTTATGTACAAAAAAAACAGCTTTAGAGAAAAATAAATAAACAGATACTATATACAAATGTACAAATACTAGTGCAAGATGGAGGATGGAATGATCTATCCGAGGTAGGGTTAGGTAGGTACATTCTATTGCAACTGGTCCATTAAGCATACAAATGAGAAAAATTAACACATGGTAAGATTTAGATTTTGTCCCAATCAGCTATCAGATTGGTTCTATTAAGGCTGCCATGATAATGAATAAAATAGCATGTGATCAACTATACTCTGGTAATAGTATGAGACTAATGACAGTTTAATTATAGACATCTTTTTTAATGCATTTTTATTATTTCAATAGATATCCCACCCACAACATTTCAGCCAGAAAAACAACAAAACAGAATCACGAAAACAAAACAAAACAAGACAAAAAAAAATAAAATAAATTATGGGTAGGGGGAGGGGGCTCTGTCCATGACAATTGAATGTGTATAGTTTCCACTTCACTATTAACCTATGAAGGGGACAATATGGTAAGTTTGTCCAAGTAAGTCAAGAAAGACTCCCAAATCTTGAAGAACTTCCTTGTTGACCCTCTGAGGGTAAACTTAATGTTTTCAATTTTCAGAAACATCATTGTGTCAGAGAGTCATGCTGAAGCTTTTGGTGATTGTGTTGACTTTCATTCCAACAATAAACATCTCTTTGCAATTTAAGTAACAAAGGCAACAATATCTTCTTTGCGATTATGCGTTAAATAATCTCTGTTCCCTGTGACCCCAAATATAACTGTTATAAAAGTTGTTTGTAGATCTAAATCAAAACCTTCATTTCATATATTAAATACTGATGTCCAGAAGTCCTGAAGTCTTGGACAGGCCTTGTTTACAATGCTCACATAAGTCAGTTTTATTGGGATATATTTTTGCAATCTTAACTTTACTGTAGTGTAAGTGATGTAGAACTAATTATAGACATCTAAGGAGGAGGCACACAGAATAGAGTTGACATAAATACATATCTAAATAATAATGACAGTGTAAATAGGAAAGGAATGGGGACAATGATGGCCTAAAAAGAGTGACAGATCTAAAAACAAAAACATGTGAAAGGGTGAGTTTTTTGAGTGGACACAATTATGTAAGAGCAATTATGGTTCACTCAAATAAGTGTGATGACGTTGTTATGTAATAACTATGACAGGCCTAGTTTTGACTACTCACCACTGCTGCTATTTCAGCTCCAATTTTGTGATTAATAAAGGCCAACACAAGAGACGACAGGAAGAAGAAGAAGGTGCTGGCGGCGGTGTTCACCAGGTCCTACAGGGAAACAAACACAAAAGGCAAACAGAGTACAATATGAGTTCTATGTGTTTTTACTGTAGTTTTTACTTATGTATAGAACTACAGATATATATATATATATATATATATATATATATATATATGACCTTTAAAAAAAAAAAAATTATTATTACTAATGCCTAATCTATCTATCTATCTATCTATCTATCTATCTATCTATCTATCTATCTATCTATCTATCTATCTATCTATCTATCTATCTATCTATCTATCTATCTATCTATCTATCTATCTATCTATCTATCTATCTATCTATCTATCTATCTATCTATCTATCTATCTATCTATCTATCTATCTATCTATCTATCTATCTATCTATCTATCACAGTAGCTAAACACAATAAAATATATACTTTTTAGTGTCTTTTTAATGGGTTTATCACACTTTTACATCCATCTTGAACTGCATCCACAGAAGGTCAAAGAAGCCAACAACACATACTTAAAAGCCACCTTGGACCTCATATTACACAAAAACACATACACACCCTCCCCCTCTTTACACACCAAAAGAGGAAGCAGAGACAGACTTCCCTTTGATGCTTTACACTCCTGTTTGCAGCAGCTCAAATGGTAAGGGGAGGGTTAATAATGAAGTGCTCAGCATGAATGGGGTTAGACCCTCGTGATTGGATGCATGATTGTAATAATTGGAGACATGACCTCTCATATGACACACACAAGCTCAGAATGGCGATGTCACAAACACTGAAACAGATACACACATACACAAGTGTACATAGTAGAAGGCAACAACTCAGCAGGGTGTGTGAGCTGTGATAATTCACCACTGTTTCTGGGTTTTAATCAGTAACACAATATAAGCTTAATATTAGCCAGCAAAGCATACAGTAACAATCACAACCCCACCCGCTGACAGTATATCTAACAAACACTCAGATCTGAAAACACTGCTCACACTTTTCCAGCCTCTGACTATCTTGCCTAACTGGTTTAACAGGATATACAACCTATTTAAATCCAGTGTCCTGTTCTCTTGTGTCACAAAAGAAAAGATCCAGTCAGTTCAGAGCAGCTGACCCTCACTTTACTCTTTACCACATTCCATTTTCTAACCAGGCCAGCACTCTGTAAAACCTTAAATAACATCAGCACAGACTGGAGTAAACCACTGGCTCTCTGGGTTTTTACTACTTTGTCCCATTCTTTTACAGTCTTCTGTTTCACTGGCATGCTGCTGATATGATCTTTAAAATGTACTCAATACTATATAAACAGAAGATGATCCAAGTCATACCTAGCCTAGCCGTGATATCCCCATTCATTTCATGTATGGGTCTAGTCATACTTCATAGGCAAGGGACGTGGGCTAAAAGGTTATCTTTCAAATCCCTCTGTATGGGGAGCTTAAGTCTCTGCTCCTTTCGGAAGGCTCATGGGGCCTGAGATCGGAAAATTAATGAATGTTATTCAATGGGAAATAAAATGCTAAAATTGTATCTGATTTGTCCTGTGCCCTGAATCACACACATGTTGTACCTCATAATAAATGATAATTATTGATGTGCGTTTCAACTGTTTCTGTTAACCAACAGGTGATTCATTTACGAGTAAAACCCGTTAATAATTTGGACTACACGCCTGGCGCTCATGTGACGTCACCACAGACTCCACACCACAGCTGAGTGTAGTGTGACGTCACTTACTGTACGTGGCGCATTGTAGTCTCTTACTAAGCACACATAAAACCTAATGTCACATTTGCTTCCCATCAAAAACAGGTGGTCTGCCTATGCCACCTCAAATATTTCTTATTAACTGCTATCATATGTGAATTTCAGAGCACTAGTCAAACGGAATCAGAAATTAGCTTGACTCGCTCCATTCACTCCCATTCAATTTTTTGTGAGCTAAGCACCCATGGAGTAGAAGTAGAAGCATTGGGACGGTACTACAACCAATCAGTGTAATCTTTAGGATGACATAGTTAGAGCTCTGGAAACTTCACGTAGGAGTCCGGAGAGAGTTACGAATGACTAAACAAAATTATGGAGTTTAACAACTGTTGTTGCTTCTGTAAAAACAATTCAAAGACTGCTGGCGTTTTCTCATATTCTTCACTCATCTTTGATAAAAGGAAATCGCCACCCAGTCAGCAGCCATCTATCGTTGTTGTTGTTCTTCTTCTATGGTTGTTTCCAGTTGTTTTTCTCTGAATCGGCGCAGCGTCACTTTTTTTACGCCCGCCTTCACCGTGATTTTGCGTGGCTAGGCTAAGTCATACCTATTTTTACTCCCAAATGGGAAACAAGGGGTTTTGCTTTTGGTTTTTTTCTTGGTTATTTGTTTGTTAACACTCTAGCAGCAAAAGTATTCATTGATTGCCAGTGACTCAGAATAGATACTATCACATTTGGATTGGACTCATGCCAAAATAAGCTAAAATATGTGCAAGGGGTGGGGTCTGTTGTGTGTGGTATGGCTTGTTTCATGTCCTCTAGAAATACTCACTACAGAAAGAGGATTCATTAGAACTTTATGAAATGTTCTCTCCTAACAACAGTAGTCAAACCCAACAAGAGAACTTCATGGAAAACACAATGTTCCAACTGTCGAATCAATATATGAAACAAAAAAAAGGAATAATGAGAAAGAAGGAACAAGAAAAAAAAAAAAGGGTCAAATTCTTATGTCTTTTGTCTGTTTGGGTGGCAGACTTCAGCTGTCAAAACCAAGAAAGCTTTTATTGGACAGCACTTGTAGGTAATGTAAATACAACATGAGCAAAGTGGTCCCTGGTTTGAACTGATGATAGATTAATGACTATAACTAATAATAACCATAACTCTGTGCAGTGTGTGGATTCAGTGGGGAAATGCAGATGATTACTGGTGGAATAACTTCAAAGCATCAAGAACACTTTAACACACACATGCAGAACCCAGATACCACACTGCATTCTCTATAGTTGTAATTCTGTATTCATTTCAGAAAACCACTCTGTGAACATGAAGCATTACCTTCAGTTAAAAAAATATTTCAGTACATACCAGTCCTAAATGAATGCAATGGCACTTAACAGTTTAATCTAACAGGTCAAGAGGTCACTGTGGCTGTTCTCTCAGCCTTTATTGGGCTCACTAATGTCTTTTAATATTTATACCTCAAATCTACAAAAAGGTGACACACTTCCATTAAAATAGCTCGAAAGTAAGTAGAATGTTGTCAAAACACAATCTGGAAATAATCATTCATGCTTTCATGTCATCTCGCACTGATTACTGTAATTCTGTCTTCGCTTGTTTCAATAAGTCGACTCTCAATAGACTTCAGATGGTGCAAAATTCTGCTGCTAGACTTTTAACAGATACGTCCAGAACTGTCCATTCTATGAACTCTTCATGAGCTTCCTATCAAATTTTGGATTGATTGTAAAAATGTTAGTCTTGTTACATAGTCAGGCTCACCAATATATTCCTGCTGCTACTCCTCTGACTGCACCCTTAGGTCTTCAGACCAGGGCCTCCTGAAGGTCCCAAAGACTCTTTTTTTTAAAACTTGGATGGTTTGTTCTTTCATGCTGTAGCCCCCAAACTTTGGAATGACCCGCCCTTGTCCCTGTGTAGGGTCGACTCTGTGGACTCTTTTAAAAAGCAGCTCAATATATTTTTATTTAGGAAATCTTTTGGTTGATGGATTTTTTTTTTCTTATTTATTTATTTAATGCAATATTTTTATGCTGTTTTATTATACCCATTTTATGTACAGAACATTGTGATTTTTATCTGTGAAAAGCACTTCATAAATACATTTTACTTACTACTTACTTACTTCTGTAAAACAAATCACACAAAGCAATTCCTGAAATATAACTAATTCACAAGAAGCCACCAATTTACTTTCCAACAAGGTCCAATATGGCTCCATTCACTTCCTTGTGGAAAACGCCTGAATGTGTGTGTGTGTGTGTGTGTGTGTGTGGGGGGGGGGGGGGGGGGGGGTTTGTACTTCCCTCCTGCTTCACTGCCAAAGTCATCAGAGAAGGCTCACATAGCATGTAATTGTATGATCAAAACCCTCCGCCAAACTCTCAGCTGTATTATAAAACTGTTAAAACTGTTTCACAGAGGACTGGACGCAGAGACAGATTGTGGAAAAAGGCAGAAAAAGGGTTAACAGTTGGTTAACTCTCTGAAAATGCTTACTCATTGTGAAATTCCCAGAGGCCTGATATGACTGGAGCAGCTTTGAACTTGATAGACATAAACAGCGTGGGGTACAGCCTACACTTTGGAGTGCCACCAGGCAGCATGGGCTTATTAGCTACTAGAGCTAAGACACAGGGGAAACTGTAAATGCCAGACCCTTCACACACACACACACACACAATGTTTTATTGCTTTTCAAGTTTTATAATGAAAGGTAAACCCAAAAAAAAGGAAATAACAAGTGATACCAGGCACAACAAACCCCATTGCTCACATGTATTGTAGTTTATTTTGGCTATCTAGCTGATGTTATCATGTCTATGCATATGTTGATTTCAGTATATCAATTGCCTCTATGTGTTAAGTCTAAAGTAAATTCAAACAAAATTTATGTTTTTATAGACATTTGAAATGTCACCCATTGTAAGTAAATGGGAGAATAATAAATATAAAAATGTATTAAAATTTTTAACATTGACCAACTTTTCCCAAAATTTTATTACCTCTATTCTGAGTCACTGGCAATCTATAAACAAAATTTGATATGAATTCAACCAATAGTTTTGTCTGTAAGAGTGTTAAAATTCAAAGAATAAAACAAACTGAACCAAAAACAATACCTCTTGCCATGAGCGATATAATAATAATATAATTAAACAACAGAAATCAAAACTATATATTCTGTTCTTGCACAGAATCACACAATACATGCACCAATTCTTACCTAACACAAAAATTAACCAGCCTGCAAAGCTGAGAGAAAGGATAAAGAGAGACAGAGTGATTCAGAATGAACAGATAATGCGGATGTGATGGGTACCTAGTGAAGTTTCATAGATCAGCACTCCTAAATTGGTTCTGGCTTCTCTAAGATTGCAAAAGAAGTGGCGTTTTGCCTGAAGTAGAAACTGAAGGCACACCCTTGCTTCATGTTTGAGGGAGAATACTGCACCATGGATACAAGAATCTGATAGCTATGGTTGGATTTGGACATCTGGCTTCACATCCATTGCTTTATATGTAAGCTGTGTGGCCTCTGGAAATACTGTTAAATGCACTTTTTCCACTCCTTTCTGCAAATGATACTGTGCTGCAGCTCAGAACACACTAACGTGCATATGTAGGGCAAATTCAGCCCAGTTTCTCCGAGATCACCCACTGGCTCATTTGCTTACAGCTGACAGTGCATATCCCTGTGAGTAACACTGAAACGAAGGCCTCCCAAGTTATATTCTCCTTCTATTTTCCAACTCACACACATAACAATTCAGACAAGTAAGGAAATACATTAATAAATATATCTGCTCTCATACAATGAAAGTGATGTGTTTATAGTTTGTCACCAGGACATTTGGAAAAAGAAGTGTGACAATAACACTATGGAAGTATAACAAGTGTAGAAAGGCTGATGATACATTTTATTGTAAAAGCTTTAACCATTCACAGATGTTTCTGTTATAGTGTTGAAATAAAAACATAACATCAAACTCTAAATAAAGAGTTAGGATTTATATAACTAAATATGTAGCATTAAATATAGAGTCCTGTTCAGCTATGGGTATTGTGTTAGCATGTTACCATACCTGCAAAGTGACTGATATGCATATGGTGTTTACCATTTTCAACATCTTTGTTTAATTTCGTATAATTCTACAATGTGCACAAGTAACACTACTACTATAGCCAAGCTACAGCTGGGACTGATGGGATTAAAATGTCATCATACTTTTAACATGAAAGTATTAGAGAAGGTTCATTATAAAGTCAAGCTTTTAAATTCACCATTTGTCATTTTAATTGAATTACATGAATGAAAAGAATGTTGCCACATTAACAAGTGGAAGGAATTTATTGATTTTCCAAAATGCATCAGTATTGAAGATATAAAAACCAAAATTCTCCCAAAAATGTAGGTAAGGTCACATGAGCTGTGACGATACAAGTTAAAAACAAATATTAAACTTTTGTGTCATATATCAGATCTGACAAAAGCAGACAACATGCATATCACTCAACAATACTAGAATCTGTAAATCCCAAGTAAAGTGCTGTCATTCAGTCCACACTTATGTTACATTTGTTCTGTTCTTACCGTGAGACTCCAGTTGACATGGGGCACCTTAGTGTGCAGGTTGAGACTGAAGATCAGGAGGAGTACTCCTGTCACCACAAAGGCACTGCAGCTGACAAACTCGAAGAAATAGACTCCTCCACAAGGTGAACACATCATAATAGTCTCTATGCAGATGAATCCAATCAACGACAGGATCTGATGAAAGAGGAAGAGTAACAGAAGAGCCACTGTGCATAAATAATAGAGGAATAACAGTCCAAAAATAATACAAAAGAACAACTCTTCAGCTGTTAATATAATGTTTTAAGGTTATGCATCATATGTAGTGGGATAAAATAAAGTTTAAGGATCTTTGTAATGTACTACAGGTATTAAATCTTTCATCCTTTATGTGACGGATCCAATCAGCCAAAACCTTAAATTTATGAAGTTAAAACAATTTACTACGCAAATTTAAGCACAGCCAAAACAAATGATATGAACAACATGAATGAATATTAAATATGTCCAACAATAACACCTTTTCTGTCCAAGATATCTAACTTTTATGATGGGGATCAGTTTCAACTTCTATTTTCACAGAAAAATACATAAAAAGTAACTCCCTGCTGGTTATTCAGCTACTGAGCATAAAACTATTTTGGGTTAGCTCACATCTGCAGTTTAATGCAATTGTTTGTTAGCAGTGAAATTCCAAACTTCCCAGATGATGAAGCGATTGTCCTATGAATAGACCAGAGGCCATGAGCATAGCTCATGAGTTCCACTCCTGGCTGCCTGTGATGATGCCTGACTCCAGCCAGAATCCATCAACAAACCACAGTATGGGAAGAATTTCTCTATTTAGGTGTTCTACTGCCATCAATACTCAGAAGAAACCACATACAGATTACCAACGGGCCCAGAGGAACCAGAGACATAACAGAACCAAGAGAAATGATATTACTGATGTGAAGAAGCTAAATGCAAATGTATTCAGACTAAATCTGGTTGGTCTGTGTGTGGACGACTGTTTTGACAGTTTGAGCTAAATGCTGACAGAATATATTGTGAGAGTAGGAGGATGAGTGGATGTTAAACTGTGAAAAATGATTCTTTCTAAAAGGCATAGAATTAAAAGCCAGATTTATTCAGCTTCATCTCTTTGTATTTAACATTTTGTTCTTGTGTCAAAAGAGTTGGACTATCAGCCAACACATGTACGCCACCTCAACTGTAGTCACCTCTCCGATGTACATTTAACAACTGCACTTGTGTGTGGACCTATGTAAATTAGATTACATTAAATACAATTAAAATGTTTATGTTTATCAAAGCAGACAATAAACAGATATACCTCATGTAATAATGTCATACTGACAGTGTATTCTACATGCTACACCATCTTGTAACAAATTGAACCACCTCTGTGTGCATACATACAAGACATGGTAAAGAAATTACACTTAACTGGAAAACCACTAAAGACTATACTAAAATAATCACACTCACAATGGGGCAACTGTTCAACTCTGAAAAATAAAAACATAAGTGACAGTATAGGAAATATGCAAACTTCATTATACCCATTCTACAGTAGGTTTTTTGGCTTATAGTGAATATTTTGCTTAAGAAAACACTTAGAACTTAGATCCCTTCAATAACTGCCTTCACAATAGCAGACAGTGGCTCTCCCTGAATGTCCTTCACTTAAATGAAGGAAAAACTACATATATAATATATTCTTTTTAGCCCTAACTCAACAAACAGACCACCCAACTTTGGTCCTCTAACACCTCAGTTTGCTTCTATTGTGAGAAACCTGGGTGTTATTTTTAACAAATATTGTAAATATGACAAACAAGTCAGTTCAGTTGTAAAGGTGAGTTTCTTCCAGCTAAGGCTACTTGACAAAGTTAAGCATTTTCTATCCTATGCTGACCTCGAAAAAGCTATACATGCTTTTAATAGCCTGAGGTTGGACTATTGGAATGCCATTTACACTGGACTAAACCCCCGTCTCCTCCATCAACTACAGCTGGTACAAAATGCAGCTGCTCGTCTTCTGTCTAACACATCCAAACACTCCCACATCACAACATCACCAGTTCTATATTCTCTTCCCTAGCTCCCTGTACAGTTCAGAGTACAGTTCAATGTTATATTATATGTCTTCAAGGCTATCCATGGTTTATCCCCGCCCTACTTAACTGAACTCATTAAAATTGATAAACTACGCTCTTCTGATCGCACCTCTTTGATTGTCCCCAAATACAAATACAAAAAAACATGGTGATCGATCTTTTGCAGTTTTTGGTGCAAGGCTGTAGAAAGTGCTTCCAGCACAATTACAATCAACAACTGAGCTAGCCGTTTTTTCAATCTCAGTTAAAAACACATTTATTTAGGGGAGTGTTTGACATGTAGCCCAATGCCCATGTCTCTTTTATATTGTTGTTTTGGTTTCATAACGTGTTTTATCCTTGTTTGTATCTTGATTTTATAATTGTTACTTGTTTTTATCTCATTTTGGAAAGCACCTTGTGTACTTTTTTAGTCTTGTAAGGTGCTATATAAATAAAATTTGATTGATTGATGATTGATAGAAGCAGTTGTAACTAGACGTTTGTGCTAATTTATTAAGCAAAATAAGAAATGAAACCTAATCTAGCAAAACTGCAAATAAACTACAGTCCCTTAAGCAAAAGTCCCCTCCTTCTCTTACATCTCTCCTGGTTGTTCAACAGCCCCATGTCTAGTATAGGGCACAGTGTGTACCGTTTGTGACATGTAAAGTGTTGTTGTCTGGTACTTGTGAACTGTCAGTAGACGAGTCACAACTGTTTGTGAAAAAGTGCCATATTTTTGGCTTAGACAAAAACTAATAGGAAACACTTAAAGTTCCAGAGATGCACAAATATAGCCTATAGAACAGTGACATGATTAATGGCAGAGGGAGAGTGTAGATGTGCTGAGCCTACTATTAAGATGAAAGTTGCCTTTTCAAGCAGCTGCTGAAGGCTCATTAGTGTGTGCAGTTGGAGAGTAGTCCATCTGTGACTGTAACACAACCTAAAAGGCTACACCCAAATAAGAGTGGAGGGCTGCTTAGCCTGAGAGATGATGTCATGTCTCTCGAAGAAAGCATGTTGTTCTCCCCAAGTCCCCGTGTAGCAGGTGTCAGACCGCCGCAGGGGAGGATGCAGGGGATCACAATGTACTATACTGGATAATCTTGTAAGTAATGATTTTCTGTCAACCTTCTCTACAACCTGCTACACAGCAACCTGTTCGTTCTGCACGCATGAAAGAGTGATCACGAGAACGTCTCGGTTTCCCCTCTCTCTCCCTCATGCAAGCACATTGTTATCCTGGAGATTATACACATTATTAGTTGCCTTTCAAGTCCTCTTGAACTTAGATCCCCTCCTTATACACCATCTGTTGTGTACCAAAAACTAGTTTAGAATAAAAGAGGGCTTGTAGCAAAGGATTAAACCACCTTATGTTGCACTCCAAATTCAATGGATACATATGCACAAAAAAAAATATCCAAATTGCTGAATATGCTTTGCCAGCACACAGCCTTCTGTTATATTCACAGGTTATATTTTCCCCAGAGAATTAGCTAAGTGAGTGTTGGTGCACACCTGTGTCCCAACAAACTGTATGCACATTCTCATCTTGTCTCCCTACAAGGACTAAATAAGTGATGCTTTAACCCAAACAGAATGGGCCATATGGCATCTCTCTCAAAGACGGAAGTGCTCCCTGACATATGGAGCATCTGTTAACTTCATCACACAGCATCCATACTGAAAAAAAAATACCATGCAATAATATTTACCTAGAATATCTGAGGAATTACGTCGATGTGTGCTAGCACATGATGGCAAGGTAATTATTATGCAGCAGAAAATGTCAAACAAAGACAAGTCTCTAAGGTTTCATGGTAAAAATGGATTTTATTGGTGATGATAAGTGGTTGTTAGAAGCATCGACTTGCTGTCAGTGTAAAGGACTGTGTGAGTAGAGGCTGAATATGAAATGGCCTTTGTTGACCAAGTCACAGCAATGAGACAAAGGAAAACCTGTAGTCAGGGTGGACACACCTCGATCAGGTTTCATCCTCCTGGGACACATTTCTGATCAGCATAGTCTGTAGTAGCCTGCATATCTATTCCTCAAAAGAATGAGCTGACTGGTTCTGTAAAAGCTAGTGTATTGTTCTCCACTGGTGTGAAAACAACTATGCAAGCCTATTAGCACTTTGCACCCTGATCTCTGAGAAAATAAGCATTTCTCAGCCAACGGGTCAGTGTCAGGCTAGTTTGTAATGACTCCCTCAGTGCAAACAAAGCCCGGGTGTGGACCGCATACACTGTAATAAATGTTTCCTTGGGAAAATCATGAGGAAGTATACACACAGATCACTGAATCTGTGACAAATTTAGATTCAGCAAAAACTGTCCCCAATACATAAGTTAAAACAAAAAATTGCCCTTAAAATTCCTCCATGTCTCCTAAAATCTGAAGAGAATGCAAGAAGTCACTATGGTGACACAGTTACATAAGCACAGGTCCATTGAGCACTGATGCTAATCATTACTCTGTACAGGGATGATCTACCAACATCCTTCACTCAAACAGCAACTCACTGTTAACAACAAGAGTAACATATAAAACAGTCAAAACAACTTCTTTGCCCAGACATGTTTACAGATAACACTGAAACTGCACACATGCCCTACACTGGGTCTATTTTGCACAGTACATCATCATATCCAGTCATCTTTATTTCCCAATTTATCTGCTCTAGAAGATGACACGGCCTTCGCTGGAACAAAGTTAAACAATTAGAGGACAGAGTTGTAAAAATGAACGTCAATGAAGCCATTACTGTTTGGCATCTCGCCTGCAAAGCCCTCTCAACCTTACTACAGAATTTAAGCCTGAATGACTTTCACTGCCCCTGTCCTTGGAGGAAGAACACAACTGGTTCCAACTAGAAAGTCAGCATCAGAACTGTGTAAACACTTAAAGCAAACTGAAAGCTTATAGATAAGATTAAAGAAGTGATAAATCATTTATACGGGTAGTTTTTAATCTCACTTTTATTGTTTTAATGTGATGCATATTCCCCTCCATGTAACGTATTTACTGACAAAGAGTGCTTTTCCACTTGCTGTGGACTTTTTTGCTACGTGCACAGAGTATTTGAATAGTTATAGAGAACTCATTTGCAGCATGCATATCCTACTTGTGTTTACATAAGACTGCTTTTAAAAAAAGTCCCACGATCATGGTCTAATTGTGGGTTCATTTCACTGGCAGAATAATGTTACAGAAGAGGAACTCCTACTATTAACTAGTCACAGAAAATCAGAATGACTATGCACAGTATATAATATAAAGACAAATTATATTGTTTATACTGTTGCATGATCACTCTGGTCAGACAACATCATATAATTTTCTGTGGAAAAGAAAGACTGAATTTGACATTTCCTTGGATACTAACTGCTCCAAACTTCACCCACACTAACAACAGCTGGGTTTCTATCTGCTCTTCCCACATGCATAAAGGTAAACATCACAGGTGTGTGCTAAAGCAAACTGCATCCTCTCTTTTCCTACACCACCACAACTAGCCTCAAGCTGAAAACTATGCAGAATTATCCTGCTGGACTTCAAATCTGCCTGTGCTACCCACAAATGTTGTTTGAGGTAATTGCTAGTTTCCTTAGCTGCATGGTTTTCCTGTTGTGGACACACTGCACTACGTGTGTAAGTGCACAAGACTTTGTCTGAGTCTTCTGGCAGCAGAACAAGAGGAATGACTTTGGCTCGATAGATATTTCCTCCTCTGGTGAAAGTGTCAGAGCTTTTGGAGCCTTCCTTTTTTGCTTTTGCACTGGCCTCTTTTCTCCAGTTCAGAGACATTATGTGGTTATAACATGTAACAAATAGAAGGAACACCATGAAGCCTTTTGAAAATGAGTAAAAGCTTCAACACCAAAACAAACAGGCAGGTAAAGCCAGTTTTTACCTGTTGCAAATGCACTATGGGAGTAATAAGTACATTGACAGCATGCTTTATATACAGTATATATAACAGCTAGTACAACAATGTGAGTGGAAGATATTAAAATGATACAAATAAAAAAAAATTGACAAAAAAAATGCAAATAAGCCTGTTTTTCACGTGCTCAGGGGATGCTGATTGTGTGCCATTGGTTACCCACTCCACTCTTCCATACATTTGTTTGATTATTAACATTGCATTATTTCACTATTGTGCTGGAACTTACCACTTCAACCACCTTCAAGATCCCAAAGTATGACTTGAGGTACTCTACATCGCATCTTATCCCTCCTAAAACATTCCTCGAGTGGACGGGCTCGGTGGTGGGTTGATACGGACTGCTGGCCCCGGAGATCATGGAAGTATTGGAGGCCTCACCGTCAAATCCGTCTCCCTCCTCGGTGGTCCTCATGATGAAACTGGGGACTCTTCACTGAGACACGTTAGGGCATAAAAATTTTTTTTTTTGAAAAATAAAAAATAAAACCCCACCAATGCAACCCTATGTGATAGAAAGCACACGTTGTTCCATGCAGTGTAATAGTGGATGGAGAAAACAAACCAGACAGTCCACTTTTCATATCTAACCCGCAGGGAAACAGTAGGTGCGCTTTAACATTACGCACAGGAAATCCAGCTTGGGATCCGTTTATTGTCCTTCCTGCAGTATTTCTTTTTTGGGTTCCAATGTTGCGTCTCTGTCGGAACAGTCGCACTTCGAAACTCCGATCACTTGTTCGAGTCCCGGTGTCACTTAAAACACCAACGATTCTGGATTGTTCCACAGAACCACACACATAAAATGCCTACCACGATCGTGCATTCGTAAAAGCAGTCCACCCATCACGACCCAAAAAAAGAACCGAGAGACACAGAGCGAGAGGGAGAGAGAGAGAGGGAGAGAGAGAGAGAGAGAGAGAAGAGAGGGAGGCAGAACCGTGTTGTTTCCTACTGTAAACTTAACAGTGCACAGTGATCCAGACCTACAGTATACGCTGCTTTTACTCGCTATGGATGCGGAGGGAGAACTTGTCTCCGCCCCTTAAAAAAAAAGGCACATTCTTGTGTAGGATCTGAGTCCGTTTTAAGTATTCCCAAACAGTCTGCAAAACGAATCCAGCCGGAACCACGCCGACAGCAGTGCATTTGCTTTTGTGCTTCTCCATTCTCTGCAGCTCTTTTGTCATCACCTACATGCTTCAGTTTACAAGTCACTCCACACAGGCCTGATGCCAAATATTTCTAGATTCTCCAGGGAATTACGGTGCAGTTCTGTTTTTTTTTCTCCCTGCTGTCTTTACTCCATCATCTACCATGTTTTACTATTATGTTTGTCTACTATCTATTTACACCACAAAATACATATAGGCACCTACAAATATGACTTGATTATTATTATTATGATTCATATCTTATTAATCTGTTGACCATGGTATATTATTGTACTCCCAGGTGCATGGTGGGTAAAAGTGGTCCTTACTGATGCCACCTTTCTCCACAAACATCTAGACTCCTTCACTTATTGTTAGAACCTTTACTGCATTATATTCACAGATAGGCCTGAGTTACAGATATAAACTGTGCCTTACTGCCCTCTGTTGGGGTGTCATGTGATAATGACAGACTGATTAGTTGATAACATGCAAAGAAAGAAACAAATGAGTCAATTTTTTTAAAAATCTGGTTTACCCCTCCTGAGATCCAGCAAAACCTTTTGTATCTGGAGTGGACACGAGTTGTATAGCTTTAGTAAAAAAGTAAAATAAACAAAAAAAAAAACAATTACAACAACCTGCAACAGAAACTCAAAATAACAATAGAAACAGTAGTGCAATCATTTACAAGTTTTATATATATATTAAATTAACTGTAAATTGCATTCATAATTCTTTATTGAATTTATTGCTATTGGGTTTTTTTATTATTATTATTATTGTGCTGTACTACAATCTGGCTGCAGTGAAACTGGAATTTCCCCCAGTGGGACTAATAAAGGAATGTCTTTTTTTAAGGGCATTGAAACAGTTTTTAAATGCATATGGGGGGAAAAAAACTGCTGAGGATCCTGTTTCCAATTAAGGCAATGTAATGTAAAAATGTTTACTTATCGGGATTTTACACACACACACACACACACACACACACACACACTTTGCATTTAGCCTGAGGCAGATTCTTTAAATTAAATAAATTAATATTAGACCAATGTAATTTACATGGCATCTCTTTCAAGTTAAATATCTCAAGTGATTGATGTTAAGATGATCCAAACAATATATTAGGAAAAGAAGATCATTGTTTGATAAAATATGTCTCCTCTGGATGACCAAGAGGCTAATTTTTCAAAATCATCTCTTTGTGCAGCTGTGACCTCAACAGCTGGAACATTAAAGAAAACAGGAAAAAGAAGACACATTGTTTAGATAAGGACACAGATATGGAAGTCAACCAAAGTTTGGATTCTTGGTTTTATTGAAGCCAGGGGTCTGATAAACATTTTCCTTATCTTTGTCAGCGTAAGAAGCTAGAATCCACATGGCAGCTTACAGGCTACAGAACTGTGTTAAAGTTATACAATCAAAAAATCTGAAAATAATTCAGGACATAAAAATGCCAGCCATGTGCTTACAATGTCTTGATATCCTGAATACAAAAAGGACTGGAAGCAGAAGCTCATAGTCTTGTATAGATGTAGACTGTCGATAGTGGTCGAAGGCAATTCAGTTAGGATGTGAAGAGGCAGTCGCTTTCAACCGACATTTTGAGTATAAAAGTAATATCTGTTCATAATTCAATCCAACCTGTACAAAGAGCAAGTGCAACTTTGAAACCAAGCAGCATGAGAGCACTTCATTCCACTCAGCTAAATACCAAATTTAACAAGTGTGGCCAGGTTGTAGTAAGATAAATCAGCACGGTCAGTCAGGTCAGACATTAATATCATTTTAAATACACAGGAAGCATTATGGGTAGAGACCCGCATTTAACAAGAAATGAAGAAAGGGTAACTAATATCATGGGCCTTTTTAATGTGAAAATTATGATAAAACACTCATGGTATTTGGTTTATCTAACTTAAGATACCCCTTTTTTCCTACTTAAAAGATACCTCTTTACAAAATCAAAACTGTAATAATGGTGATAATTCTTATTGGTTAAATGGAGAAGATTTACTCTATAGTTATCCACCTGGGGCACCTTTAATAACTTAAATACAGATAAATAATGTGATTTTAGTAATGTGGTTTAACTTCCAGGTTCATTAAATGCTCTAAAATGGTAAGGCAAAAAGAAAACTATTCATTTTTAACTGCGGATACAGGGAAATGATAGAAGTGTCCAAGGAAAAAGTGCTTATTTTGACATGTGGTGGTACTCCTTCTGGCTGTTTAAGTTGTGCTTTATCCACGTTGGCAACAGACCCTGAAGTGCACATTCCACTTAATCACAAAAACAGAACAAAAGTAAATAAAATGGAAACAAAAAAATAGTAGGGAAAAAAAAAAAAAAAAAAAAAAAAAGACAAGTAAGGACTTAATTTGAATGAAACGAAACCAGAAGAGCTGCGTAGTATCATTTCGACAAGAAAACCATGCATTAAGTAGACCGTACATCAGTATGGCCTTGGGGTTAATTCCCTTCCAGAGCGTTTTTAAATGAGGTTCAACCCTTAACTGTTTATAGGCCATCATGGAGATTATACCACTTGGTATTTTCACTCCCCAGAACCCCCAGGTACAGTCGAGTAGAGTAAGGCATTTCTACAATTTCACAGGGTCTTAAGCAAAACAACACTTAATGGGAAAAGCTGAGGTTTGGAATGCAAGAGCTCCATGCAAGTATGAGAAATGGCCACCGGTTAATCTTATGGATGATCTAACCAATTTTAATAACAAAACTGTAACTACATGCATCTTTGGTTCCAATTTACTAGTTTCCCTATTTTGCTCATGTGTTCCAACAACACAGCTGCTCTTTTTCCACTTGCCACAAACTGTGTATAACATACAGATGTAAAATATCCATAGGATTAAGCAGGGCCTTGCATACGGACTTGATGATGACATACACTTAACACATTTGGATTAGATTACAGTGTCATGAAACCATACATGTTATAACAGATTACTTGATATGGTACAGCGTAATTGTTTTGACTTAAAAAAGAAAAAAAAAAAAAGGAAATTAAGCAACCCCTTAAGGACACACAAAACAATTAGGAGCAATCCTATGAAGGCAGAGTGCCCAGTGTGACAAATTGTTAGCTGTACATAGAAGGCAAAGGTCGTCTTTGAAACGGGCACTGAAAGATATCAAACAAAAAATATCTGACTTGACAAACAGGTTTCCTACGGGGGTGTTTCTACAGCTACACCATGTAGAAATTGGGAATGTTGTAATTGACATGAGACGTACAGTATGACCATAACATGTGAAACCAAAGAATGACAGTGCTGTCAAACACTAAAGAATACAATATCTCATTTTGTTCAAACCACGGCAAATCATTGAGTGTGTTTTGGCTGCTAAGCAAGTGGTTTTAGCCACAATTAGGTGTTCGACTGGGGGACCCAAAAGTTCCATCATGTGGTTTCTTCTGATATCAGCAGCCTTTAGGATTTGTATGAAGGCATTCATTCTATTGCTCTATTGAACACTACCATCTAGGCCACAGAAATCTTATTTCTTTAAAAAATAAAAGACCACAGGCTTGTTGTACATTGACAAAAATGTAAAAGAAATAAATTATTTGGATGACAGAAATGGACAAAAACCTTTAACCGATAGTGCTACAGTGCATTTCCTCTTACGTTGACAAGCACCTCTACTATGACACAAACAGCTAACTGTGCGAGGCACTTAGGAGTTATAGTAGGAAAGATGCTGCCCAACCCCATCCCCAAATATACACACACCTGTAGCTAAAGAAGAAGTTCTGTTGCAATCTCTAAGCCTGTCAAATCCCCACAAGTCTCATTTAGTAAAAGAGGTTATTTTCAGAATTTGGACAGAATTGCATTCTATACAAAATCAAACTTAACCTGAATAGATCTTTTTTGCATTTATATTTACAGAATCCTTTGAGATGAGTAGGGAATATGATATGATATGCTATCAGCTATCTGAAGTTGTCATATTAGTGTCATGACATCAGTGGCATTTTAATGTGTTTATCTTATACAGATGAATGCTTAAACCAATAAATGGTGCACAAAAATAAAATAAAAAGAAGGAACTTTGTATAAATACATCAGTATCATATCCAACATTTTTTACATACTACATATGTTTGCAAGTATTTATTACTTTTCTTGATGAATAGTAAGATTTTGCGTTTAAATACCTTTCCAATCGCAACTAAATTCCTTCCATAAGATAAGCTGAACCAGAGGCCACAGAACCAGTATATGGTATTTCCACTCTTTAAACCCACGAGGACAGAGCGTTTCACCCCAGCAACTGGGGGGCCTGTAGCCCAGCACTTCAGGCTAGTTGCCAGGGAGTGTGCACACATTTCCATAAACTGACATCCCTCACAAGATAACATTTACAGTTGAAGAGAGGACAGAAATAAAGCACAGTGTTCATTGTGTATCATCTCATCAACACCTCCATCTCTATTATCTCTCTTCCGTTCTCACCACAACACCAAAATATTTGATAGCATCCGAAACTCATTTTGGTGGAACCACTGTGTGTGCTGACTGATATAAAGGTTGGGAATTTGGTCTTTTTTTTTTTATGCTCACATGTACATGTATTTTTCCAGAGTATTAACGCAGTGGACGATGCAGCCGTTTTTGTTGCCTTCACGCTTCGTTCTCCGTCGGCGGCGGTGGTGTGTTGTTAGCTGAAACCATGGAGTCTTGTTTGCGAGTCATCCGGTCCAACTCAGCCTGGACATCAGTCAAACCCGGCTTCTGCCCTTGGAAAAAATGGGAAACAAAGCCCAAAAGTAATCTCCTGTAGCTTCTGTGCATGTTCATAAAATACAGGTTTCTACAGCCAGCAAGCAGATGGATGGGGGTTGGATGGTGATATGGTCCCATGCTGGAAACTGGCGGTTCGCTGCCACAGTTAATGCACATGTTAAACTAATCAGAGTACATTTACTCATGCATTATCCTTTCAGCTGGGTCTTAGAGATGTTAACACTGCTGGAACAAAACATATGTCAGTGGTCTCAAAGCGTGATGACTTATGCAATGTTTCCCTAATTTCACTGAACACTGAAGGCATTTCACATACAGCATGTGAATGCATTATACAAAACTAATAAAGCAAAAACAAACACAAAAAAGCATGTGCTTAAGCTGAAAATCTGCTGTCATGCAAAACAGCTGAGGTTACTCAACAGGTAAATTCATTAGTTGAGAGCAGTGAAAGTGAGTACAGGCAGAGGGAGGCCCCCAGGGCGGGATGAAGGGTGGGGGTGGAGGGTATATACAGGCCTGTCACAAGTTTCTTCAGATGTCAAGATGTTCACTTTAAGAGAACAAATGCTCTTTTCTCCTTTTTTAATGTTCATTTTCAGGCTGTAGAGATAAAACTCCAGACAACAGAACTGTCCAAACGCTTCTTTCTACCTCTTCATGTCTTTAACTTAAGTGTGCATGCAGTTCATGCTCTGAAATACATGTACTTGGACATAGTGACTTTCCAAAAACACTTCCTGAAAAACCTGCTAACCTGCAAAAGGGTTAGGAAATAAGTAGGTGGTAGTTTTGACAGATCAGAGATGGCGTGCACTGGGCTAAGAGGTTGTACCTGTTTTCTTGGCAGACCCTTGTACTCCAGCTCCTACAGCTCCAGCTCCTGGGCTGCCTGGGGCTCCAGTCTTTTTACTCAGCAGACTGTTGAAGAAGTTAGCCAGCACTCCTTCATTGGCTGCCCCTGCTGCAGAGACATGGAGAATCAGATCAATCTTATACAGACAATCTCTTCTTTTGTTTGAACGAAATGAGCTAACCATACAGTCAAGTATCCCTCTTCATTGAGAGCCACCACCACTTGTGGCCCAGAGTCTTTCCTCTGGGTTTTCCCAACATTGATAAACCCCTCAACACACATTTCCTCTCATTGAATGAAACCATTTCAGCTCATGCTAACAAGTACATATTGTTGCTGCTACACATGATCACTTTGCTGGTATAGTAACTTCATCTTATCACATCTTGTCAAACATCTTAATCTATTTCAAGGATTTCTGCCGAACCTTGAAGCATTCTCTTATTCCATTTAAATATATATGTTTGCACACACCTTGTCATTAACTCAGCACTCAGTTTTTTTTTTAGTTAAGTGCAACTGTTTTAGTGTATTTACTGAGCAATAGAAAGTCACCATTTCTGCTCAATGACGCCCTACACAGGCCGTGTGTGGAAATACACTGCTGATTGAGTTATTAACTTTGGCACCTCTTAGGGGCAGTGTTGCAGAACCTAAGCCTGGACCTTGAGGATAAAGGTGCTCACATGACAGCCAAGAGACCAGTCTAAAGGTTTCTAGATAACGGAGATTTTTGGTATCCATAAAATGAAGATATAGTAGAAACAACTATTAATGTCATTGGCACACACTTTAAAACTGGTAAGCATATGGGTGAGTCACAAGAGTTTTAGTGTGTGGGTAAGAAAGTAAAAAAAAAATACGATTTAACATTGATGTGGAACCAACCTTTCATATTGGGATCAGGCTTTTTGACAGAAGCCATTGGTGAACCGCTTGTCACGTTTGGTTGTCCGGCACGACCTGCAGGCCTGGGGGAACCTGAAGCTGTCCGCCCTGGAGACTCCTGTAACACAGAAACCAGAGACACACCGTCAATAACAAACAGGAGGGTCTGGCCATTATTAAAAAAATCCCAATAGGATATAGACCATTGATCCCAGGAATTCCAGGCTTTAAAGACACTTACTGTTGCTCCTCTTGTTGGTGTGGCTGGCTGCTTTGCTAACAATGACTGCAAAGGGAAAATAAAAAGGTTGATTTAGACGTGATTGGTTAACATGGTGTATACATATATATCATCTGAAGTGCAATATCTAATCACAAAAACATACACTCTATCAACTGTGGGGACAGGCATTAAAAACTTTTGACAATGAAGTCCATGGCCTATGGTTTAAGTTGTACATTAGTTACATCAGGTACATTAACTTGTTTGATTCCTTTGATTTTTTTTTTTTAATGCTTTTATTAATTTTCACCTTCATTGTAATTTTTTTCATTTTATTGCATTATTTTGTCTTCTGAACAGCACTTTATCCAACTGTGGTTGTTTTAAAGTGCTTTATAAATGAAGTTGGATTGGCTGTTAAGACAAGCATTGACAGTTCCTATCAACTTAATATATCTTTAATGAACTGTCCAGGTCCCTCACATGAAAAAGTAAAACTAAATCTTAACCAGCACTGTGCAAATCTCCAACTCCGCAGTCACAACTGTCGCCCCTTTGCTCCAAAAATAGGAAGTGAAGGTAATGTTACTTGACATGAGGAAGTTTTAGTGTTTAAAATAACAGAAATATGTTTAGAGCTGAAGTTTTAAAGTAAATAGAATCACTTCAATAGCCAGTCATTGATCTGTGTTATGAAATTTTACCCAATTCTGCTATGTGATTTTGAGACATCAATAGCACTTAATTAAATCATTACAAGATATTTTTGTCTGTATTAAATGTAAGATCAGATGCTATATTGATTAGATGGCAGAGGTTTTCAAATACACGAGCTATGCTGCTGGGTATTTACCTGTTGCTTCATCAGGAAGACCTGCTCATCTTCTGCATTTATCTCTTTATCATGAACCAGCTGTAAAGCACAAAAGAGAATATCAGAACAAGACTGTCTGAAACACTCATTCCTCTATGAATGTGCATTATGTGTACATTCGTACAATTATAAATCACTTGGGATTGTATTTAGACAGTAATTAATTTGCCAGAAGTGTACACTGCCATACCTTTCGTACTGGAGGCTTTGTGACAAAGTCTTCAAAAGGATCCTCTGGTCTGACTGTTGTAAAGTTTTCGTGCAATATTCCAATTTTTTTTTCATTATCCCATCCAGATGGACTGAAACAAATAATGTAATTCAAATTTACAGGGTGAGACTATATTCTGTATAGAACATAACGGGACACAGAATGCTTTCTTGACACAGTTTGTTGAATCAACTTTACATGCAGTAATTAAAAACTAAATGTATTGGTAAATATTTACTAAATCCATGATGGGATTTTGGGAAAAGATATATACTTACATGAACACTGCATCCTTCTCCACCACTAAGGCAGGTGTGGTGAACTGGAAGTCATACATTTTATGAACTACGTATTTGTAAAGCAGATCCAAGTTCTTCTCCTCTTTGACTGAGGTGTAGATCAAGCCAGCTCCATCTTTTTGGTTGGATTAAAGGAGCAAGCAATCATCGCCAATATTTTAAATATTACAAACCATAAAAAAGACAGATCTATGATTAGAAATAACAGAACAACGCTGTACTCAATATCACATTTTTACAGTGTCATATTGTTAGTTTTCTACAAGATCCTGCTGCATGAAATCTTATTTTGCTTTTAACTTTTCATTTTTTTTTTTACCATCACTTCTAGGTTGCTGAAAATCCAATTCCACTTTTCAGTGCACAAGAGATTGCAGTACAATGTCCAAAGTATTTGTCCTAATGAAGTACAGTATAAATGTAAAAAAAAAAAAAAAAGCTCTAAGGAGCTTGATATAAATATCAGTTTTACATACACAAAGGATACAGTGTAAGCAAAATCGCCTTATGTGGGATTGGATGAAATCGAAGTGCTCCTCTCTGTAGTCATGCTCCTTTTCCAATACACCGACTGCGTCACACTATACATGAAGATAAGGGACAGAGATACAAAGATTTCAATGGCACTGGCGCTCAATATCCACCCCCCCCCCCCCCCCCACTGCTGAAACCTCCACTAAAAAGTAGCCATGACTCCTATGTTGTGGCATAATACCAATATTTTTGTACTGGTATCAACATGTATTTCGATACTTTTCCAAATAAAAAGAGAATGCGGAAAGTAGCATTACTGACTTCATTTATTGAAACGGTCAAATAAAAGGAATAAAAACCAGAGCAGTGAGAGCATGGAA
Organism: Siphamia tubifer; assembly: GCA_020466265.1. Taxonomy (NCBI): domain Eukaryota; kingdom Metazoa; phylum Chordata; class Actinopteri; order Kurtiformes; family Apogonidae; genus Siphamia; species Siphamia tubifer. The sequence continues at coordinate 45,523,274 of CM035785.1, read as the reverse complement.
ACTTTTGTTAAAGATCAAATGAGCATCAGTATATGCCTATATATTGAAGACATCTTGCTTTATGTTGAAAAAGAATTGGAAAGTAAAGACATTTTTGTATTGAATCAGTTATTTGGAAAATATATACATAAAGCAAAATGGAATGAAAGAGCACCACTAATTCCACAATTTAAAATGGAAATTGGACATTATTGATACATTAAAAGGATTTAAAACAAAAAGGCAATCAAAACTCTGCAGATAAGTGAATCCTTTGGACTCCTATAATAAGATTTAAATTATAAAAAAATACCCCATACATTTTCCCCTGTATATATGTAGCTTATGCTTTTTGTATATTTTTATTTTGTGTGTGTTCCCCTTATAGTGTGTTGTTTGTTTTCTTTATTTAACTTTATGTAACTGATGAGAGCACGGAAATAAAAAAAAATAAAAACATTTAAAAAGCGGACAATGAGAGAGACAGCTGCATCAGCAGCTCCATGTACGAAGGCTTGCGACCAACACACATCACTGAATTTGTTTTTTTGAGAGACTATTGTTCGTCTTCGAGTCAGAGTCTTATGAATGGAAATTAACATGTAGGTGGCTGTGCTGTGCACTATGAACTATTACAACGAGACTACTGAGCTATTGTAGACTATTTGAAAAGGGTAGTCTACACGTCACATTCTCTGCTATTGAAAGCAAGTTTTTTTGCCCAACGTGACATGCTCACTTCCCAAAAATACGTTAAACTTAATGACTCCCTGGAATTTTAAGAAAAAAAAAATCTTATAGAGTTAATGGGTTATCCTACCTGTCGTTCCCTGAACATGAAGATTTGAGTGCTTGTCTAGTAAGTGTTTCGCAGGTTGGAAAACACTGCTTGCAAAGTGGTGCCTCTGCATTTATGATTTCTCCTTCCCAGTTTGCGGTAAAACTGAAATACTTCCATATTGTGCTCCTGGCTTGTCAATGAGGGTAGGATTGGGTGCAGCAGCCATTCTCCTCTCCTGTTCCGTTCAGCTGTATCCTAACTACAACACCACGTTACGTGCCGAGTTCGCTGCGCTGTTGCGAGTACTGATACTTTTCAAACACAGTATAGTACCTTTTGCCTCAGCATGGTACTAGTACTGGTATCTGTGACAACGCTACTCCTACGATGACCTTAAAAGTGTGAACACAAGTCTAATAGCAATGTCATAAAACATGTCATGACAAAAAACATTACATTTACAGAGGACACTTGATCTGATCTCCAACTAAAATACAGGCAGCAAGACAAAATAGAAATTTATTTTATTGAAACAAAGGCAAAGGCAAGAGAGGCACCACTGATTAAAAAAATGCACATCATGCACCATGTCTTGGTCACAGTGAGCATGTGAAGCTCTGCTGATGGTTACATGGTGTTTTTCAGCACTAACCTAAGCCTTCAGGGCCAAAAGCAAGTATAATGGAAGCTTTTCATTCGAGGACAGTCCCTCTCAACGCACAACATAAAAGTAAACTAAAATGTATTGACAATATGAATGGGCAGGGGCAGGTTCTAGATAGGTAACCTAATCTGGTCATCATAGTGGCTACTGAAAGAAGAGATAGGCTGTGAAGAGAGTTTAGTAAAGCTACAGACAATGAATAATGTTCCAGAGGTGTTAGGCAAAATCATGAAACCACTAAAGAAAAGGGTACAGAAAATCTACCAATGACAGTACAGTTATCTGGATTTAATCTCTTGCCAGTGTTAAGGTTTATAAAGCTGCTTAGCTGTAAAATCACAAATTCTAATAATAATGGATTGGATTTATAGATGTTCCTTCAATAACACAAGGAAACTTTGCACTGCTCCTACAGGTACTCTGGTGTCCGCCATGATGGTCGCCATCTTGTTTATGAATGAATTTTATGCATGAAGCTGCTATTTGTTCTGGTCAAGTGGTTGTAAGGTAGATGCTTGGTGTAAACATATCCATTTTACTCATCCAAATGAAAACAGTGCCAGATTTTTCCATTCTGGAAAAAATATCGTTTTGGGGTGCCATGTGGATGCAAAATCAAAACAATATATATATATATATTTAAAGAATCCCATTCACTTGAAAACGTTGCTGTGGGGACTCATCAGTATCTGGATCATACATACAAATTACTCACCTTTGTGCAAACTATTAGCACTGGAATGCCCAGGTTGTGTGTGAGTGTATTGTCGCCAAGTGGCAGCACAACGGCCTCATCTTCTCCTGCTGTTGTGGCCCGTCTCTGTGGGGAAGATGGGGTGGCTTCCTCTGGTTCTGCATACTCTTGAAATGCTTTTACCACTACAAAGAAAAAAGAAAGAGACAATAGGAAATTGGATCATTTACATGTTAGATGAACATGCTAAATATGACACCCTCACTTTCTTTGCCCCCTCAGCTCCTCCTTTTTTTGCTCAAGTTTTCACATTTACTCAGTCCCAAACAAATGATTCAGGAATAAGTCCCTGCTTTATAATAGTAAATTACTTTTTAATTTGTATTCAGCAAGGAATTGTATTTTTAGGAGTTTATCCTAAATCAGCCAGTTATTAGCCACATTAGCATTAGGGTATCATGTGAATAAAGCCTGCTGTTTAACAAAGCAACATACTCTGCCTAGACTATGTTAACAATGCATCTATGTGGAAGTTTAAATTATATAACTCCATGCCAGTTTAATAATGGCATCACTGATTAAAAAAAGCAAATGCACATACAAGCATTTCACTTTGTAACTTGGGGGAAATACAGGTTACGTAAGCCTTAGGTGAAACAGAAAATCACATCTATATGGCATTGACAACTTTCCTTTGTGCTGCTACAGCTGTCGAGGCTTTTACAAAGCGATAGTGTGAGGTGGTGGTAGTGGTGGTTGGGCGGGGGGGGGGTTCAGATGCAGGAAGCTTTGGCCTATTTCCTTCGCAGCTTCGGGAATGCAGACAGGGAGCGCTCACAAAGCCACAAAAGCTACGTTGAGCCAACTCCTTTACATTCAAACATGGGATTTTGTGTATGGGGCGAGGACTGGTATTATAAGTGATCTAAAGCCCTTCCTGAGTTGTACATATTCGGCATATAGCCGACAGTACATGAGTCTGGAGCACAAGGACAGAAATGTGACATGGTTATCAATGCAAATGCTATCCAAAATAAAGATTCATGGAAATAGGAGCTCAAACTCTTTTGTGAAAAAACAGATGACTCAGGGATCTATGGCCCTTAAAAAAAAGATGATCACACTAAAAGGAATAGAAAACACCTCCACACTGTGCCTTCTTTTTAAAGGCATCCAAGGCAGCAGAGCACCAGATAAGCATGCTCAAGGAACTGGTTTAAGCCGTTTCTGTAGTTTTCATAGTTCAGAGCTAAGGCATAGTTTTCCTACTATGTGTCAGCTGTCAAAACGTTCAAAGTATCACTGGTACTATTCTTGTAGATGAAATAAATCCTAGTTCACAGGATAGCTTTGGGGTAGAGTATGACTTTAAGCGCCAATGTGAAAGTGACAGACTTTGACCCATTAAGTCATAGTTGTCCATTTCACAAACAAAGGTGAGGCTAAATAGCACAATAAAAACTCCTACAACACAACTTTTATTTAATGAACCGTTATTCAAAGATTACAATTAGAGTAAAGATAAGCAAGTTTGAATTTCTGCCATCATGTTTTTGTCACCATTTTAACTAATATACCTTAAATAATTTGACAGTCCCCATATGCTTGACTGCCGTAAAATCATAAATGTTAAAATTATATCACACTGGAAAAATTGTGAGCTGAAAAAGTCTTCAACTTTTAAGCTCCTTTACAAAATAAACACTAAACTTTTGGACTACACACTATTCCCAGTCTAGCTGTAAAAAAAAACAAAAAAAAACAAAAACAAATCCTGGTTTTGTCACACAACCACGGAAGTCACAGACCAGAATATTTCTCGTTTCAACCTGTGGTCCAACAATAAGTGGATCCTGTAATTTGACTAGAGCCGACTCCAGAAGCCAGCCTACTTCAGTTACAGCACAGTAGGGATCTGAATGTCCGTCCCACTGACTGAATTCAGACCAGCTCAGTTTACGTCCTTTCCTTCCCCCGACGCTGTTGTTGGAGGGGAGGGAACCATGATGCAAGACGACTGCAAGACTCCCTGGACTAAGGCCACTCACATACTTTAAGTCTGTCTGTCAGCCTCTCACTCAGACACATATCCACAAGTACGTAATCCTAGATATCACCAATATGCTAGTGACATCACTACTGACAAGCTGTAAGACACTTCATCTAGAGGACATGTCATAGCCAAACTGGAAGGCTGACCAAATCTGTGGGTGGGCTCAAAGTGTTTGGCTGAGGAATGAAAGTGGGAGGAACCCATGAGAAATCTAACAAACAGATACTAGAAAAATTAAGTTAGGCCTCTTTCCATAAAACACTATGATTGCAAATTAACATCTGTAATAACACAGCACACCAGTATCTTCATTTTCACATATCATATGACATTCTTATTATACTACATTATACCAATACTAGTTTTAATAGATAATGCATTCAATCTTCTCAAGGCGTTTGTAATCACTACTGAGTTTGAGTCACCACTTGGCAACTTCCCTATTTTGTCACACATTTGCCAGCAAGAACATGTTACCACTTGACACTTGTCTTAGCAAGTTCAGCATCAAGAAAAAGACAGACAAGTGACAGCCATCAGTGAACCAATCAAACAAGTTTATGTGAAATCAATATATTTGCGAGGTCTTGTGACAGCAACAAAAGTAAGCAACCTTTGGAAGCAGACAACAACCCTGTGTAAAATCCTGTAGGCTAAAATAACTTCTCTCTACACAAAAGAACAGTTCATAGACAAGAAATGACCTGTTCTAAAATTAAAAAGAGAAAAACATCTGAGAACATCACATTCATTGATCTGCAGAATTTGCCTGCAGCCAGAGCACACAGCTGAGGATCATGGGCCTCTCTGACGATGACCTAGAAATATCCATGATAATGTCTAATGTTATACAGTGCTTGCCTTCTATGCTACACATTGACCAATCTCTCCTTTTCTCCCAGGAGCAAGTCAGCAAAGAGCACGGCTGCTATTACATAAGTGTCTCAATGCTTCCATCCAAAGACACTTCAAATAATTTTTTTTTACTGCTGCTCAGTCTTTTGACGCCTATTGACGGATGTATGCATGTCAGGTTTACATCTCGTAAACCTGACATGCATCTTTGTAAAAAGAATCACTCAAGACTTATGGACCCTTCTATTCTACGAAGTTCCATCAACAGCCATGAAATTGACTGTTAAAATGCAAGAGACACTAAAAAAGTGTGAATTTACTTTTCACTTCATGATCCCCAGTCAAAAGTTAGCCACCAACAGTGAAGATTTATTAGGTAGCATAACCAAAATCTGTGTTCAAGTAAAACGCCTACAAGACATAGAGAGAGATCACTGACACTGCAAGTCTTACTGAGGTAGATATAGTTAACATTACTTACTCTTCTGCTCCAATTCTCTCATGTCCTCAGGAGGGATCTTGAGTTTATCTACATGGTCACGAAGCACACTAGACCATTTCTTCAGTGACTCCATAATGGTCCACGGTCGAGACATATCCGCAACAAACACAGCTAGACAGTCAGGTAGTGACTGAGCTGACACTGCAAACTTGAGCAGGCCTTTGTGGTACAGATCACCGTCTAGAATCCACACATTACATCGTGTAAGGTCTGAAAGGAGAAAGAAAAAAAAAAGTTGTTGTTTTTTTAAATATATTATGATAATGTGGCTCATTTTTAGTTTGTAGGGGTTTATAGAGTAAAACACTCAGAAAAAAATCCAGCAGGTGAACTCACCATCTCTGTCCTCATCATGGACATTTAAGTACAGATACTCTAATCCCCTCCCTCTCTTGTTGTGATCCGTTCCTTGAAGTTTGGCCATAAGCGTTGTTTTTCCCGATCCATCCTCACCTGCAAATATTTGATATGCACAGTATAAAACAGTGAATTGTTGCTGATAGGTGTAATGGCTATAATGTGAAATTTATAATACAGGTATATCTGGTATAATATACAGCACCAATTTCTCACTTAAACTTACAATGTACAAAAATATACATTAACTCTGTATTTATTGCACCAAAAAAAGAATTCACACCTGTTTGTTCCATGGCCACTTGCATTATCAAAATTTCCATAAATCCCGACCTAACTTAATGTGTTGCTAATGCATTATTACTGTTACTATGTATTTATTATGTGTAGCAACAGAAGAACATAGATAAAAAAGGTCCCATGTTTATGTAGGCCTTTTGCAGTTCTGTGTTGTGAAACTTTTTAACTTTTTTAAGTACATTGTGGGTTTTAGAGCAGGCTTGCAATGATTTCAGTATTTTGCACTATCTTCAAATCCCTAGAAGTAGACCTCCACTAATAAATTGCAGTAGCAGAGACAAACATTTTAAGTAATACTTACCGAATACCAGGATATTTTTCCCTGATGGCAACTTTGAATTTGATCTAGTTGAAACTTCACTTAGTATTGAAGACCTGCAATAAATTTAATATAAAAAAAGAAAATATGTTGACCATAATGTTTACAGTCAAATTGGACACTGACAACTACATATCTCACTGCATGTAACTCTAAATTGATCACTGTTAGGGCAGTAGGCAGTCTGCAGAAATGACATAACTGTCAGATTTTTCACGACTTCATTGTGTCCACGACAACACCAAAAGCAGGAAATGATAAGTCATCTTTTCTGACCCCGTACGTCAGAATTGAGACGCTGGGGATATAAACCCAGGCGTGTTAATAGCATTATAGTATGAATATTCTGCATAATTTAGGAGGTTACTCTTCACATACTAGCTTGACAACATTTATGTAAACGTTCCTGTTAGCGTGCCGTACCCTGCATAAAGAAGCTAAGACTAGTACTAAAGCTGAGATTAACTGTCAAAACCCATGACACTTTGAGCGTCCCTCTCACACTGAAACAACTGAGTGTGTTGGCTGTTTCTTCCTTCTTTAAAACTATGAAGGCACCAGCCTTCATGGTCATTTTAGTTAAGTACAATGTCGCTAATCAGCAGTAGTACAGTTAGCGGAGATGCTAATGCTAACACAAGTAACGTTAGCTCTCTGACCGCCCAGGTTCAGTTAGTGCTAGCTAACATTGCTGCTAGCCGGGCCGGTGTTTGGGGAGCAACCGGCAGTGACAAAGCAGATACACTGCGTTTGTGCTTTTTCTGAGAAGAATATCAACCGAAACGCAAGTGTGAAACGATTAGAAGAACTTGCCAGAGGTTTTGTCCTTCTTCCTCTTCGTTGTTATTGTCGCCTGTCCCAGCTGCGCCCGGGAGCTGTTTCTCCAGAACGGGAGCCATCTTCTCTTTCTACGACCACAAAGGCAAGGCCCTGCTGCTGCTTGGGCACCAACTAGCACCGCCTTCATCTAAGTAGCCAAGAGTGTGCTCCATTCAATGACCGGTACCCCGCGCAGGGGCGGTCACGCCCATTTCGACTGTCTAATTATTACACTGGAATAACAAAACAATTAAACAAAACGCCACAGTGTAGAAATCAACAACATAGAATAGTGGTGCGTTCATACACATGTTCAAAACTTCAAGCTCTACCTTTGGCAAAAACCCAAAGCGTGATGTAATTAAAATAGATTTTTTTCCGCCAACAACTGCAGAGCATCGTTTGTGATCAACTGTTTTTTTTGTTTTGTTTTGTTTGTTTGTTTGTTTTTACCTTAAATTGCAATTGAGAATTTATGACTAACACCGTTAGTTAACACTAGTTTATACTGTTCACGAGCTAATTTCCAGGGATGAATGCTGAGGTTGACCAAATATTGAATAAATGAATGAATGATACACTGCACTAAGTAATAACAGTACAAGCATAAAAGAAAATACGTTAGTGTATTGACTAGCTAGAGCTTCCACTCTCCCAACTTGACTCTCTCTCTTGCTCCCTCCATACCATAGGCTACTTCTGACGTTGTACGTCGCTTTCACAGAAATTCAGTTAATAAAACGTATTTACCATCTTATTTTAGAGTTTTCCAGGCCTAGACTGGCACGTGGGGGGCTGGGACTTTTCCCGGTGGCCTGCCTGGCCTGACCCCCACCCCCCAGTTAGCTTGCTTGTAAACAATGTCAACATTAAGTTTTGAATTGGGCTTGTATAATGTTCTTTTAATTAATTGGCACATCATTGACATAGATCCCACTAGATGGTGCTGTTAATCCTTCACCGAAGTTCACTAGTGAAATACATCATCAGAAACGCAAAGGGTCAGGGGATTTGGTCAAATTCCCCTCGATGTACATAGACAGGAATAACGCACTAGTCAACAGCCGTGTAAATAATCACGTAAATTCATTAAAAGACAATTTTTTTTACTATTATTAGTAACAATCCCTCATTCATATTGCATGTTTAGAATCAGTTAGAAGTCATATGTCACATTATTTAACAGTTTATTACTCGTTTTTTTTCACTGAGAAGTTCGCTAGGTTTATGCCCTTTAAGGCCACGGTTCTCAAACTGGGGTCCGCGGACCCCAAGGGGGACGTGGCGCATGTCCAGGGGGTACGCGAAATTATTCAATTTATTTGTTTTTTTGCTGTTTTATTTTGAAATGCGGAAGTTTTATTTTGTAGCGAGCGGGCGGAAGTAAAAGCGCTGTTTGACGCTAGTTTGACTAAATTGAGACGGAGCGAGTCACAGGCTATTTTTAGCCACCCTGCAGCGAACATGGATCGATTTTTGTGTCCGCCAAGTTCCTCAAGAAGTGGTAAAGGAAATGACAATGACAAAACAAACGCCCTAACCCTAAAAAGAGAAAGTACATTGATAGTTATATTGAGTTTGGCTTCATTGAGAACAATGATGGGAGACCAAAATGCATCCTGTGTCTGAAGTGCCTTGCAATGGAGGCTATGAAGCCAGCCAACCTTAAGTCTGTCTGTCTGTCACTCACACACACACACACACACACACACACACACACACACACACACACACACACACACACGGTTTTGTGTGTCTTTTGTTCCGTTTATTATTTTAAAATTATTTAAATAATTATTTATTTTTGTTTCTGAAGTGCTCATTTATATTATAATACCTGAAAATTTCGCTGGTTTGCACAAAAGCACTATTAAAAAAGGTTATCATTGTTTCATAATAATCATTGTTGAAGTGGTTTTCTATCATTTTCAGTATTGCGAGGACGAGGGGGGACATGGAAAAATTTCACGTCTCCAAGGGGGACCTGGACCAAAAAAGTTTGAGAACCCCTGCTTTAAGGAGTGCCCCTCAGCTGATAGAGCTGCCAGTGTATTTACCTTCATGGCCTGTAGAAGGTGCTGTTACTCTATGTATATGTGCATTAGTATAGATTATATGGAGTTTATTCATAAGGATTTCTTGTATGTATGTTTTTTCTTTCTTTAGACCACACATACAAACTCACACTTTTGTTCACCTTCTTTAATTAATATAAATTGAAGATAAGAAGATTACCATGTGCTTTGCTGTACTGCTGTAATTCAGAAACCACCAGTTCCTAGTAACTTGTTGTTCTGTGTTCTGACCTACACACCAAGGAGACACCCACATTCTATTGCACCTGATACAGTCCACACATAGTTTCATGTGCCCTGCTCAATCCAACAGAAATACCATGCCAAACATGCAACAAGACATATATTGGGGAGACAGGAAAGACATTCAACACAAGGAAAAATTAACACAAAAAGGAATGTGAAAAAGAAACAGACCAGAGACACACAAGAGCAGTGAAGAAAAAAGCCATGCAAGAGAACTTCAAATCCGCAATAACAGACCACTGCAGAAGGGAAAATCATATTATGGACTGGGACAACGCAAAAATAATGCAACAAGAAAACAATAGATATCACCATTGGATTAAGGAGTCCATAGAAATCAGAAAGCGAAGCCCCACCACCATGAACAGGGATGAGGGGGCATACATGGTCTCACACACCTGGAGCGTCATCTTGAGAGGACAACTCTAACAGCAGGAGGTGTGACTAACCTGTCAATATTGACAGGGATGTCACACCTCCACCACAATATCAGCTGCTTTTAAAACTGAATGTTGCACGTTACTGCAACATTAAGGTGACCCTCTGATGAAGGCAGAAGTAACATAAACACCCTAACTGCACATTTCTTTGTGTATCTCAGTTCCTTTTCTGACTTAAATAAAGAAATACTTAGAAGTCCATGTTTTGTGAAAATCTCTGCATTCTTAATCAATTTTTCTTTCATTTTTTGGTGTTAGCTGACATGAATGGGCTGAAACAGGGCAACAAACCAATTTGGTACATAAGCTTTATGCTGAGTGTGAAAAAATGTTCATTTAGCAGATTCTTCAAAATAAAAGCTTTATGTTATATATTTTCATTGACTTTTAATTTGCCAGTGACCTCATGTGGGCCAGCTATTGGGCCGCATGTGGCCCCGGGGCCTTATTTTGCCCAGGTCTGATGTAGACGATGGTGAAAAAGAGCTGGGGGAATTCTCTGGGCAGGTAGAAGGGACAGCAGGACACAGCCAGGAGCTTGATGTCTGGGGTGCACAGCTTCCAGCTGTTTCCAGCCCTCCCGCTGCAGCCTAAAAATGCTAAATGGACTGTACTTATATAGCACATTTTATACACCACTTGGTGCCCAAAGCACTTTACAATTCCTCACATTCACCCATACACCAGTACACAGCTGCTGCCAAAACACAGACACTGCCTGACCCTTCTGTATGTCATTGTTGAAATGGAAAACCTATTTAGCATAGATGTTTTTTAAAGTGTATTGGTGTAAAAATTTAGGCTAAACTGGGGCTAAATTTGTAAACAACAACAACGAACAAACAAAATCAAAACTGAACTAATATTTGACTAAACGCAATTACATCAGAACATCAAAAAAAATAATTTACAACTAAATTAGGAATTTTTGTGGATGACTACCTGCAGGGAGAATAAGGGTAGACTGTCACTATGGCGGACACGCCAGGAGGGGTCACATGGGTGGGAATCCCTTATATGCTATTATGACAACAATAAACCAATAATTAGGTTATCTATATTCTGCATGGCATATACAACTGTAAGCACCAGGTGCTACTAACAAGTCCATGTTAAAAACTTTTTTGGTCACCAGAATTATCCTCCCTCTCCTTGTTTCGAGTTTTACGGCCTGTGTCCATAACAGTTCTATGTCCCTTGGACACCCACAGCGGCATGTAAGCCAGCTGTCCATGAACATGCAAGCAAGGTGTTGCGACGGAAGCTGTGCTAGCTTCATTGCTGTCCTTGTGACTGCTAGCATGACCAGTGTTGCTGCTGTCCCCATAACCGGTTGCTTGAAGTTGTTAAAGTCTCATTTGTATTGTGTACAAATCTCAGGGTCAATAACCAGCCTCTGTGGCTCAAGGTGGTAGAAGTGTTTGTAGATACCAGATAAATGAGAGTTCAAGTCACATGCATGTCAGTGGTTTAAATTTTCCCACCAAATAGTAGATGTAAAACCTTAAAAAATAGTGTGGTCACTAAGCTCCTTAAGTAAGCTAGGCTGGTGAAATGTTTGTTAGGTAGTAGATAGATGTGGGTTGAAGTCCAGTGTCTGTCATAGTAATTTAAAGGCCTTGTAGAACTGTATTTACCTATATCTATATATCTATATATCTATATCTATATCTATATCTATATCTATATCTATATCTATATCTATATCTATCTATCTATCTATCTATCTATCTATCTATCTATCTATCTATCTATCTATCTATCTATATATATATATATATATATATATATATATATATATATATATATATATATGGTAATCATGAGGAGGCAGCTCGGAAGTCAGCCACAGCCAAATACCTACAGAGGGTAAGACAGGTCCTGAAAAGTCAGCTGAATGGCAAAAATAAGATCCAGGCCATTAACACCTATGCCCTGCCAGTAATCAGATACCCAGCTGGGATAATATCCTGGCCACTGGAAGAGATACAAGCCACTGATATCAAGACAAGGAAACTCCTTACCATGCATGGAGGGTTTCACCCCAAGTCGTGTCCCGAGGCTGTACACTAAGCGAAAGGAAGGGGGCCGAGGACTAGTAAGTGTCAGAACTACTGTCCAGGAGGAAACGGCGAACCTCCAGGAATACATCAAGAAAATGGCCCCCAATGACCAACTGCTAAGTGAATGCCTCAGGCAACAAAAGCTCAGTAAGGTCGAGGAACCAGAGGGGCTATCATGGAAGGACAAACCCTTGCATGGCGTGTACCATCGGCAAACTGAGGAAGTGGCTGATACGGAAAAGACATACCAGTGGCTGGAAAAGGCTGGACTAAAGGACAGCACAGAGGCACTACTCATGGCTGCACAAGAACAAGCACTGAACACCAGAGCAATAGAGGCCGGGGTCTACCACATCAGACAAGACCCCAGGTGTAGGCTGTGTAGAGAAGCCCCTGAAACAGTCCAGCACATCACAGCAGGGTGTAAGATGCTGGCAGGCAAGGCATACATGGAGAGGCATAACCAGGTAGCGGGCATACTGTACGGGAACATCTGTAAAGAGTATGGACTGGAGGTCCCAGGGTCAAGATGGGAGAACCCCCCAAAGGTGACAGAGAACAAACAGGCCAAGATCCTGTGGGACTTCCAGATCCAGACTGACAAGATGGTGATGGCCAATCAGCCTGACATAGTGGTGGTGGATAAACATGAGAAGACAGTGGTGGTGATAGATGTAGCAGTCCCCAGTGATAGCAACATCAGAAAGAAAGAACATGAGAAGCTTGAGAAATACCAAGGACTGAAAGAGGAGTGAAAGAAAATGTGGAGTGTGAAGGCAACAGTGGTACCAGTAGTGATCGGAGCACTAGGGGCAGTGACCCCCAAGCTGGGAGAATGGCTCCAGCAGATACCAGGAACAACATCAGAGATCTGTGTACAAAAGAGCGCATTGCTAGGAACAGCTAAGATCCTGCGCAGAACCCTCAGGCTCCCAGGCCTCTGGTAGAGGACCCGAGTCTGAAGGAGACACGTGGGGCGAGGGGAACATTTTTATATATATATATATATATATATATATATATATATATATATATATATATATATATATATATATATATATATATATTATTATTATTATTATTATTATTATTATTACTATTAAAAAGTAAACGCATCTTCAAACCATTGAAGAATAGATGTTTTGATTTGCCCCTTCTTCCCTCATGCTTTATGAGGACTTCCAGAAAAACTATGTTTTTTTTTTTTCCTTTACTTTAGGATACACCTCTTACCTTAAGTCTGAAGTTTGGAGTCAAGATAATTCTTTTATTCTTATTCTTATTTTTTTTTTATCCAGAGTTCACTCTTTGTAGTTCAGAAATTGAACTTTTTTTTTTTTTTATTGTTGTTGTTTTATATTTTGTAATAAAACCAGCTCAGTATTTTTTTCTGTTTTGACCCAAATAGGAGCAGGTAAAGTGATGATAAATATATGTAAACCATATCAATAGTCTATGGCGGCTGTTGGCAGTTATCAGACTGAATTAGTGGTAAATTTAAGTGCAACAGGTAAATTAAAACTGCAAGCAGTCTCAAAGGCCTTCGCCATCCCTCACGACCGCCTCCCCTGGCGCCTATGCGACATCAGAGCCAAATCGGTGTTCGTATGCGCGATCTACAGCCATTTTAGTAAAGGCGATTTTGTAGGGTGTAGCAATTACATCTTTTGCTTTTATGTCGATTTTTTCCCTGACTAAAACACGCAAGACATTTTTCCCAGGGTAAATAGAATTTCATACACTGCAAAAGCCTGTACAAGTTTGGCACCTTCCAGTCTGCACTCTGATGGTCAGCCATCTGCTATTGTGTGGTGCAGCAACCAACACCTGTTTCTTTGTTTTTTCACCTCTTCAGGCTTTGTTTTGCAATTCCACTGAGATCTGGGCTGAACAGATGATCTTTAAGTTTAGGGGATTTTCATAGGCTCCTCTTTTTGTCTGTCACCCCCCATCTAAGTGGAGCAGAGTGGTTGGCTGGGGTGGTGGTGGTTACACTCTTGGGAATGCATTCCAGAGCTTTTGCATCATGTGAATGAAACTTTGCCTCTGCTGCCCCTTTGTTACTGTTTAGCCTTCCTGCCAGCAGAGAAAACAAATCAAATATATCTTATTTTATGTTGATAGAAACTAAAATTTTGAGACATTTTTGAAAAATTCAATCTTGATAACAATTTGAGAGCTCATATTTAATCAAAGTTGAGTAATTGTTGGCTAATAACATTGAATAAACCTCAGAATATTCATAAAAACAACTCCTCATTTTCAACCATATATACCTCATATGTCATGTATGCATGTCATGCAGACAAATGATAAAGTAGCTTATGCAGTTTTTGGTTAAAAATACTGAAAGTGTGACAGTTCTATCCAAAATATTACTGTGTGTTGTGCTGCAGACTCATCTGCCACTAGAGGGAGCTGTCACCCCAGTAATGCTCTATGGCAGCATCACATCAAGAGTCAAATGTGTATATTTGACAAAATGATGAATATAGGGTAAGAAAAAAAGTTATTATTTTGAATGGATTACGACATTACCTATAACTGTTTCCAGTCATCCTGTCACTGAGTTATTACACTTTTAAAATCAAATCTAAAACAGACGTCTTTGCTTTCTTTACACGTCTTTGAGATAAATGCCAGCCTGGAGAGATTTGATTAGTTTATTTTATTTTTTTTTTTTATCAGATTGTTCCCTTCAGTTTCTTATTTAACATTTCCATATCTTTCTTTCTCACTGACATAAATGTTTCTGTATTTGCTGACTAACTTCTGATTGTCATATGAAACGTGAATGTATAAGGCAATAATGATAATAATAATAATAATAATAATAATAATAATAATAATAATAATAATAATAATAATAATAATAATAATAATAATGATGATGATGATGATAATAATGATGATGATAATAATGATGATGATAATAATAATAATAATAATAATAATAATAATAATAATAATAATAATAATAATAATAATAATAATAATAATAATAATGATGATGATGATGATGATAATAATAATAATAATAATAATAATAATAATAATAATAATAATAATAATAATAATAATAATAATAATAATAATAATAATAATAATAATAATAATAATGTGACAAGACGAAATTCTTTGGCTCTATTTTTGCACTGAACGAGACTAAAATCTCAACAGCTTGTCAAATATGTAATGCCAACAGCCTATCTATATGATCATATACTGTCCCATGATAAAACCAACTCACTCTTATGGGCCAAAACACAGTCCAAACAAGGTTGAGTTTACTGGGTTAGAGACTAAATCACATTTTACAATTATGTTGATTCAATTTAACAGGTTTAAATCAAATAAACCCAGTTTGCTTTCTAATTTACTCAGCTTGTCTTTAAGGTTTGCAGGGCTTTTTTTTTCATGAATATGTTTGTACTTCTTCTGTATGGTGGTTTTTCCAGTAAGATTCATCATATATATACACACACTTCAGTGTACAATCAACCAAAGCAGCCTATATATCAAACGATGTAGTCATCCTATGCATAATTTATATGGCAATAATGTTCAATAACATTACTTCTTGGCAAAGCAAACGCAGAGGATAGTAACTGTATATCCATGCAAAGCAAAAAATAAGTGCCTCTCTGCTGATAATCGCACTTAGTCCCCAGATGAATATATAAAAGAGAGAATATGCGCGGAGGTGGGTGTGTGTGTGGGAGAGGAGTGGTTAAAGATTGGGAGGGTATAGATTGCAGGGAGCGCAGTAGTGGAGTAGGCTGGATTGTGATAGCGACAGATGTCTAGAAAACTGTGAGGGGCACTCCTCATTTACAGCACAGTCCCAGGCTGCACCTCGGAGAGCAGGGGCGGAATCTGCAGCTGTCACTCCAAAGGTTTACCTCCATTATAACATCCAGCAGGAGCCTGGAAAAGGAACTGGTCCCTCTGCAGAAATACAGGTTAGATACTATACACACTTTTATTTGATGTTTTTATATCAGTGAAGAATGTGCACTGATGCTAGACTGTGGGAAAGAAAGAAAGAAAGAAAGAAAGAAAGAAAGAAAGAAAGAAAGAAAGAAAGAAAGAAAGAAAGAAAGAAAGAAAGAAAGAAAGAAAGAAAGAAAGAAAAGACACCTGTAATATCTATTGTTCTCTTTTTCTCTCTGCTTTTCTCATATTATGTAAATGTATACAGTTTAATGCTTTAAAACAATTGTAGTTTTCTCGTCCTCAGTTGCTGAATTTGACTTTGTACCGTACCAAAAAGGGCAGCGTTGTGTTAAGTATAGGCCTGGTTTATGGGAAGAAGAAAAAAGAAAAAAAAGCAAAAAAAAAAAAAAAAGCAAAAAAAAAAACCTCTGGAATTTAAAAAATGCAAAAAAAGTGATGAAGCTCAAGTATTGCTTAAACACTGGAGTGACAATGTTTAGCTCTCTCGGGTTCTGGCATGAAAAGCTACGACATTTTCTAATGATCATGAACAAAAAAGGGCAGAGCAGCTGAGAGAAGCAGCAGTGGGAGGGTTGAAATGGGGGATGGAGACCCCTCTACAGCTTCTTATCTCTCGAGTGTTCGTGGGTAGTGTGTAGCCTTGTGTAATTCCCTTGTATAGAAGCCTATAGTGTGCTCTAAAGAATGGTTTAACGTACTGGTTGCTGCCAACTCAGCTCAGCCCCCAGGCTACTTTTGTCAGTGAGTATGGAGCTGCTGGTTTGTGTGCCCATCCTTTGTTACCGGCTGCGCCTCTGGAGTCTCCTTGAGCTTTCGGAAATGTGGGTCTTAGTCTATTGTACAGCTGAGGCAACAGCCTGTTACCGACTCAAAATGGAATTAGCTCATGAGTTCTATTAATATTAGGTGGAAAATGTCTGTTTTGAACCATCAAGACAATGGGACACACTGGATAAAACATGTTTTACTATATATTGTGGGGGAAAAATGGAATGTAAAGTGGTTATTATCCAAAAGCAGAAGCAGCCATTTGTTTAGTCAAAGCCAGACGATGGGATATTATTTTCAACTTATTATTTTTTTTAGCTGCCTAACAGGTGTAGACTAATGGACAGTGTACCTACTCGAATAAAGTGCGTGTTGATGGCTCCATTGCAGCACTATGGACAGTTCCCGGATTGGTGAGACCCGTACCCTTGCCAACATGCGGCTGGCATGGCAGACATCTTATTTTTTTTTTAATTACTTTTGATAACGTGTTGCTTACATTTATGGATTTTATTCTGAAAAAATAAAAATAAATCTGCGAAATCTAAATTGCCGCACGAGCTGTGGAATACACTTAAAATGGCTGCAATGGATCTGAAAACCTGCAATAAGTAAAGCTACTAAACAGAAACACGGGATTCATGTGTCCTGTTGACTATTTCAAACAGGTTTGTTTAGTGTCAGCTGAAATACAATCCGCAAGATAAAGTAGAACTTCCAGTTCTCTGTTTTGTTCCTAAAAGGAAGTTGCATTCTGTTGTAATCACTTGCTCTTCCTCTATATCCTCCATTAATAACGCACCACAAAGAAACCCTTTTTTTCTCCTCCATGTGTTAATTGTCTGTACTCTCAGGCTGCAATTTGTCATGATGGGTGAGGAACAACTGTGCAGAGTAAATGTACACTTGGAATTTAAGACTTAGAACATGTGTTTCCTTTTAGATAACAATGTTTCTTAAGCATTAGAATGATCTCTTTAAAAATGTCAACAAAAGACGTTATTATATGATTGAAGTTGGCAACACTATATGGCACACTGATATAAAGTATAAGTGGACATAGTCAGTGCTTTAAGATGACATACTATTACAACACTGTATTAATTTTGTACTTTTATGAGTTGTACTTTTGGCTGTTTTAAAGATCCCTGACACTTTGACTTACAATAAAAACACATAAATTTGTAATGTTTTCATTATTTCATTATTGTCTATATGTCAACTGGGCTAACCAAAGGTATGATGTCAAATGCACCACTAAGTGGGTGATTACGTAGCTAGCATCAAGCAAGTTCTGGTTCCTAACCAACAGCAGTATTTTTTGTAAGATGTTCTATTGTGGGTAAATGAGATACGTGAAAATAAAACATTTGTTCGTTAATCTCTTATGTTAACTTACACTTTCATTTGTTTGTCTCTAGGAATCAACATGGGAGGCAAATTGAGCAAGAAGAAGAAGGGATATGATGTGAGTGACCCTAAGGAGGCAAAGGCTGAAGCTGCAGCAGCAGCAGCTACTATTGTCCAGGAGTCGGCTAAAGTGGAGGACACTGCCCTGCCCACAGAAGCAACTTTGAAAGCAGAGGCAGGCAATGTGGTTGAGGAGGCTGTGGGTTCAGCTGTAGCTGCAGTAAATGAAGCTGCAGGAGCTCCAGAAGAACCAAAATCAGCAGCCCCAGAAGAACCAGCTTCTGCAACTGTAGAGAAAGCTGCTCCAGTAGAGGAAGCCGTTACTGCAGCAGAACCTGCAGCTCCAGTATCAGTGGAACCAGTTGCTGTGCCAGAGACAGGTTCAGAAGGAGAACCACCTGCAGCTCCAGTAGATCCACCAGAGGCATTAGCAGCAGTACAGGAAAAGCTAGAGCCTGCAACTGTTGAGGAAGCTGTAACAAGTGATGTTCATCCCGAATCAGCAGCTGCTCCTGTGGAACTCCCCACTGAAGAACCAGTGATAGCTCAAAAGTCTGTCCCAGAACCAGAGTTGGTTTCTGCCAGTGCAGAGGGAGTGCCAGACACTAAACCAGAACCCATTCCAGAGACTGTTACTGAAGTACAGGCCATTGTAGAAGAGACATTGGTGCCTGCTTCTGTCCCTGAGCCTGAGCCAGTGGCAGCTGTAGAGCCAGTGCTAGAACAAGCTCCAGAACCAGAGCAACTCCCAGAACCAGAGCCAGAGCAATTACCAGAACCAGAGCCTGAACCAGAGAAAGCACCAGAACCAGAGCCAGAGCCAGAGAAAGTACCAGAGCCAGAGCCTGAGCCAGAGAAACTACCGGAACCAGAGCCTGAGCCAGAGAAACTACCAGAACCAGAGCCTGAGCCAGAGAAACTACCAGAACCAGAGCCTGAGCCAGAGAAAGTACCGGAACCAGAGCCTGAGCCAGAGAAACTACCGGAACCAGAGCCTGAACCAGAGAAAGTAATGGAACCAGAACCTGAGCCAGAGAAACTACCTGAACCAGAACCTGAGCCAGAGAAACTACCTGAACCAGAACCTGAGCCAGAGAAAGTACCGGAGCCAGAGCAAGCCCCAGAGTCAGAGGAAGTAACAGAGCCAGAACCTGAACAAAAGGCAGATACAAGTGAACCTCCAGCAGAGGAGCAGGTAGAGGAACCAGAGCCAGAAGGAAAAGTAACGTCATCTGACAATGCAGAAGCCACGATTGGAGAAACAGAATCATCTGAAGTCTCAACTGCAGCAGAGGAGACCCCCACTGAATGTCAGGTCGTAGAGGAAGAGACTGTTGCAACAGAAGTCTCTGGGACTGAGGCAACTGTACCAGAAGCAGGAGAATCTGTTCCAGAGATCGTGATTTCAGAGTCTACTTCTGGAAATAATGGTGAATCTGAAGAGGTACCAAAAACCTGTGTGGAAGAGCTGCCTAGCCCAGAGCCTGTGGCAGAAACCAAGATTGAAAATGGAGAATTAGAAAGCCCTTGTCCTGCAGAGGATGTGGTAGCTGTAGATGCACTCCCAACGGTGAATGGAGAGTGTGCAGAATCTCCAGCCAGCACTACCACAGAGACAGAGGAATGTGTTAATGGTAGTGAAAGCCCAGAGGAAACACCTATCAACAAAGAGCAGAGTGACTTAAAAAAGGACGCAAGTCTGAGTGGGGGTGTCCAGGAGGTTCCTGATGCAGTGCCTGAAATGGTGGAGGCTGTGAGCACTGAGATCAGCCAGGCAGTCTGAATATAAGCCATCTTTGAAATTAATGTGAAATCAGTTTAATCCTCCCATGGTTTGAGAAAGCCATCAAGGTATTGCAAACACAGCTAAGCTTTCTGACATGCTGAAACCACTGCAATGTCAATAGTGGTAACTCAGGCAAAAGGATGTTTTCTTTTGAGTATTACCAAAAATGAAATGCAACAGTCTAAGTATGGAAATAAGAAAGTGAGAGATGGAACAAGATAGCGACTTAATTTTTTTTTTTGAGAGGTCAGAGCAAAAAAAAAAAGAATATAAACTGATCAGCAGAGCAAAAACATTGGACAGTAATAGTAATGAAGTAAATGATATGTCTTTGTGTGTGAGCCAGATTATGACAAAGTGGGTTTTGGAACAGCATTCATTAAAAGTATGTTATCTAATTTAGAAGTTCATATAACCTTTCCATTATATGCAGAGACATGAAATAAATGTGTTGGCCTTTTATAATAACGGTACATGTGAGGATTGTTAATTTTAAGTTGATTGTTCAGAATAGAGAATAAAAAGAGATTGTTATATCCTACATTGATCTTTTTTTTTTCTGTTTGTGTATTCTTCCAGCAATAAGTGTTTAACAATTGTTTCATCTTTTGTCCATTTACCAGTTTTAACTTTTAATATTAATGATATAAAGATGTCACAACTAATCTTCAGTCATACAATCTATGACTGACTTCATTTTCTAGCAAAAATATTTATAAGACAAAGAGGGAAATAATTTACAGGACACATCTCTGTTATTTCTAAGCACATGCTGACTTTCACCACCACTCTTGAACAGACTATTTTGAGCTAGTGTTTTGGGTACTTTTAAGTGCAATGTCCTTTGGGTCACAGGCTACAATGCAAATATTTTCCTTGGTCAAACATGAATGACGTTTGTAGGTAGCCTGCACGCCATGACTGGACAGATAAAATGTCACTGTAATGCACAGAAATTAACTTTTCTCTTCTTTCCTCTTGCTTATTTTTGGAATTTCATGTCCTCGCTGCACATACTGCCAACATTTCACAAATCCATACCAACAAGGGCAACTAAAGGGGGAAGCTAAAGGGGGAGAGGCTTCTGTAGGAGGAAGGGAAAAGGAAGAAGGAGAAAGAGGGGGATATTTTGGGATGAAAGCAAGTGTTATGATGCTACACCTGGGAAATATTCATTTTCCTTGCAGGCATTTCGAACTATTTTGCAAATAGGCCAAGTGTTTGGGTGTTTGCCGGACGGTAATTGAGGGTCGCAAACATGTTTCAACACCTACCTGCTGCCTCCTTGTAGAATGCTGCCACGCCTGCTGCTCACACCAGTGTTAGACATTAAAAGGTCTTTGTCATACAGGTGCTAACACACATACTTTAGCAAGAGAGAGCAAAATGTGTTTCTGTTCAGTGTGTGTCCACAAGTACAAGAACAAGTATGGATAGATGTAAAGTGTGTGTGCATGTGGTTGGTGGAGAAGGTGGAGGTAGGTAGAGTGTGGTCATCCAACCTTTAAATAACTTGCGCTATGGGTCAGAGGATAATAGGGGATCTGATAGTGATAGAGGAAGCCCCCCCTCCCTCAAAAAAAAAAAAAAAAAAAAGTAGCTTCATAAGGAGCCCATCCACATACCAGCTCTCTCCAGTTTCTTAAAAAAAAAAATACTCAAGCTCCACACATTTATGAAAGGAATGTTGTAGAGAGGGCTTCGGGGCCGGGAGGATGAATTTGCTGGCATGTTTTTCTTTCTTCTTGCGGTACAGTATGTCTTACTTTGTACGCATGTGGGTTACTTGCTCATGCTGCTAGTTAAAAAGCAACTTGCTTTGACTGACACTGTGGCTTAGTTTTACAGAGAATGGTCCCTAATTTACATTTTGAGGACTATTTGCCACAAGTATTTCTTCCTGTAGTCTGTACATGGGATATATTTATTTCTAAGGCGATGTTTATGGACACATATTTGAACAGTAACAAACATGTATTGGTTAAATGTGACATTTTTCTACATTTTATTCCACCCACTTGCCACTAACAAATATAACACAGGTCACTATTATTTCTAAGACTACTTGTACATGTCTTCCCTTGAAACAAATTTTTTTAAAAAGACAGCAAGCGGAAGAATGGAAAAGGCATTTTATTGATTTACTTTTTGTTTGCTCTAAAACATCATTTAGTTGTTAATGAAATTAAAACTTGTATTGCTATATATCCGCTTCTCCCTTCTTCACTGTATGTCTGTGTCTTTTAAAGCCTGTGTGTTTGTGTTGCAGAACAGGGTTCTTGTCTTTTGGATCTTGATTTAAACACTGCGTTAAAGTTGCATAGTTTTCTAAGGCCAGCTGCACTGCCTGGTTACCCTAACACTATGTGCTCTATATGCAAGCTCCTGCACAAAGCACGGACTGTGTTCGAGTTCCTTTTCTCCCTGTGTGAAAACTAGCCTGCAGGCTTTAGCTTTCCTTGACTGAATCTTCTGAGAAGCAAAGGAAAACGAAAACGTGAACTAAATCCAAAGGCTATGAAATTCATGAGGTGCTGACCTGCTGGGTGAAGTTGTTGTTTTTGTCTTTTTTTTTTTTTTTGGCACTGTCTTAAACACAGCCTGAGAAATCCTAGGTAATGTCGTTTTAACTTACAGACTGATGTGATGTTAAATGTGCATGGGAAACATATTCAACTATAATTCAAACCATTTTACAGCACATTTTAACCCAAAGAGTATTATGTAAGAACAGATTCATAGCAGATCATTATAGCCCTGGGGTGAGTCAGCATTTAATGAATGAAACTTATTATTAAAACTTTGACGAATACATTTCCATATAAAATGAATGCAATATCTAATATGACTATTTGCATGCTTTTCTCCACGTAGAGGGTAGTTAGGATAAATCCAATGCCCTGTGTACTTCTGGGAAAGAACATCCTGTTATTACTGGGATAACAAGCACGAAAGATATAAGCGTGTGAGACTTTTGAGAGATGCTGTCTTCTGCTGTCTCTGTTGGTTGAGTAGATAATAAGAGTCAGGTGGTGAAATTGCAGCAACAGCTGATCACTATTTATTATTCTAGCAAGAGGATGTCAGAGGCGAACTTCAGACAGGCAAACACACACAAAATAGTCAAAGACAAACAGCTCACTCATCTTGCGTCACTTTATCTCACCCTGGACAGAACATTGACATGTGCTAATGGATAATGCCTTCATGATGATGGCTCTTTAGCATTTCTTAAACCTGTCAATCAAGGTACAATGCATGTAAACATGTGCTGAAAGACCAATGTTTTAATGGGTTTCTCCACGTGCCTATTTAAGCCAACTATAATTTTCTAATTTTTCTGTCTGGTGAACTCTCATTTTCCCTCCCACTCTTTTGGTGTCATTCTCATATTATCAGTATTACTGTCTCTTCTCCTGTCTCTGTTGGACGTGTAAATCCCTTTAGCCCCTTTATTTCTCTCTCCCTCTTGTTCTGCTTGTATCTTACCCTCCCACCCCCGAACCCATCCATCTGGACATGAGCACTAATGCTGTCATTGTATCAGGGCTGGAGGAGGCCTATTAGATGGAGCTCAGTGGTAGTAGAGATCAATATTGATCCATAGGTTTAGCCTAATGGATACTGAGAGAAGCAGTGCCTCCCTTTTGTCTGCCCAAGGATCCTATCACGCCCAGCTCCTCACACATGCACTCTAGCTCTCTTACACGCACACGCGCACACGCACACCTGCACGCACACACACACACACACACACACACACACACACACACACACACATACATACACATAGAGAGAGAGAGAAACAAAGACACTGTTTTCTATCTGTGTCAAACTCTGCTGATGCAGCTGATACATGGAGTGAGTACTTTACGGTTGTCCACTTTCCCTCTGTGTGTGTGTGTGTGTGTGTGAGAGAGAGAGAGAGAGAGAGAGAGAGAGAGAGAGAGAGAGAGAGTGAGAATGTGAACACAAGTGCCTATGTAAACAGTATCCGCATCAACATTTAAGGGTCTGTGAATTGTTAGACATTTTTATGTGTATGTTACTTTACAAAATAGCCCTGACTTTTAATGCACAAGGAAAACACTGGAGACAAGCTGCTATAGCACCACACTAAAATCAGTGTCAACACAAGCTAGCATAAAAAAAAAAAAAAAAAACAAGAAAAAAAACAAAGCCATTCATGGAGCTATTGATGAACTGGGTTGCAGTGTGGGTGTCATCTCACTTTTCATTTTGGCTAAACAGCTGCTGGGGTTTTCAGTGCCAGCCTAAGCCTTTGTATCAGCAGCTATTCAATGCCACAGTATTTGCTGGGTAGCACCAAAATGAAAGTGGAGACGGCATCCACAACTGCTACATCCATAGTTCTTTGAAAATCAGACTTAATTACCTCTCCTTTAGATACCAGTTAATATCACAGTTGTATTCTTATCATATTAACAGCACTACACTGTTTATCCTACTGGCAGATGTTGTATTTGAGGCATCTTGTCACAAATAGTGTAAGTTAAGATGCTGATCATCAACTGCAATGTTACCAAACGTAATTTGACCATTTCCCATTTGTCTGTTCCCCAGTTCCAACCACTTTTTCAGTTATTAAAACCATTAAACAAATAAAATGAATGACACCAATTTCTGCCTATATGCACCAATCCATAAATACACATTTACACATACTTAATTGTAATAATGCTTTTATTAGATATTATGACACCCAATCAGTACTACCAGCCACTTTTTTAGAAATAATTTTACAGTAAACAAATAGATAAATAATCCAAGCATTATTTTACAACACAAACTCAAATCTCTACCTGTTATCTCACCTTAGAAAGACAGGGAACATGTGAGCATGATGTGTGCTTTAGATTAGCAATGGAAACTCATTCTGTGTGCAGTCACCTTGACCAAGCCTCTAGGCTCCAGGAGTTTTAGGAAAAAACACAGTGAAAAGTTAATTCCTCACTTTGACTTCCTCAGCTTACTTTTGGTGTAAAGTACACTCCTGTGTATTTTGACAAATATTGATCTGCAAACACATTTCGTCATATTTCAATAAAGAAACACTGCAATGAAAGTTATTTACTTCCATAAAACATCTAATTGGACACAACTTAGTGATAATTTATCTTCGAGAAAAAAATCCTCAATGAACAGTTGTTATATACATATATATATATGTATATAACAACTGCAAAATGAAATTAAAGATAAACATGAAAGGTTAAATAATAAAGTGAAGGGTTTTTCTTGATATTTGGATTATAAAGACAGAGGAGGGTTTTGTAGTTCTTTTTTTTTTTTTTTTACTGCAGCATACAATAAAGCCTGATATTGTACAGTATTTGCAGCCTTGTAGTAAAATTCCAGTTGTAAATTGTATCTATGTCCGCTGGGAAGTGATGACCTTCAATGTGCCTCTGGTGACAGAGCTAAATCAAAACTAGTGCTTGTTTAAGACAGCCACTGCACACTGGCTGTATGGCCCCTGGTGAATTATTTATCCATGAAATGAAATGACCTGAGGCACTTTGTCGACAGTGGGGCAAGGACTACGAAGACAGAAAAAAAGGTAGAAGGATAACAGAGAGAAAGTTATTTATTATCTGTTTGTACATAACATTAGACTTAAGAGAAGAGGGATGGGCAAAGATAGGGGAAAATAAAAGACATCTGACATCAGGTCTGTCAGTTACAGCCTGCAGCGGTGTATGTTTATGGACTTTCTCAAGTGTTAAGACCAACTTTTCCCCTACTTTTATTTCACTTTGTGCACTTACGTATCCCTTTGAAGGTCTATTATTGTAAGAACCAGCATGGTATTTCCAAGTAGAAATTAAGAAGGTTTTCTTTTTCACATTAGCCAGTTGTTTTCTGAAAGCACTGTTTGATGGTTATGCAGTTGTTTAGGTTAAAGATGAAGTTTAAAGTAAGCTTTGGAAAATGTTGAGGTAAGGATGGGAATAGTATGTTTATATGTTTGAGTTTATAGAGGAGAAGTTTAACTTAATGTTTTGTTGAACTGTGTCTGTGTGTGTGCTTGTATTTCTATCTTTATGAGGACATTAATGCAGGCCTCTGACACTATGGGAACTAAAATTCAGGTCCCCACAAGGGTTAAATACAAATGAAGGTTCTCACTACTAAAATAGAAATGATATGGCCCAATAAATACATGAAATTGTGTTTTTTCAGGAAGTCCTCATAAAGCATGAGGGAAACAGTTGCAAAGCCAAATATGTATTTTTCAAAGGTTTGAAGATGTGTTTACTTTAAAGAACAAAAAAGTTTGTATTTTTCAGTATTTGTTTTAGTAATTTGTTTCTTTTTTTTTCTTTTTGTAGTTATTTTAAAAAAAATATATTATTATTATTCTTTATTTTATTTCTGAAACTATTATTATACATTTTTTTTTAAAATTGAATTGAATTTATTTCATTTTTTTTTTATTATTTTTTTTAAGATGTGTTTAAATGTTAAACACAAGTAGCCACATTACCCAATGGCTACTTGATTAAAAATGTGGTCCTCATGAGACACGGCAACAACTGTGTGTGTGTGTGTAGGTAGAAGAATGTGGCATTTCAAGCTGTCAAACCAGTCAATCAGTCCTCCTGTCAACCAGCCTGTAATAATCATGCCTTACAGCACACCATTACTCCCTTTAATGTTTAGTTTCCTGAAGTGTTCCGTGCTACGTTCTTCATCTTGCCTTGTCACATTTGTTTGATGACTATATTGCTAGCATTACAGTACCAGTTTAATACAAACCAGAAGTGACACCTTTCCGATCAGAAACAACCATGTGACAGCAGGTCAAACTAACAGGTAAACCAACTATTCATAATCTGTCACAATGTTTGAAGGCAATGTAATGACTTAAGATCAGAAAACACTTTGGTGTAACCTGGCAGTTGTTTTCAGTGATCGTTAGTTTGGTGTAAATATACACAGTGAGTATGGAATCCATCCTGGACTGTGAAAACAGAACTACTACAGCTCAGTGCAGTGCAATGAAATGCGGAAGCCTCTGTGTGAGTAGTTATATAAAACTGTGTTGTCAGCAAAATACCAAAAAATAGCAAAGACCAACTGAATTATACACTATTGCCTATTCCACTTATTTATTCCTCTTTATACATATAAATTACCTTTGACCAGGTGCAATAATTACATGCAGAGTCCCAGCTGCATTTTATCAACAATAATTAACTAGGGCAATGGTAAAAAAAAAAAAAAAAAGAAAAAGTACAATTATTTTATTCTCACTCTATAAGCAACTGTGTATTCGCTCTATAAAAAATCCTGAGTTCACATGTGCCACAATTTTGAAATTATAATTTTTTTTTTTTTTTACAACAAGTGCTAACTAACCACGGTACAGGTTAGAGAAAGGTAGTTAAGGTGAAAAAACAATAGTAACAGCACTGACTAGCTGCATGTGATGGTTTGCAAACAAATGAATCTTTGAGGTAAATATTTACACACCTATACACCATGCTGACCTTCTCACCTCACTTTTTACTGTGCTACTGTTCATCAGTGTATGCATGAACGTCCTGCATGAGTAGTTCTCGGACGGTTGTTTTCAGAGTTTACTACACATACACTTTTGCCTCGATATATCTGGGAAGTCTCTCTCTCTCTCTCTCTCTCTCTCTCTCTCTCTCTCTCTCTCTCTCTCTCTGTCCACATACCTCAGTCCATGTGATCCTTCATTAGGAACATTATATAAGGTCAGTAATGGTTGTTCTATGGCAGGTAGATGTGAAAAGCACTTTAGAACCTTGCTAGCAGTCAACTGGGAATAGTAACTTAAAGCATTTCTCACCTACAGTCCAGCTGCTGTATGCTCATCTACAGTTAGACTTATGAAAATACTCTATGCACATGAGCATACTGAAGCTTGGGTTACATAATGCTGTGGTTTTGTTTGATTTATATGATACATTTTCACAACATTTTTTGGCTCACAAAGATGGAGCTGAGCTAACACAATTGCACAACAGTTAAAACCATCTCAAGGCATAAACAAATTAAATGCATGCATAGATATCATGTCGGGCGACACGGTGGTGCAGTGGTTAGCACTCGTGCCTCACAACAAGAAGGGCCCTGGTTTGATTCCCACACCAGACCTTTCTGTGTGGAGTTTGCATGTTCTCCTTGTGTCTGCGTGGGTTTTCTGCCACCATTCAAACACAAGGTTAATTGGTTAATCTAAATTGCCCATAGGTGTGAATATGAGAGTGATTGTTTGTCTATATATGTTCAGCCCTGAGATGATCTGGTGTCTCATACAGGGTGTACCCCGCCTTCACCCACTGTACCTGGATTAGGCCCCCACAGACCCCGTGCCCCTAGTGAGGATAAAGCGGGTTCAGATGATGAGATGAGATCCCATGTCCTCTGAGCCCCTTTAATGTTTTTTTTGTTTGTTTGTTTTGTTTACATTGTAAACCTGAAGACATTAGCAGAAGTCAACAAATTTAAGGCAATGGATTGCCTCAATCATTTAAAGTTGATGAAACTTAAAACATTAAATTTTCCAGAAGTTAAAATTTAGATGTTTATTAAAGTATACTTAAATTAAAACATTACTCATTAACTATAAAATACTTATTATTTTAAGGTTCTGTCAATCCTACTGGGAGACTAAGCTAGGGTCCAGTGTCTTTGTTCAAGGACACTTGGACATGTGGACAGACAGAGCCAAGATGCGAACCTCTGACCCTTCAGTCACTGGACGACCCGCTCTACCAACTGAACCACAGCCACCCATGAATAAAAATTACTGTCTTTTGTGATTGTAATTTTTTAGGTGTGATAGATATTGGTAGTTATTTGGAGTGCTCTGATATTATATTTCAGCATTTACTACATCAGTTATTTATTTTTTTTTCAATCATCTTTATTTCAAACAATAGAACTAACAGTACAATATAATTCTCAGCATTAATGTCTTAATTCCACTAAGTTGAACCTCATCTCTGTTTTTAAGTTATGTTCACTTATATCCACAATAGTTCCCCTTAACAAAAAATAATAGTTGGAAGTACTTAAAAAGAAGAACATGTTACGCAACTTAATACATTTGAGTTAGTAGTACTATTTCTGAAACTTTGAGTATTCACAACTTTATGTATTTAATTATTTTGAATGTTCGGCTTTTACAGTGTACTATGTCATTTACAATCAGTCAAAATGTTCTATTATGTTAATATATGAGCTGGACAATCCCCTTTTAAACACTGTCCTATGAAAGTTGTTCAAAGATAGCACTGACAATACCTGCACCATCTGCAGCTTTACACCAGAGCTTACAGCTGCAGATCAAGACCTATTGTTTATATTGGAAGTATTTACTTATTTATAGAAAGGTCTTAAGTCATAATCCAAGTGTGCTTGTTCATAGTCTTTAGCATTCATATTCTTTGTTTGGTTCAGCTAGTCACATGCCGGAAAACAGAATCCTGTTGGTAGGCAAAAGGTGGGGCAGGATGATATTTACACTAGTACTGAAGATGAAGAATGAGTTAATAGATAGTTAACAGTGGTCACATAAAAGAGAAAACGGATGGGAGAAATAGTAGTGACTAAAATAATGTAAAAAAATAAAATAAAAAAGTATAATGTTGGAAACTATGTTCAGCATTGACTATAAACTGTCCAAATTGCTCTAATTCCTCCATTCTGTCCTTATGTAACAGGCAAAAACTGCCTCCAGTTGAAGTGAACAGATATGAGGGGGGAAAAAATAAATAATAATAATAATAAGTGAATGACAAAAATGCTAGCGGTGTCCAAAAAAAAAAAATCCCAACAAAATAAAAGACATAAATCAGGGATCCATAAGGGCTTGGGTTGGCCCTGAGTTTGGTAATTCTTAACCACAGCAAATGAGAATGCACCACAAAAGCTGAAGCAGAAGGCTCTATAAACACATTCCACAAAGGTGAGGGAAGAACTGACAAAACGTTTAACTCAAATTTTATCACAATGAATACATGCATAATTTAATGAATGTAAATATTGTTTTACATCAGCTGGAGTGTGTGCTTTGTGTTCTCTGTCTTGGCTTGTCAACATTTGTTTAACTGTGGAGGACTCTAAAGTGCTGTGGCAGGACGTCATCTTAGCTTTTCACGTTTAGTTATGTCAACACAGAGGGAGACCGAAAGATAGGGAGACAGCAACAGAGAGAGAGAGAGAGAGAGAGAGAGAGAGAGATGGAGGGAAAAAAGTTTTAACAAACAACCATTTATAGGTTATTAGAACTATAAACAACTTTGCATTTTTAGGGCCTTACATATTTCTCACCATAACAAGAACATGTTGTTCTATTGAAAACAATGCTGATTTGCAAAATAACACTATAGTCTTTATGGAGCAGGAGCCATATAGATAATACAGATATATAGCCAGCAGTATTTCCCACAGATGACCACATGTACCATTCTAATCTGCAAACAAAGATATTTTGTGCATCCTCCTTTTTCTGCATTATACAAAATTCCAGCTATGTTTTTCAGACCAATGCAGACTGAAACTCATAAAAAAGGAATCTCTCCAGCTTGGATACACAGCAGAAACACACACATAAACACACCCCGCCCTTTCAGTACTCAAATCTAATTACATTAAAAAAAAAAAAAAAAAAAAAAAAAAAAAAATTAGGGCTTGCATTTATGTGTATCCATGCGTTCATGTAAGAGAAAGTGAACGGAAGGCAGAGGAACAAAGAGCTGAGTAAAAGTGTGGGTTTGAGGTATGAAAGGGGGCACCAAAGACATTAAAGTGGCCCCTCCTTCAGATGCTAAGATGCTGAGCGGGTGCCAGGTCGTCCTTCTGTCACTGACCCCCTGCATGCCTCATTAAACCCCTTAACTTGGTTATGGAATCATCCAAACACACACACATAAAACCCTGGTTTGTGCCTCCTCTCTCCAAAAGCCCCTGGCCCACAGCAATGCCATATGTCTAACTCACAGACACTAGCAGTTCCTCATTGTTTTGTGTTCCTCTATGATCCGCTGTGTTGCAAAATGTGAGGAAGCCTGCAGGATGACTGTCAGGCAGCTACAGAACACCCTCGGCTTTTGTGAAAAATGAACACAAGCACAATTTAAAAAGTCTGTTTTTGAAATGACTTAAGTCAGCTTTATTAATGAATTAGCATTGTTCTTGAATTGTTAAAAGTTATATACTATTTCATGAAGCCATTTTATTATGTACTAAACTCTAATTTCCAACCTTTTTTGGCTTGTGACCCCATTTTAACATTACAAATTTCTGATGACCCCAGACATTGAAAACAGATTTTATTTTATTTTATTATTTTTTCAATTAAATTTCAATTTAAATTTATTTTTGATCATGCAATAATTTTCTATACTACTGTATGTTGCAAATAAGCCTTACATTTAGACAACATTTATAGCACATAATGTATATTTTTATGGACAGAAGCAGAAAATCTATAGGTGTAGATAACGGCACCAAGTGAGAATTTAATTTTTCTTTGTCAGGATATTAGTTCAGCTTGTAGTTATAAGGCTGACAATTCATACTGAAAAAAAAACCAAAAACGACAAAAAACCCCAAAACAAAACAAAAAACAATGACTCAAACTATGAATTGTGAAAGAGCTACAGCATCTTAAATCGACCACAATGAACATTTGACAGATAAACAGAACCACAGTGGTTCAGTTTCAGACTCAGTTTACCATGTCTTTTATGTATTGTCATTATTTTATATATATATTAGTATTTGTTTTCATTATTTGTATCCATTACAAAAAATTTCAGGTAATCCCATTTGAATTCCAGGCAACCGTACCTGGGGTCCCGACTCCAATGTTGAAAACACTGATCTCAAGCTACTGACTTTTATCATAGCGCAATATTAACCTGAAGCTCATTCATGCATCTTGTCTTTTGCACAGTCAGTAAAAGTGTCATATATGAGTTTTAAATACTTGATAAGTGGGTGGCAGTGCTAACTCCAAATGTCAGTGCTTATACAAATGTTACACATTATGTGAGTTAGTTGCAGTTCATAAGAAACACTACAGCCTGTGCTGGACCAGATGGTTGGAGAGGCAATAATTTGACAATGTTGATTTTCTGTCATCCAGGTCAAGAAAAACATTGACACAAGTCAACCAATACATTCTTGTTACATGATTGGTTGCTATATTTTATGATAAATTGATTTGGCTTTCAATCAAGTTGAGATTTAATGACTAAAAGCCAAGTGTAGATTGGAGAGTCAAGGATACTGCCTGGTGTTTTGCATATTAGAAAAAAATGCAACTTTAATCAGCAGTTCAATTTTAACTTGATTTTAATTATCATTTTGAGCAATTTTTTCAAAGTACACAAATAAGATTTATTATTATTATTATTATTATTACTATTATTATTATTATTATTATTAGTAGTAGTAGTAGTAGTAGTATTAATAATAATTAGCATTTTGTTCATAGTAATAACAATCATAATAAATCTGTGTTACACTACATTATAGTGAATATTTCTGTGCAACATGTAGATTGTATCATTATAAAAATGTAACCTGTGAACTAAGAAGATAAGATGAGAGGGGAGACAACTAAAAGGAAAGTAAACCTACACTCATCTTGGTTCTTTCACAAAATGAGGACAGACAAGTTGACTGAGAGCATATTTATCCAGTCAGTCTACAGATACATTTGTTTTAAATTGAGCTGCCGCTGGATCCCATATGAGAACAATTTTCTTTAGTCGACATTGTGAGAGAAATCATGTACAGACTATGGAAAAACAGTAAAACTAGGAGTATACACAAAAGGGGATGATACGAGGAAAAGCAGGATTAGATAAACAATGAAGACAGATCTCCTTATTCTCTGGCCAGATCTGTGCTGCTTTTGGTAAATCAGTCCAGCTGCACCACATAGAGCCAGTGACTCAGCAGTGGGTCCTGGGACGTGACCCATATCCACCGCTGCTGAGATTGTCCAATGGATAAGTGTCAGGCAAAGCAGGTCAGGACTCACCATCACTCCAAACCTTTACTGACATTCGCAGGAGAGGCTGCAAAGGAACAGCTTCTCTAGCACTATTTAGCAAGAAAGCCAACTCAGCTGATGCTCAAGTGAAATGATGGGGAGTGCTCTGAGTGAGAACTTCATATTGTGTGTGTGTGTGTGTAACTCCAAAGAGCTAACCACCCAGACAGGTTCCCAATAAGTTTTTCTCCTAAAAATAATAATGACTTATCCTTCATAAACTTCCTGTACAGCTCTTGACTCTCTCCTGACCCTCAGTGCATTGCTTATTGAACATGGAGTCTTAATAAAAAATAAATAAATAAATAAAATCACCAGTGCATTGGGAGTTTGCTGCATTCTGTGCACATTTACAGGTTCACAGCATCCAAACATAAGATTACAGCTAATTATCCATCTTAACTCCTAGAAAGATCTTATTCTAGCAAAACTCCTCAAACAATGTGCTATTGTTCAGAGGAGGGAGAGTACTGTTGAACATGGAATGCACACAGCCCTTTGAGGTGAAGTGTCTTGCATTTTTTCCCCCCAACGCGTGCCTGTATGAGGGCAGGGGGGGAGATAGGGGTGGCATTACAGTCAAAGGAAACACAGAGATCATACAGCAAAGAGGAAAACAGAGCATGCAGGCTCCTTTCTCATAAACTAGTGTTCTTGAGAATTTATTTAGCTAGCAACACAAAAAGGTGAAGTATTCTTTGGGAGCCTCTTTGTGAGTTTGGCCTGAGTTGACAAAACAAACCAGATAATGTGCCTTCAGATGGCTTTCATTAAAGTTGATAAAATTGTTTATTATTTTTCTTCATGTTGAATGCTAAACTCAACATGATTACAGCTTAGGTAATAACTACACTGTTTCTCTTTCTGGTCAGGCATAATAAGAAACCATTTTTTTCCATTTCCATTGACGTTGTGATTACTTTCTTTGCCCTTGCATCAGACAGTGGCGGACTTTCAATTAGGCAAACCTAGGCAATTGCCTAGGGCCCCCATTAAATCTGCCTTCCATAGGGGCCCCCAAATCTGAGCAGTAAACACACAAAAAAACGTATTTTAATTTACTGATGTAACGTCTCATTACCTGAACCCGCTTTATCCTCACTAGGGTTATGGGGGTCACTGGGGGCCTAATCCAGCTACAATGGGTGAAGGCGGGGTACACCCTGTATGAGTCTTCAGTTCATCTCAGGGCTGAACATATATAGACAAACAATCACTCTCACATTCACACCTATGGACAATTTAGATTCTTAGTCTTCGTCTTTGGATGGTGGGAGGAAATGGGAATACCCGGAGAAAACCCACGCAGACAGAGGGAGAACATGTAAACTCCACACAGAAAGGTCTGGTGTGGGATTTGAACCAGGGTCCTTCTTGGTGTGAGGCACCACTATGCTGCCCCTGATGTATCGTAATAAACCATTTTTCTGTGAAACACCCCCCACCACCACCACCACTAACTAGCAGCAAAATAAATTAAACTAATGTCTAAATAATATTTGTCCCATCACACATAACCACCGTCTGTTGTTGTACATTGGACTAATGGAACATGGACATAGAAGATTGAAGACTTAACTACTGCAACCTTAATCTCTCTCTCTCTTTCTCTCTCTCTCTCTCTCTCTCTCTCTCTCATTTTCTCACCATTATTTGGTGTATGTGTGTGTTTCAAGAATGAGGGGCCCATGTCTATATTTT
This sequence comes from Siphamia tubifer, assembly GCA_020466265.1. NCBI lineage: Eukaryota > Metazoa > Chordata > Actinopteri > Kurtiformes > Apogonidae > Siphamia > Siphamia tubifer. The sequence continues at coordinate 45,488,442 of CM035785.1, read as the reverse complement.
GCCTCCGGCCCCAAAATGTCTACATCCGCCCCTGACATCAGAGATGTATAATTTAAAATACATTAAATCATATTTGTGTGTTTCATTTCATATGTTTTCATAGGTATTTGGAACTTGAATGGCATTACCGAGCCGGGCGTCTGTGTTTGATAATACTCTTACAGCCACAGACATCTTCTCTAGTGCTGTGCCAGGCCTCAGTCTCCTGACATGGACATGCAGTTCTCAACTAGAATCTGATTGCACCACACACCCCCTGCTGTCTAATGAGAGGATTAGACTGTACATATTTGTTACAATCCCCTGTTTAAAGTTTCCCCGTCCTCCGCCTCTCTCTGTCTCCCTCTCACTTGTGCTCCTCCTCCTCCTCCTCCTCCATTCTGTCAGGCACACTGCTGTGTTTATGGGTCTCTGTAGTTTAATAGAGTATCTTCTGGCCTGCTGACACATGGAAAGCACAAACATCCATGATTGCACAACAAGAGCCTCTGTACACCCGTGTACACCTTCACATGTGGGCACAGAAAGTTGCACTCACGCACAATACCTTGCAGCAAAAACATGAATAGAAAACTGTTTCAATCACCACAGTTCAGGACATGGACAGGCCTTGGTTTTCCTGCGTGTATGTGATCTGGATGTTTATTATGTTATTGGAATGCAAAATGAAATTCTGTAGTCACTTATGGGGACTTGGATCTTTATGGGATGAAACACAATGCAGGTCCCCGTGATGTAAATCATTAAATCTGCATGTTAAGGTTAGAGTAGGGAGAGGCATGTTGCGGTCAGAGTAAGCCTCCAGGAAATGAACATAAGCCAATGTAATGTCTCCCAAACACATGGAAACCTAATATGTGCGTGTGCATTGTGTCTACAGAGAGATCTAAGGATGATCAGCAACAGCCTCCCCATTTGTGGATTAAAAAAAAAATATATAAAGCTGAATCAAACCTGCCAGCATAATTACCATCAGGAATCTGAAGAATGCTGTGATCTGGACTGAGCCTTACACTATGTATAGGGCCTCATGCAGCTGACTTACCCCTTCTCAGAATGTGAGTGTGACTGTGGGTGTGTAGGTGGTTGTGTTGTGGCTACCATTTGTTCTAAATGATACATGCTTGATATTACTTGCATCATGCAACCCAAGTGATTAGCATAGACTGATGTGGTGGTAGTTGAGTCTGTTAACATCTGTTTATAACCAACAGATCATACACTTCCACTCTGTGAGCTCCAGTTTGTGTACTTCTCTCGTTTCTCTTTTACAGCCTGTGATGTTCTGTGCTCTGGTACAGAAAGAGGCCATGTCACTTATCTGAGGAATTCACCCTGAACATCACCTCTTCATAAACACTCCCGTGTGGAGCACATTCTCTCTTTCTCTCTCGTACCCACTCATACCTCTGCAGATCCTCATGGTGTGCCAACAGTTTTGTTTATGAATAGCTGCAGCCCCAACGTATACCAGAGGTTTTACTTAAACAGTATTCATCATGCAAATCTGCACAAACCGACTGCCACATTCGACTCCTGTGAAGTGCTCGCATTGCTGACATATTTCTGTGTCTTTGTGTTTTCAATGTCATAGTTAAAAAAAAAAAAAAAAACAGGTGGTCCTCATTAAGCTTGTCTAGAAACATTTGTCAAGACTTAGGAACACATGCAATGGTCTCCCATGATTCATGCGGGTGTCTAGCTGAGTGTTGTGCTCCATTTTCTGGGAAAGATATCAGATATGCACAAAATTCCTTATGGATGGCTTCAAACCCTTCCATCCTGCTGTTTCAGATCCCTCATAGTCTATGGATTCTCAGGAACTGACAATGGTCTGCTGGGGCAAGGAAATGATTTGTATCATTCTCAGAATGTCTGAGTAAGGGATCAAACAGTTACAAAACCTGTAGCACAAAAAGGATTCGTTGTAACCAACAACTGAATTCCAGTGAATGAGAGAATGGCAAAGTGTGGCGACAGAGATAAGAATGGCACCTGGAGAATGTAGGGCAGAGCAGGAGAACATGTGTTTTTAAAGTAAATGATATGCTAGAAATGAGCAAACACTATCATACAATACATTCAGGAACAAGCCTTTCTATACAGTCCTGTTCAAACAGATGGATTAGTAGATATGGTCTGAAAGTTAAAAAAAAATGTCAATATTTTTCTATTATTGAACTACAGATTAATCAACCATTATTTGCAATCTCTTGATTATCTCTAAACATAATGACATAATGAAATATTTGGTTTATCTCAGTAATGTTGTGGCTCGTGTATGTGTGTGTGTGTGCAAACTATTTATCTCCTGTGACTGTGTTTAATATCTGCACATGTATCCGGTGGTATATTTTTTGCATACAGTGATGTGTGTGTCTGAGCATTCATTTGTGGGGTGTAATGTGACACCCAAGGCTCATAAGGAAGACTAAATCCCTGACCTCCATATGGAGATGCTGACATAAAATCTCTCTAAAGGCCTGGCAGCTAATGGAACATGAATCGACATGAAAACATTGCAGATGCATGGAGAGTATAAGCTTATAAAAGCTCCACCTGTCCCACCATCACCCCAAATAAAACCCAACCACAGGGGGTTTAACAATAGCTGTCTAAGGAATTGAATGAAAAATATAGAAAATCACTGCATAATGAAAGAAACTGAGACATAAGTCAAATTCCAAACAGTGCTTATAATGGTGTCCCATTCACATACATTCAGAATATCAACATCCCACCATAGCATAATGATCTCATATATTCTACAAAACGGGTTTTAACACTAAATATATACAAACGCACATTCCACAAACAATATTTTTACCCCCAGCTGTCCCTGCTGTATATTGTATTATTGTACATATTTCCATTATGTATCATAAATATCAACTTCATACAAATAAAATATCTCTGACATATTTAATGTAGCCATGCCTTTCTTATTATATCTTTTCACTATCTTCAGATGACTGTATTTTAAAAGGTTTTCTCAGTTCAGCATAACTTGTTTTCGAGGCGACAGTGTTTGTATCCAGAAAATACAATATTTACCATCAATGTCAAGTTGAGAAACCACAATTAATTTCACAGATTTATAATTCCCTTTGGAACTGCCTTCATCTCCACAATAAGTTCTTGTCAAGCTACAATGTGAGCTCAAACACTTTGAATCCAGCTGTGCGTTTTGTTTTTGCTAGTCTAGGAAACCAGCAGAGGCACATCCCTTATTCCCCTCTTCTCTCTCCCCCATACTGCTAGCATGCATGCATGTGTACAGTATATACTGTACCATACTGTATTTATGTAGAAACACCAAAACCATAGTAGTCTGCATATACTGTCCAGGTTTTTTTTTGTTTGTTTTGTTTTTTGCAAGAGGTCAAGTCTAAATCTCTTTCTACATCAGTGGATACCAACTGTCTTGTGTGACTGTGTGTTACATGAACTCATTAACAATACATCTGGAAAGAATATAACCATTAAGGCCTGGCAGCTCCACCTTCACAGGCTCTGGCTGGTTTAAACTGCATTGCTGTTAAATGTGGAGTGTGGATCAGATTCTACGAAGCATTCTGGGGTGTGTGCAACAGTGAAACAAACTGGTTTATGTATTGTACATATTTGGTTTAAACACAAAACAAACAAACAAACAAAAAAACACAGCTAACAACTTGATTCTTGGAGTTGAGCAAACAAAATATTCTTCAGCTTTTACTTGTAAATCATATAAGTCTTAATATGTTTTTCATTGTCAGAACATAAGTGTCTGCAGTTTCAGCAAATATGGTGCAATGTCATAACCTGACAGCTGATGTTTGTCATTTTCACAAGGATCTTTATGTATTGTGTGCATACATTCTTCAATCACAGCTCCATCTGTTTGTAGGGAGAATAGTGAGGCCCTCAACAGACCCCTGAGAGGTTTAAAATATGCTGGCCTCCTGCAGCCTCCCAGCAAACACACTAAATACTCTGCTCTGCTCAGGCAGGCCGGTTTTAATTCAGCCTGGGCCTCACGAGGAGGTGAACTACTTGGACTCCAGCCACGTAAATGGCTCAAAGTAAGAGCAATGAGCCATCAGGAGACATCATCTTCAACATACTCATGCATTTTTCTTTTATTTTGTCTAGCAGTTGCCCTCTCACTGCCTCAGCACTGTCCATTGTGTGTTTCTAAAATGCTGCGTTCTACACTGTGACAGGAGAGAAGGGGGGGAAACATGACCTCCGTCCCTGTGGGAGATATGACCACCAATCTGCCACCTTACTGCGCTGTTTTCTAGAGCTGACTCATCTAGTTCCCTCCCCCTTTTCTCTCCTTTTATTGCTTGAAGCATACAGTGAGTATCGTTGGCAGTGAAGACCTTCTGCAGACGGTGCCTCTGATTTACTGATTGATTCTAGCATTAACAACCAGCCCCTCCCCCATATCCCCCCACGCAAGGAACACACATGCATCCTTTGTCAGGCTTCTCCTGTGGTTTGAAGATAAAGCTGTTACAAGCCCAGGCTGTTAGCTAAGGTCTTGATAATACATAGATTTAACAGAGGAGGCAGAGGAAAGGTCATTGATCAAAGAAAATGTGAAAACATACAATAAGATGGATTCAACCATCAATATATTTGATTCTCCTCCTATCCTATATGCAAACTAATAATTTTAAGGTTTAGTTTTTTTTTTACAGGCCATCACGGGCACATTGTGATGACTGTTTTGACAGTATTTTAGTGATTATTGGGTTATTGAAATGAAAATATCAATAAATTCAGTGATAATGGAAAAAAATAATTAGTTGCAAGCCTAGTAGAATTACTATTGGTTTTCATATACTTAGAATATACTTCATTGACTGAGCAGTCATGTGGCGGCAAACTTAATTAATTAACTTAATTTAAAAAAATCTATAATCAAAGTCCATATACAACTAATCAATTGGAATTAAATCAACATATTTAGTATGTTTAGTATTTGACCAAAAAGTCGAAATGCCTACTTTTCTCTATGTTCAAACATGTTAACAGTGTTTAAGTGGACAATAGTAACCACATGTTAGCAGACCACAGACATTTTGCTGACAAACAGTACAGACATTTACCTCATTACATAATATCCTTACAATAATACTTCTTCCTAAAGGCTTTCTGTATTGGACAGTTGTTTAAGCACTACTGCCTCACCAAGTGGTATATAGAAAACAATTTTACTTCACAAACTACTCTTTGAGAAACATGTCTGAAATGGTCAACATGAGTTCTGTGAGCAAAAAATATATTCATATACTAACTAAATTACAGCTTTAGTGAGCTTCTCTACTGTGTTGCAGTTTATAAAATGCAGAACAGAACAACTATCCACACTTTGGAAACAATGAAACTCAATATATAACGAGGGAACACATTTTATAGGAAAGTATATTTACTACAGAGGCATAAGGAGTTCAAGACTACATTCTCTGACTGTATGTTCAGTTTTGTATCGCAGTAGTTGGGTTCCATTTCTACATTTGTAATAAAGAGAACCGTCTATCCAGGCTTAATAAACCTGGCAGAGAATCGACATTAAAATCTCAGTGGGTGGAAGGACAGACACATGGTAATCTTTAAGCAGCTGAATCTTCTTTTAGGAAATGGCAGGGTTCTTGTTGGCAACCTGCTCTATCCTTCTCAGACAAGGAAAGACGAGGACATGATTGTGTGAGACTGTGAGAAACATGGCTGAGGTGAAAAGATGTGCTGAGGGCAGGTTTCCATTCTACTGAAGTCTGAGAAAAAACTAATGAAAACTGCCCCTGCAAAACACATCACGAGTATCATAAAGACACTTCCTAGCTGCACCTTGTGATACATATTAGATTATAATCATTAGGATGTGTTGTGCCCGATACGTTTCCCAACCTATAAGTTGATAATAAGCGTGTCCAGTGGTCAGCATGTAGGAATTTAAGTATGTAAAACAGTCAGCGTGTTAACCCCTGAATGATGTAACCAACTGATATAATATGAAAGACTGCCCTCTACTGTTGACCAAATCCAAGTTTCTAAAAACCAAAAAATCCTAACTTGGGTTGCATGCAAGTGCTGCCGGGGGTAAGTCACATTACAGGCCTCTCAAGAAGCTCACATGCTTGTCATGTAATATTTATTTAGGTGAGATAACTGTGTAATCCTTGTTTCAACTATCAAGTCAACAAATCACGTTTGCCCAAGTCAAGGAGCTTACCAGATACACAGATGCAGAAATATGCAGCTCCGAAAGATGACATGAGAAAGACAAAAACAGGAACCATATCTGAACATGAAAATGTTTCAACTTCTGATTAGAATTAGAATTTTTTTTTAAATAAATGGTAAATGGACTGTACTTGTATAGCGCAGCCTTCATGGTGCTCAAAGCGCTTTACATTAGCCTCACATTTACACACACATTCATATACCAGTAGGTGTCTAAGGTTCTGTCAGTCTTACTGGGAGCCTAAGTCAGGGTTCATTGTCTTTGCCTAAGGACACTTTGACATATGGACAGTCAGAGCTGGGACACAAAACCGCTGACCCTTCAGTCATTGGACTCAGTAGCTCTACCAACTGAGTCACAATTAAATAAAAATATTTAATAAGGTTAAATATTTATTGTCCTTATGGCAATTAAAATCAATCACACTAAATACGTTGTATTTTTTTCTCCTTTTTAATCAAGTCTTCCACTCGTTTGCAGACACAATACTAGAAACAGCTGTGACTACAGTATACAAAGTGCTGCTACATTGTGATATCCATATATGTGGCATTTCACAAACAAAAGTACTACATGACAGTTCAAAATTGCCTCTTTCTCCTAAACCAGAAAAAAACAGAAACTAAGGCTGTACATTAGCCAGAGTATTTTACAAGGAATCCTGACCTTTGATCTAGTATTTTATGTGCACACACACACAGATTGAAATCCCAATCAAATGAGATAAAAAAATGCAATCTGTCATTTTGTTTCCAAATACAATGTGTTTACTGTTGGAAGTGCCTCTATTGGATCGCTCTTCTTGCTCCGTTATTAATGTGAGCATTTTCAATTTTCACAAGTGTAAGGTGGCAGAGGTTTGTGACATTGCGTTATAAATAAAAGTATTGTTGAAGGGCACAAACTGGTGGCTGATGATCTTGATGGCTTCTTGAGCAGCTGATCCTAAAGAAACATAATGATATAAGAAACATATGTTCTAGCATTACACCGGCTGGATGCACTGTGTAAGTAAACACAATTAAAATAAAATAAAATTACCTCCCAAAAACGCAGCGACAGTGTGTGGCTCTGCAGCACCATAACGGCAGCTAAAAGTGATGAGAAGAGGAACAAGATGATCATTTACAACCTTTATCAAAACATGATTAAACTAAAAAACAAAACAAAACCAAACCTTCAAATCCTTAATTTAGCACAGGAAATAACAATTAGTAAATCAAACAGAGACACGGTCTTACAACTCATGAATATAATCGTCTTTGATGTTGACGTTGAGGCTGTACTCCTGCAGGAGACTGTTAACACAGAGCTTCAGTCTGCTGATGTCTTCTTCCACCTGGTAGTTATAGACCCCTGGTCAGTAAGAACAGAACACAAGACAAGAAAAGATACAATCAAGGCCTGCATTCCATTAAAACTAGACTATGACATGTTTAGAGGTGAATTATCTACTGGTACTATGATCATAATATTACAGACATTCTGCTTATAAATCACCTCATACTCCTTGTCCCAAAATCAGATATTTAATCTATGAAAAAGGTATTTGATTTATGATGCACAATACTAGTCATCCGAGCCAAGAGACCCAGGTTCAGTTAATATCCTCACTATAAAACTTGTGGTCCAAGAAGAATTACGTGTGACATTTAGTAAAAGCCACAGGTCTAAAACACTGCAGATGTTTGTCCTTATTCCTGTTTATGAGTGTGCATAGTCTAACAGTAACCAACAGCTCCCCTTTGAGGAAGAGCTTGTAATAACAAAAGTGTGAACAGTGTTAATGTTGCAAAGTGTTCAAACATTAATAAATAGAAATCCACTTGGAACGCAGACTTTGCCAAGGCAGTTCAGCCCCCCCCCCCCCCCCCCCGCCTTCTGAAAGACACAGGTACCCCCCCCCCCCATACCACCACCAAAATGCAATCATGTCTTCCTTGTGCCAGTATCAACATTTCCTGAACATTTCAGCCACACCCATAACGTTCTGAGTTATGTTGCATACAGACAGACAGACAAACATCAGCAAACACATAACTCTGCCATTCCTTTGTGGAGTAATAATTGTCTGCTTGAACCACTGTACCTGGGTAACGTGAATGTTGCTGATAGAAGCGATCGACAGCACGGAGCATGAGGTAGAAGACCATCTCACTATCTGGATTGTCCATGCAAGAGGCTGAGCAGACACAGTTATTCGCAATAAGTGGAAAACTGTTCATATAATTCAGAACAGAAAGTGATATTTTGTTTATGAAAAGAAAAGACAAAGATTAGTTATTTGGCTAACTTTATTTGAAACGATTTCACAGGGATATTAGTTGACCACCTTACCTATTTCATCTTTATTCACTGAATCCACATTGTACTCTTCAGCCAGAGACCTGCAGTGTACCACCCTCAGAAATGATGCATTTTTACCTACAATCCAACACAAACCACTGTATTTAGTGGCAGTTGAGCTGCTCTTCAGAGAAGCTCATGATAGCTCACTTCAAGTACTGGCCAATAAATGACCAAAATTTCACACAAACATCTTCTAACTTATTTTGGCATTTATCCAGCTGATGTCATTATGTTCATGCATGTGCTGATGTCAGCATATCAATTGCCTTACATTATATGTGCAAAGTGTGACTTTTTTTTTTATTTACAAAATTTATGTTTTAATTGATGTTGAAATTTCATGCATTATAAGTAAATGGGAAAAGAAAACATATTTTTGAAATCCATAGAAAATGGTAAACTTTGACCCAAAGAGGTAATGAAGTCTAATCTGGGTAACTGGCCATCAATAAACCAGAGGTGCCAAACTATGGTCTTCCAGGGACAGTATGCTACATGTTTCAGACAGTTCCCTCTTCCATCACACCTGGAAGTCATTACATCATTACCAGGCTTCTGCAGAACTTGATGATGAACTGATCATTAATTGAGCCAGGTGTGCTGGAAGATGGAAACATCTGAAACACGTAGACCCTCGGACCAGAGTTTGACACCCCTGATATGAATTCAACCAAGAAATAAACCACACCAAAAACAATACCCCTTTCCGCTCCTTCGGGGAGCAGTGTAATAATAAATAATGCACAACAGTTTTGATCTGGATATAAACAAGCATGTTTTTTTTTACCATGAATGTTTTCACCATGAATAATAGATTTTAACATGACAGTTACATAAAGGAATGTGCACAGTTTGAAGGAAGAACATCTGAGCCACTTTTTTCTGTACAGTGGTCCCTTGTTTATGGAGGGGGTTATGTTCTAAAAATAACGTGCAATCAGAAACATTTGTGAAGTAGTCAGCTCTATTTTTCCACAATTATCTATCTTTTAAGGCTGTAAAACCCCTCACCACACACTTTATACACTTTTCTTAGACAGGCATTAACAGAGTCACACTGCTAGCAATCAAACATTTATGTAAATTTGGCAAGTGAAATGCATTCTGAACTGTATAGGAAACATGGCATGGAAGAGATTGACTGAAAATGATCTACAGTCCCTTAGCCAATCAGGATGCAGAACACAATGCACGTTCACACGCTGCAGAAAAAAAAACATTCAAAATTGCACCAAAAAAATAAATAAATAAAAAAATCCATGAAACAGGCCACAAAAGGTGAACCATGTCATAATAAAAGGGACAACTGTAATTAATTTTGTGACATGAAAACAGTCTCAAATCAAAAAGAGTCTCCAAGACACACACCATACCTATAGTAAATGCCATCAGTAGTTAAAGCAGGTATGTAAATATATGAAAACAAAGTGTGAGGTGATGTTCACAAAACTAGGAGCTACTTACAGAACAGCTTGATGTCTTTTTCAGGGATGTATTCTGGTGACTAGTGAAAAATAAATATAAAAGTAATTTATGAGAAAAATCATTTTAATCATATGCATTTTATACAATAGTGTTATTCACTTATGAATGTAGCGTCTAGTTACAATCTGTTACTTTCATAAGTAGATGCTGTTACTGACAATGAAATGCAAGATTAGAAATCCTCCTCAGTGACTTTGCCCAGCCTTGCAACATGAGCCACTCGTGATTGTGAGGCAGGTATCTGATGTAAAACATGAAATGTAATGCTTCAAAAATCACTGATTTGTAACTCGATGATGATGTTGATGAAACGTTTATAATCCCAAAGGGGAAATTAAATTACACCTGATCCTGATCATACATACAACACATAACCGTAAGACAGGACAACACATTATAAATAGAAGAAAAAATATAAATAAAAACAGAGATAAAAACAGTTCATCATAAAACTCCAAATGAATCACAGCAACGTTCTAAAACTGCCATTAAAAGCACAGTTAGATAATTACTACATTAAGAGTACTTAGCAGTTCTTTCAGGAATAAAAGACCCCCTAAACCTTTCAGTGGAGCAATTGGGTAGAAGGAGCCTTTGCCAATTATGTAACTTATAAGTTCACTTACATTATCTGTACACTACCATGCAATCATCCCCAGTTTTTATGAAGCCTGTAATTTCTTTCTTCAGTGATCAAACCTACATGGAAAGAATGTCAACTTACCTTTCCAATAGACTGCAACAGATATTCTACATGCTTGGAAACAGCTGCTGCATCCTGCATAGCCTTTTCCCTGTAACTGAATGAAAAAATCAAAAGACAGTACATTTACAGAATTCAGGTCTTACCTGAGTTAAACATGTCATCAGCTACATACTGTGTTATCAATATGAATTGAATCGAATGCCTTTATTGTCATTTAATATAAAATCCAACGGAATTGAATGCTGCTCCAGTAAAGTGCTTAGATCACACATGCATCACATACACACTTAGTAAATATAATAAATAGAATAAATACAAAAACAATGTTAAAAAGATAGAACTAAAAATACTAAAATACAAAATACAGTGGCTTGATTAAAATGAATTATCCAGTTATTTTGTCTATGTTAATGGCAGCTGCAGCTTCTGGAAAAAATCTCTTCCTAAATCAGCTTGTTCTGGATTTTAGACACTCGTAGCACTTTCCTGAGAGCAAGAGTTCAATCAGTGAATAGGCAGGGTGATAGCAGTCTCTAACAATGTTTCTGGCTTTGTTCAGAAGTCGACCCCTTCCCATCTCCTCCAGAGAAGGCAATGGATGACCAATTATTTTCTGTGCTGCATTCATGACTCTTTGCATGGATTTCTTATCAACTGCTGAGCTCCCAGTGAACCAGACATCACTACTGTACATAAGAACACTTTTAATGGTAGAGCGGTAAAAACAAATCAACAGTTTCACTATCAATCAACAATATGTACATTATTAAACTTTTAACCTACATGTAAAAAGGATAATCAAAATGTATCAGTACAGTTATCCTCTTTGTGCTCCACACTTACACATTTTGAAGATTGATAAATTTCTGAGAGTCCGCAATCATATCTGGTATCGTCCCCCGAACAGGTAGGCTGCCATTGCCTTCATTGTGAGCAAATTCCTTGACAGCACGTAGCATCACCCAGAAGGATGGAGTCTGGGAAATGCAGAAATGGAAAGTAAGTCACAGTTATAAAGAGCAAAAACAGGACTTGTCTTTAAAGGGCAAACCACTCATAGAAAGTCACAGAGAACCAATTTAAAACCTGTGATGTGATATTGCCACACTGTTGACTGTTGAAGAGGTCTTCCACAGCACTTGGAATCTGCAGATTCAAGAAAAGTTCACGACAGTGAAGAAAATGGATGAAGTTGATAATGGCCAAATGTATCTGGTACAGAACAATAAAATAAGGGGGGGAAACTGGTACCTTGGTTGGATTTAAAGCAGTGTTCACATTCTTAATAGCTTCCTCAAAGTTTTCTTCATCTTCTGGAACACCATTCTCATTCTTCCAGACTCCTGAAGGAAATGTAAAAAGAAGGATATGTTGAATATTTATTGTACAATATTGTAGAATTAGAATATTCCGTTAATTCAACTTCTAGAGGTAAATAAAGACATACCTTCTCGAATAAACTGTTTGAAGGCCTCTTTCTCTCTGTAAGTCTTTGGTGCCTGACAGTTATGCTAAAAATATAAAGATAGTTTATTGAAGACGTACACAAACACGACACTTAACAACAAGGTGAAGTTCTCACAGAAAATTTACTTTACCTCACTGAGCCATTTGTCTAGATATTTTGCAACAACAATTATCCATGGTGTGTGACTATGGTCCTAAACAGCAAAGTGGAAAAGATTATATAGGTTGTAGAATATTTAAGGAGACAATAATATACACTGCCCGTCCAAAAAAAATTGTTGCACATGAAATATTTGACTGCATCACCTTTGGTTTTGATTACAGCAAACCACAATAAGGTTTGTTGTATTTTTTCCCCCCATCCATAGTATTAATGTTGTATTACTGATGATGGTGGAGAATCAGACCGCTGCATCAACTCTTCATCATCTCAAATTAGAGTCTGTGATTTTTGGAGGCTAATTTTTGTGTGAAAATTAGGTTTCATAGTCACTGAAGTATTCTCTCACAAGCCTGATGACCCTGATCAATCCTGGTGGTGTCCAATCTGTTAAACATTACAGACATGAGAGGACACTTACTGCATCACTTAGATTAAATAACTTGTTCCAACTAAAGCATTATAAACCATTGAAGTGTTTACCCATGGAAGGATCTGAACTATTAGCTTAGTTAAATTGAGTGTCAGTCTCCTGTAATCAAAACCAAAGTTGATGCAGTGAAATATGGCATATGCGACTTATTTTTGTTGTTGACCAGACAGTGTAATTCACAAAAGGTGTAGAAACAGTATTACCCACCTTCTTTTCCATGTTTTCAAGATCATAGGACTGAATGTGATTCTTGAATTCAGAAAAGGGCTGGTCCAACCTCAGGTCTTCTAAAGCATTGTCGGGGTGAGATTCAATCACTGAAAAAAAGAGGCAGTAAAATATAAAAAATGGATATTAGCTACAAAGTCATTACAAAAGTGAAATAACCACATCATATACATGAAAATTCTCCTGATTAGTTATTATCAATTCATGAGGTAATGTATTCATTGACCGATATGAACCAAATTTCTGTTGCAACACTCAGAAATTTAATTTATTTATATTAAGCATTGAATTAGATTCAAAGTAAGTGTTAGTACTACTAACCTGTATGCTCCTGGACCACTAGTCTTATGTAGCCTATGAGACCATAGGTTTTGCATACTAGGAAAGGCACATCAGCACTCCATAGAACTGAACCAAGCCGCAAACATGTGCTATTTAGAAGAAATTAGAAAATTAATAACAAATCTTCTTGAAATTATTTTCTAGGTTAAAACTATATAATAGATATCACTATACCTTTCTGGTAGCTGGACACCAATGACTATGGTAAACCTGTGGAAAAACTCTGGATCATTGTCCAGGAGCTTATCTGGACTCTGCAGGTATAGAACAATAAATCAGTATCCTTTGTTACAAAGAGAATTAGTAATTTTCTAAAGTGACATCGATGTCTACTGAATCACTTCATAAGATTCCAGATGTTTTTGAGAATTACTTTCAAAATGTTCTCTTGAAAGTTTGATAAAAATATTCAGATATTTTATGCAAAAAGTAATTGACGTGATCAAAATCCATAAGGTATATTGTTACGATAGTGAAACGTTATGGGTCCATCGTGACACAGTTACCAACCTCTTCAACAAAGTTTCCAGACACATCACTGTTGAGTTCTTGTAGCAGCTCAGTGGCAGCTTGTGCTCTGTTCTGCAAAATAAAACTGATGGTCAGACTGACATTTTATAAATCTGTTAATATTGATACAGTATATTGTGATTTACTTCATACACGAATACATTTTTAATGTTCTACCAATGGGGAGCTTCAGTGCTAAGTTAATGACATGATTTTTATGGATATTGAAATAAAGTGTTTTTTTGTTGTTTTTTTTTTCATAAAATAAGGAGGAGAGATGCATTGTACAAGGTGAAAAAGACAAAAAAAAATTAAAGCATTTATGATTTGAAGTGGGACAAAATATTGATACTGGAGTGAATTACATTACTTCCTCTGGTGATATGCTATTTATTCACAGATGTCACGTTTGTTGATGTTTGTGCACTAGATGGGCACACAGCTTTGAGCCTGTGCTCTTTTGAGTATTACTTTGATTAAGTTGTGTAAATCTGATATTATCTGCCAGTTTAACTTTTTTTTTCTCCGATGGTTAAACAGTTATGATTTATTGTAGAAGAGTATTTTGCAATCAGTCAGTTATTGCAGAATGTCTGTATCATAATTGTAACAATAAAACATAGCAGAACAATACTGCTGACTCTTATGTGACCTTATGTGTGATTTTTTTTTTTTTTTTTACATTTTATATATGTAGGAAATGCATGTGCAAGTTTATCCTGATCCTGATATTGTTAGGATTACTTCAAGAGCAATTTGGTTAACAATAAACAGTCAGTGGGATGCATGTGAATTTATAGACAATCATACAGGGTAGTCATGTTAGTAGTATAATGAAGTACATTTAGTGACAGCAGATTACACAGTCAGTTTCCCTTGTAGATTATAACAGCCTTTGTGAATATTTATTTGTGAACCTGTTGATAGGGAGCATCTTTCTTTTGTGTCATATGTTTATTCATTTTAATTAAGCTAACAGACAGACTCACATCCCCCCTTTTGCATTTTCTTAAGTGAATTAAAACCTAAGACAACCTTGTTGATTTTTCACTGTGCACCCAATATATATCCTATAATAAATGATCCATTCATTTTAGAGCTCTGATGCAGTCAGAGCTCTACATGTGTCTTTGGTACCACTGTTTATGTTAGTTTATCGTTAGTTTATCGTGACAGCAAGCAGGGGAACACAATGTTATTATAGCTAATATTATAGCTGCAGTTCCCCATGTGAATAACTCTATATGTTCCAGTGTTATCTGTGACAGACATCATGTTTCATTGTAATACATACCTTTCCAATGCTGTCTTTGCTCAGGAAAAAGCTGCAAAATAAAAACCAATAGGTAAATGTAATCAGATATAATAAAAACAAATTCTATTTAAGGCCAACTTTGAAAGAACATAGCTGGCTTACTTGTTTCCCACATCCTCCCCAGAAACTACGTGTCCATCCACAATAGTGAAAGCTCCAATACCTAGGAAAAACCTATTTATTCACTTCGAAATTTGCCTTCATGGGCGCCTGCAGTATTATTACACCAAAGAAGCAAAGAATTCTTACCTGGGAGTACAAGGTTTTTCAATATCTCTGTTCCAGTTGCTGTGGCGTTGATAAGACAAACATGAGCATTTTCAAGAGCTTCCTGGCCGTGGTCACCCCACAGTCTGAAAGCACACATCATAACATTGACCTGGATTATAAATTAATTATTCATACAATTTGTTTTCAGATTAAATATAGCAAGCACTGTGCAAGGTGGACGTTAGCTAGTAATGGACTACAGCCACATCACTCACTCTTTCCGTTGTTAATGCAGACAATAAAATCTCAATCTACAACACAACACAAATCTGGTGACAACTTATAACCAGTAAAAGCAACAAACAAATTCATCTAATCTTCTTAAAGGTGAATGCTAACGTGTGGGGTCTACAACAACACCGTACATAGCAAGTTGGCTAACCCTAGCACTATAACGTTAGCTCTCCTGTCTCGTAAATGAATCTGCTATGTCTTCTCATTAACTCTTACAACACTTCAATGTACAACTATTTATCAAATCTTAATCACTGAATTTACCTGAGCTGCCTGTCGTATTTCTGCTCTTTAGAGGCTTTGGTAGCCGCCATGGTTTCTTTCAAATATGACAGTATATTACTTTTAACGTACAGATAGGCAGATTCGACAGACTAGACCGATTTACTTTCGCACTTTCGACAGATACTTTCACGTCATGACAAGCCACATATAGTATATGATTACACGTTACAATTAAATTATTGTAACAACTTGCTATGTAAAAGAAAAATAAGGGAAATGTTTAAATGTTGACGGAAACAGTGTTGTTCACATTTCTTGAGAATATGATGACAACTCTAAGTGTTCGTGTATTAGTGAGGAAAGCTACCCACCACAAGGGGGCCGCACTGAGCTGTTTCTATTAATATTAAACACATGGAGGAGAATAAGATATATGGGTATGTGATGTATGTGAGTTTTAACATCTTGCGTTTGATTTATATAGGTGTTAACAGCGTGTAAATATGAATGCAAATACGAATCTAAATATTATGAATGTAGACTTATATGTGCACGAGGTATGGTTATTTGCAGCTGTTCATGTTGTATAATGAAAAATGCCAGTTTAATGCAGCGACAGTGGGTGAGATTAGCTGTGAACCTCTAATAACAACACGCCAGGTGGACTGTTTATGTGTTGTGTGGACGTGGGGGAGAGAGGGTAGGCGTGTCAAGGAATGGATAAATGCCCTTCCCCTTTGGCCCCTGCATAGCCTCATTAATAGCGGCACCGGTGGACGTCCCTGGTCATCTCCACACGGGACAGGAGACGGAACACCGGCGACCTGGTGACATTTGCATCTGAAAAACAGCGACAATGAAGGGGCATCACTGGGGCTATGGAAACGAGGACGGTAAGAGCTTGCACATCCAAGGTTTTGATGGAAATGAGTGTTTATTAAGGCTGCTGTCACTGGGTTTGGATCCTTCGTGACAGGAGTGCAAGTTGGATGTTAAGAGGACTGTAATGCAAGATTAGCCTCATGCTTAAAGGATGAAAGCTGTCACCTTAAGCCAACCTTCCTCTGGGCTCTGGATTGGTGCAAGGAAAATAAAAGCATTTACTTTTTTCTACTTTATTATCAGAAAATCCAGATCAAATAAGGCAGATATTTATACTGTAGATTTCAGAATCATTCTTGAGCTCTTGGTTGCTTTCCTGCATTGATAAATAGTAATTTAAATTAAAAGAAACAAATATTGTAGTAATTCTCATACACTTTATCATGTATTACAACAGCCCTGTAAAGTGCTCTACTACAAGCACAGTGATAAGTTTTGCAGTTACTGAAAACCAACAGGCACAGAGCACAAATACAATAAAAAGATTAAAGTTTAAAGCACTAATGTTGTAAAAGTAATGGCTACAATCAAACAGTATTTTCCCAGATTCAACTGCAGTATCAAGAGGAATACAACAAAGTCAAACTGTAAGAAGAATTTAAAAAGAAAAAGAAAACAACGCACAACCTATAAACATTTGTTATAAAACAAAACAAAAATAAAACTGTTCTTAAATGTGCTTTTAAACTAATTGGTATAGATAGTCAGACTCATATGCACATGGTTTAAATACTTTAATAATTACTGTGAAAATGTCTTTTTTCAGGTCCATCTGTATGGCACAACAAATACCCTGTAGCCCATGGGAGTCGACAGTCTCCCATTGACATCGTCCCCAATCAAGCTTCACGTGACCCCAATCTGAACCAGATTGTCCTGAACTATGAACGTTGTACCTCTATCAACATCTCCAACAATGGACATTCTGTAGTGGTGGAGTTTGATGACACAGATGATAGATCAGGTAAGAGAAAAGTTTGAGTTTGCATTCATGTTTGACCTTAGTTACTGTTACATAATAGGGTTCAATTTTTAAAGATCAAAGTGTCATCACTTAGGAGTCAAAAATATAAAAGTAGTCTAATACACAGATCACACACAAATATTATGTGTGTCATTATTATATGAATTTTTTGCTAAATGATTAGACATTTTCCCTGCAAAACTATGTTTGTCAAAAGGCAAAATTCTGGAACAGTCTCATCCCATGTGATGGAAATCTGCTGCTAAAAGATAGTTTTCAGTGAATATATGCTTGAAGCATGGGATTACCTGCAGTTTTCAAAAGTGCAACCTGCCTGCATGACTGACCACAATCAAAGTTTGCAAATAAACTCCTGATGATGCTGGAGGAAACTACAGCTAGCAGTTAACTGCATGAGGACCTGTCTGCTGGACAGGAGATATAATAACCTGAAATGATCTCAGTGTTTATTATGGCCCTATTTGCTTTTATCACCGGGTGGATCCATGTTAACCACCCTGTCATTACCATGAATAATAAGCTCAGAAATACAGGGCTATTTAACTAAGATATTTAATATAAAAAATACAGCATCTGTGAAATGTAATGACAAAGAAGGTCTGTAGATGAAGTAATACACTCCCTCAGCATTTAGATGAGGTTCACAAATCCCTGAAAGCTGCTGTTGTCAGTTTGCCATCTGTAACTGAGTACAGTATTTATATTATTTACACTTTGGGTTGTTGAGACAAGAAGTGTAGCCTAATCATAAAACAGTTTATGTAAAGGCGTAAGTACACTATTAGAATAATCCAACATGATTAATATATATCATGTCATATTTTCAAATATTTACAACACTACTACCTTTAATAACCAACTGAGCAGGGGCACCTTTACTGATTATTACTTTCAGTTTAACTCATTTTTAACTTGTCAATAAATAGAGATGCATATTAGTGCACATATTTTGTTATCAGATTTTTTTCTGGTTAAATGCATCATCTGTATGATGGGATAAGTGTTTTATTCTCTGTTATTATTATCTTGCTAACATGGCCTTGTCTGTTAGGAAAAAGGATGTCAGCCCCATCACTTTGAATAACAATCACATTAGTCTGGGGCAGAAGCCTGTACCGTTGCAGTCACAGGCTTGGAAAAAAAGTCTGCACCATCGTGACTATATTCCAAAGTACAATGTGATGTAAAATATGTGATAAAGCCTAAGGTACACTTGAGCTCAAAGTTCTATGTGGTTCCTGAGCTTTATTTGGCACAGGTTTGGCTATTTGTGTCCAACCTAAAGCTTGTACTTGAGAAAAGTCATGATTTGTATGAACAATAGAGTAGGTTGTCTGTTGCACTCATGTCTCTGCTTTGACAGGGAATCTGGATAAAGACTACCTGGTGTTAAGTGATTGACACCTTCTCTTATATGTGTGCATCCTGCACTGGCTTTAAGCTGTGTGGATAAGGCTCAACACTGGATGATCTGAGCAGCTTGCAGCTTCTAAACAGTCTGCTTCTCACCAGCAAAGAATGCAAATCTTCTATTTTTTAACATCCATTCTTGTCTCTTACAGTGATCCAGGGAGGCCCTCTTGACAACCCATACAGACTAAAACAGTTTCACTTCCACTGGGGTGAAAAAGGATGTGAAGGCTCTGAGCACACTGTGTCAGGAAATAGTTATGCATCTGAGGTCAGTGTTTTAGACCTGAACCACTTTACTGTCAGTACTGTGTTTAAATCCAAACATATCACACATTTAACAGAATTTGCAGAAAATTGGGATTTACTCATTTATGCAGACTTTCATCTACCACCTTCTTCTTCTTCTTCTTCTTCTTCATCATCCTTAAAATGTGTTAAGATTTGTACTAGAATTGGCAATAATGGCATCATCAAGTCTTGCCTCCTAAATAGAACCACTTGTTCTTGATCATAAAATGTTTCACACTCTACCACATTTTTTTTCTTTTGCTTTTATCATCATTTATTACTCATCTTCTGAATGGAATAAGTCTAATTTCATGTTTGGTTTTTGTTGTTTTCTGAATGAAATATTTATTGCAAACAAAGTCTTTCTCATTATATTCCAAGATTAAATAAAGGTTTATAGATGGATGGATGGATGGTCAAAGCTTTCAGCTGTCTTCATGCATGTTGGCATGTCATTGCTATTTTTTATTTGATGGAATAGTTCTATTTTTTTATTGGTATTAAATCAGTTGCAGTTTCCATTGAAGCATTTAAATTTTTTTTTATCATCACAGCTTTATGTTTGAGATCTTTAATTTTCTGTCAAAATGTCAGCCTTTTTATGGTCGAAACTGGGAAATGAAATAAATACAGGTGGGAAATAACACACCTCTCTTATTAACAAAACAAAAAAAACCTGTGTAGTAAGATCATGTATATTTTGTCCTCCGTAGACAGGAAGTAGTTTTTACATTATCTGCTATATATGAAGTAGAGGTAAATTGGTCTAAAAATTAGTTTTAATCACAATTCTGTTCCTGTGTTCTTCCCTCCTGTTTCTTGTAGCTTCATTTAGTGCACTGGAATGCTGTCAAGTACAAGACGTTTGATGACGCAGCAACAGAGCCAGATGGTCTCACTGTCCTTGGCATCTTCTTGGATGTAAGATGTTTCTTTAAGTGTGCACATTGTTACTCTGTTTAAATCAGCAGTGTTACCATTATTAAGCCCTAGTAGCTTGGACAAAAGCAAAAGCAAACTATTTGTAGCAATTCAGCTCATTGTTTAATGCTATTATTTGCTTTGTCTTTGATTTTATATTAATGCATTGTAAGCTATTGTATTTCTGTTGATGGCAAGGGTTATGCCATGATGGGGTGAGGTGGAAAAAGACTCAGATGCCCGGTGTTGAAGGGAGAATAGATTTAATAAAAAAAAAAATGATGACAAAAACAGAAAACAAAACCAGGGGGTAGATCAGCCAGAGTCCGTGGTGAGGAATTAAATGTCCAGGTAGGTTACTGTGACACAGGCACTGACAGACTGTCCTGGTTTTGAAGATGACAAAAACTGAACAGTTCCGCACTGGTAACTGCAAGCTGCACTGCTTAAGTACTGCAGATCAGCAACTACTTGTAGCTGCACAGTGGGGGCCAGGTGAAGCTGGTGAGCACTGGGGGAAAGGTCGTGACAGGTTATTCATCTGCATACTGAGGCTCTGCTGATCTTTGAGTAACTAGAAGTCATATAAGCACTAAGAGACTATATAACATTATAAGTGATCGCGGTGAATTTCAGATGTTATATTACATACTGCAGTATACTAAATAAGTATAACAAGACTAAATATGGAATCTTTCCAAAAGTAACAAATGAAATTTAAAATCAAATCTGTGTGTTATGTAAGACAGGTGATGAACACCGATGGCTCCACACGATAACAGATGCACTCTACATGGTAAAGTTTAAGGTAAGCCCTATTCTGACTCACATAGGATTATATTACATAGATAGCTATGGCTTCCGTTCTGTTTATTGCACCAATATAATATAATAATTGTCTTGATGTTTTCATGGCAGGGAAGTATCACTGATTTCAAAGGTTTCAACCCCAAGTGCCTCTTACCCAGCAGCCTTCACTACTGGACCTATCTGGGATCACTGACCACACCCCCCCTCCATGAGAGTGTGATCTGGATTGTACTTAAGGACCCGATCATAGTGTCTGAAAAGCAGGTGTGGGCTGCAATACATTTTACTACATAAACCATTGTTGGTATCCAGTATATGAGATTATACACCTGCCGTCATGTCAAACTTGCAGCCATCGTTAGATCTTTATTGTCCTCTGTTAAATCACACTGGCAGGAAAAGGATACCTGTCACCAAAATGTCCTCCCTGATTCACATGCACATTTCTGTTATATTTTTTTTATTATCACCTCAGGGAAGAGAGTATAATTGTTCACAGAAAATTTAATGTGTGGCACTTATACAGTAGTAGTAGTAGTAGTAGTAGTAGTAGTAGAAATACAGGAACTCATATATGGGTCACACATCCCAGCCATACATTAACCTCAATCCATCTGTCACAGTTGCAGCCTAGGGCGGACCACCCCCTACCTACAGCTAGCAGTTTACTATGATACATAAAATAGATGATGAAGATGGACAGAAACAACTTTAAACGACTTTATAACAAAAATGAGCATTTGGCTAAAGCACTAGGATGGATGCTGCACTTCCTCAGTTCATATTGTTACATTGTCTATGTGGTTAGATACGTGTGAGGCTTTATTTGTAGGGGCCAGCATCATTCATGGAAGATGCCATTGATGCCACTGGTTGACTTGTTTTTAAACCACTCTTCTTAGAATCAAATTCAATCACAATGTTTATGTCTGATAACTCTAGGTTGTTGACAATTTAAGGAGACTTAAGTGGACGACTGCAGCACATGCCTTCCTGGTCCTGCTGTGGTGACTGCTGCCAGTCTCTGGATTATGCTCTCACATTTTGTTGATCTTTTCTCGTCTCTCAGAAATGGAGAGTTTTAATGATAGCATGGGGGGGGGGTTGCTTGTAAATCCTTGTCTGAAGCATTGCTGGGGGTGGCGTATAAGCCATGCAAGTGGCCCCACAACCTATGACTCCAGGCCTCAAGCCTTTGATCTCCTCCAGCTGATTATCCTGATGGATGGTTGACTGGATGGGTACAGGGCTTTAATTGAGAAACACTCACATGGAGACCCAGCAGGGAAAAGCCCTTTATGTAACTGGGTATTATTTGGGTTTTCACTTCTTGCAAAATAGTACACAAGTGAAGAGAAATACTTTGGATTATTGTGATATTGTTATGTACTTATAAGGAATGTAGTTTTAAGCGTCATGATCTGACAAGAGGAATATAATATTTCTAACAGACCATTATGTGTGCACAAGAAAGGGCATGCAAAAGTGAAGTGTTTATTATAATTTTTTATTTCTTTGAATGCAGCTGGGAAAATTCAGGATGCTTCTGTTCACCGGAGAGGAAGAGGACCAGAGGCTACGTATGGAGAATAACTTCAGGCCTCCTCAGCCTCTAAAAGGCAGGAAAGTACGCTCTTCCAATTGATATGACCACCAGGGATGTATAACACAACATAATGCAAGCTCTTTTAGACAGGTGAATGCATATATTTGATGGGATTTGTTTACGAAGTACTGATAGAAAATGTAAAAAAAAATAAAATTCTCATCACTGCCAAAAATGAAGCTTTTGTTCTACTGGTCAAAGAGAGGAATTATATTTTGAATGATTTTAGGAATTAAACAGATGATCACTAATAACATTAGCACTTTTGATTAATAATAAATGATAAGATTGTTGTATGCTTTTAGAAGACATTATTATAAAAACAAGAAGGTGCTAAAATAAGATCATATGTGAAACATCATGTTTGTAAGGTGCTATTGTAGTGTATTCACTCGGTTCAATGATTAATTATGCCACTGGCAAGTCATTGTACAAAGAAAGTCTATTTGTTGTTCCACCGGTTTCACACCACGCTGTAGTCCCCAGGACTGTGGCGTCGGCCTTCGCACTGATCCCATTTGATCCTCTAAAGATCCAGCATATCGCTGGTGGATTCCCAGTCCCTGTGGATGCAGATCCCCTCCAGCCTGACCGTCCTGACTGGAGGTGGGATCAGATTAGTGCTGCATTTGTCAATACTGCTCCATTTGTCTGTGAAGGAGGGTATGAAAGTGTTGGGTCCTTTAGTACCCAATAAGCAAAGATAATTCCCAAGCGGGGTGTTTATTCTTTTAAAGCCTGTATTAATTTTTGCAGTACAAACCTAATCAAAACCAGGACCCAGTTGCTATACTTGATCTTAACTTTTGCAAACTGATCTGCCATTGAGTTATTAACGGTTAACCTCAGAAACTGCAAAACACGCACATACCGCTAAGTAATGCCTGACTCTGGTATCTTAGCTCTGGCATCTCACTTGGGTAAGTTATGGCAGCTCTGTGTAATGCTGTTGCATTTTTAGATGTGGGTTTTACAAATACAAAGCTATGTCAGGGATAAACATACTTTATGTCTGTATTATGAAGTATTCAAACAGGAAGGGCAAAATTGTTGTGATTGTTTGTTGCTGATGGAAGAACATTAAATGTAATTTATTGGTGGTTTGAATATGTTTAACTGTATTCAACATATTGCCCTGTATGCACAATGAAATAAAGTTAAACTCAGTTAAACCCAGTGAGTTTTTTTTCAGTTGTTAAAGTTTGTATTTTCAACATTTCCATCTACTGTTGATGAACAAATATGACACATACTTACCTTCATCATTTCAGTGTCTGCATATTCATCTTTTTTTTTCCCAGGTTGATTGTGTGTTTGTGACTCCAGACTAGTAAAGAACATTATGTGCAAGCAGATGTTGCAGCAGTTTTGATAAGACATTCCTCATCTTATCCACATGTACTTTCAGTAATGCAGCAAAAAGTGCACATTGTACCCAGCATTTACAGTGTATTGTAGGGAGAAGCCATTCAAGCATTTAATCTCCCTTTTGCTAATCAGAAATAACCAGACTGTTGAAGGTAATCAGTGACCAGGTTTTAGACAGGGGGATGGTCCAGGATCTCAAAGAAGGGACACAGACTGTGATCACTGTCAATTATTTACCAACCATGTTCATAACATGATTATTTTATTTGCTTTCATATTAAAAACAGGGTTGTGCTTCTGATTGTATCAAAAGTGAAACTGGGTTTTTATTTCACATCAACGTCTTTTGCTTGAGGTTGAAAAAAAAACTTGTTGCTACTGGACTACAGTCATACAGTAATGCAAAAACATTTCTGGACACCCTTAAAAATATTTTGGGAAAAATCTTGCTTGTATTTTCAAAGGTGTGGCTGCATCAGACAGACACAAACAAATGCAAATTCTTTGTTAATGTTCAAAAGAAAAAATAAAACTAAATTCTTGACTTTTTTTCCACCACTGTATAAAGTATATAAATGTGTCCCTTGAAAGTTTAGATGCTGCATAGAATTCTGAAGTTTATTATGAACTTTAAAACTGTCACACATCACTGTTTATATATATATATATATATATATATATATATATATATATATATATATATATTTCTGCTTAAATATTATTTCATTGATAGCAAACAAAAATGCAGTTTTTATTTTATTACAATTGAGAAGTTGTACTTTTTAACTTTTACTTCAATAAAGGACTTGAATCAGTACTTCTACTTTTACCAGAGTATTTTTTCACTCAAGTAGCTGTACTTCTACTTAAGTACAGAATGTGAGTACTTTGAGCACCTCTGGCATTTGTGATGTTCACTCAGTTATTATTGTGTAATCTGCTCTGAGTATAGTAAATTAAATTCTGTATCTAAGTGTTGATGTCTTTATGAGCCTGGTTTGAAGTTCATAAAAGTAGATGATTACCTGAAGACCATGAGGGCATGAAGTGATTTATTGTAGTACTGTGACACTCACTTTTGTGGCAAAATTCATCCAATAGATGGCAGCCTTTAGTTGAAAATATATGACAGAACATTACTCTGATTTGGCTCTGCTAATATTTCCATTCACAAACACATGTATGAATGTTGAATATTACCAAACCTGAATATATGGAATAAAGATATTTATGTTTAGTTAAATATATTCAAGTTTCCATATATTTAGACATTCATTCCATATTTTCAGATATTCATTAATTCAATATATTATTATATTTCCTAAATGACATGCCATTTTATATATATATATATATATATATATATATATATATATATATATATATATATATATATACAATTCTGTATACAATTTTTAATTTTTGACATTTCTGATGTGAGTTTGTCTGACGTAATGTCCATGTCGTGTGCATCCTCCTCTGGGTGGCAGCATCTACTGTCTTTAACATCTGATGCTTTTTCTTTATTGTTTGCCTCCTCACCAAATGGAAGAACTGAATTGTACAAGGTGAAAATAAAACAAAGGCACTGAGACTTGTAGCCTCGAGTGTTGAATGGGAGTGGCTAAATATGAATGGTGTGTTTCTTGAATAATCCTGACGGTACAAAAAAAATAAATTTGCATCTTCCTTTTTTTGTTTTATCAGTAGGACTCGACCTTGCCTTCTCTATCCTACCTTGTTACTTGAAGTTAAAATCAGATGTATTAATCTGTCTGGTTTCATTTACATTCATTTGCTGATGATGGAAAAATTCTGTTTGGACGTTAATGAATAAAGAATGAAAGTGTGAATGTGTGTGTGTGTGAAATATATTTAAGACATATATAGCATCAAGGAGCTTCAATGAGACTAAGAATACCTTAGCAGGCACACATCATCCACAGCCACAATCAATGTGCCATGTAATAAGATATTAGAGTCAAGACTCAGAAATAGACTTGGGCATGTGTATTTATAGCACCAGGATATCTATTTGCTGGTTGTAGTGATTTTTTTTCTAGACACAGCAACATCTGACCAAATTGTGAAATACAAACCCACAGGACAAATACAAAACAGAAAACACAACGTATTATTTTATAGTAATAACTGAATGGTTTCCATTTTGCAGTAATGATACTGTACATACGAGCTATAAGTTATAAATATATTAATTTCAGGGAATTTACAAATGAGTTGTTTATTAAATTAAGTTTGTTTAAGTTTATAGAGTTAGTTGAATTAAGGACATCATTAGTTGTGTTTAGAGTCAGAAATATATTGTGTAAACTGTTTTTCATTTTGCTGTAATACATGTAATGAATGATAATGTATCTGGTGAAGAGATATTTTAAGAAGGGGGAAGGTATCATAAGTTGTCTTCATCCTGTTCCTTTTCAATCATTTAAATTGAAACAAACAAACAGGCTGGTTGCATTAAGATTTAATGCTCTTTTCCTCTGTTTCCTTTATGTTTATGTTCTCCAACACAACTAATAAACACATTGTTCTTTCTTTCTTTCTTTCTTTCTTTCTTTCTTTCTTTCTTTCTTTCTTTCTTTCTTTCTTTCTTTCTTTCTTTCTTTCTTTCTTTCTTTCTCTCTCTCTCTCTCTCTCTCTCTCTCTCTCTCTCTCTCTCTCTCTCTCTCTCTCTCTCTCTCTCTCTCTCTCTCTCCCTCCCTTCCTCCCTTTCTTTCTTTTTTTTTTTAAATTTTTTTTTTTTTACTAATCCTCAAGATTTTTGTTGATTTATCATTCAGCTGTTCTTCCAGACTCTGTATGTTTTCCTTTAAAGCGAAACTGGACTAATTTCACATGATGCTACTAAATATTTAAACCTGGATATTATCTGTTTATAATAAAAGCTACAAATTTTTGTGAACAAATGGTTTTAACTCAGTGTTACTTTTATGGCAGTTCCCAAATTAATTTTCCTCTAAATGTAACATATCTTAAATCATTTAGTACCATTTATATTAGTGCTATCCTCTGTATTTTGCATTTTGTCAGAGAAACTCATGTATTTTCTGATATAATTTACTGGTCATGTAGATATTCAGCAAAGCTCAAATTAAAGTTGAGGGTTACTATGTTAAAAAATAAAGAAACTTTTAAAGTGAAGATATCATGAAGTGAACACAAAAATTACCATTTACAACCACTGTCATGTACCAAACTCCCTAAGTTTTACTCATAAATCAGTGTTGTAGAAGATGCTTGTGTTTCCATGGTAACTACAGAGCCTCTGGATGTCTAAATGGGTCATATCTGATGACCATGAAAAGATGACAAACTGTATTTGACACCAAATATTTAGTTCTGACAGGATTAATGGATCAGAAGTTATTAAATATTTTAGATCAGTACAGTTCCTGTTTGGGTTCTTATGGGTTAATAATTAAAAACATTAAATTTGTATGCGACAGTGGCTAAATGTGAGTCACTGTTTCCTTTAAACAAAACTACAGTATCTATCCTTTTAAACTCTGCTTTACAATCACCAGTCTCCACAGTCCAAGTCATATATTCTATTTAGAACTAGAGCAGGATGCTTCACCTTTAAATCATTTTACATTTCTCAATGTTGTAAAAGAACACGACTTTATCTAACAATCTGAGGAGACAGTCATGGTGCTGTTGCCATGGATACAAACAGCACATGCAACACTACACAACACAAATGTTTGGCTAGCTCATATCTCCCCTACTTGTCTATGAGCCAGCGACCCATCGGCATCACTGTGTCAGAAAATAAAACCATTCTATAACGGTGACACGTGCGCATTTCTATGATCATTAAAGCTTTATTTAGCAGTACGTTATCTTTTTTTTTCATGTAATCCACTGAACAGGTTTGTGATATCCACACATTCATTTCCAACAACACACCACCTGTCTGCCTGCCTGTCTTTCCTGGGGGCTGAGGTTTGGCCTTCACATCAGGTTCAGGGTTAGGTTTAAGATAGCACAATAACACGGCTCCAAACAACATGCACCTTTTATGGATTTCATATGTACACTTTATAATATAACACATGTCAGGCAGCGGCCTTGGTTCACTGAATGGATTATAAATCGAGAAAAAAAGGAGAGAGGAGAGGAGTAGTCCCTTGTTGGGCTCAGTGTTGGTGGTCTAGCATGATAATTAAAGGAAACAAATCACCACCGTCATGGAGGAAGAGGTCATGATCTGTAATTTGACACATAGTTGTCGACTGGTATACCATATAGTCTGATTTATAGACAATTTTTTTTGAAAACATCAGCTTCCTTTGGCCTTGATATTGGATTTTTGACCTCTCTATGTAATGTTTTGTTACCCCACATTCCTCTAGTAAACCTACGGCTGACGCGATGCACAATATTTGAGCTATGACCGTCACACCCTCACCCCTGACATCTGATCTTCACGGTTTACCCGGTAATGGAACTATGACATATTCTGAGTAGGCAGTAGACATCTACAAGGCCTTCAGAGAACATGGTGTTACTCAATGACCCTTAAACCAGATCCCGTGTTTGCATGGGGTGTCTATAGCAACGCACAGTCACTTCTTCATACAGTGCTAGCTCAGTCACTCGCTATTTATTTCTTACAGGTCTGTTTAAAGTCAGTGTCAGAAACTTTTGCCTTGCCAAATTCATACATTAAGTTAACTTTAGAATCATTCATTACATTTACAGTCCTATTTCAGATGGAGCTGAGGAGAGCTTACATAAACCAGTGAACACAGACACCCAATGTTACAATAAACACAAGTTAATATTGACTAGACAGTTTTGTTTTTCTGTATTTGTATTACTGTTGCTGAATTACTTATACATTGTTTTCTAGTGTTGGCTTTTGACATGATACATTTTAGTGGCATCTCTACGTGCTGCTGCAGCAGATTTACAGTGCACCATCAATGCCACATTCCACACAAACTTCATTATGTCATCTTGTCACCTCTACAGGGTCGCAGTTATTTCACGATCACATGACATCTTGTTTTCATAAATGCAACTTCTTTCAGTGACCTCTCATAGATTAAAAAGAACAATTTGATTTATAATATCTGAACCGGAGCTTTATGCTAATGTACAGTGTCGCTCATGAAGTTGGAATCATGGTGTTTTCAGACATATTTCTCTTTTTATTCTTATTTATGCACATCGGTTATGACCTTTGACCGAGTGTGATGCTTACATACTGAGCCACAGTTACACGTCATTTATCATGAATGAATTACATTGTCAGTATCATTTCAAGAGAAGATGTAAAATTTTGGAATTCACTACCTCCTACCATGTGACACTATTATTTCCCCTGTAAAAACTAATTTATTTAAGATTGGTTTTAATATTTAATACTTATATTCTGACTGATGTGTAAGTGCCTTGCTTTCTATTTGTACTGTGTTGTATGTATTTGAGTACTATGAAAAGTGATATACAAATAAAAATTTATTATTATTACTTCTGCCAAGGAAGTCATGTTTTTGCCAGAGTTTGTTTGTCTGTCTGTTAGTTAGCAAGATAACTCAAAAAGTC
This sequence comes from Siphamia tubifer, assembly GCA_020466265.1. NCBI lineage: Eukaryota > Metazoa > Chordata > Actinopteri > Kurtiformes > Apogonidae > Siphamia > Siphamia tubifer. Next base: position 45,458,636 of record CM035785.1, on the reverse strand, counting down.
ATGGATGGATGTTGATTAAATTTACAGGGTAGGTTGGTAATGGGGAGATCTGATCTGATTTTGGTGGTGATCTGGGGAAGGGGGGGGGGGGGGGGGGGCTCACTTTGAAATGTAATCTCCATTTACTGCAACATAAAATTTCAAAGTGATCCAGAATCCAGGATCTCTTCTGGATCACCACCAAAATTTAACCATTTGTTCCTTGTGACACATCCTGAACACGTCCTGAAAATTTCATCAAAATCCGTCCATAGCTTTTTGAGTTATCTTGCTTCTAACAGACAAACAAAATTTGGCCAAAAACATAACCTCCTTGTAGGACCTCTCCTCATTCGAAGGGGGGAGGTCTGCCTTGGCGGAGGTTTGCACCTTCAGAGTGCTTTTCTAGTTATAATAATAATAATAATAAGAATAATGACAGTGATAATGCTAATGCTAATGCTAATGCTAATGCTAATAATAATAATAATAATAATAATAATAATAATAATAATAATAATAATAATAATAATAATAATAATAATAATAATAATAATAATAATAATAATAATAAATTGTATTCCAGATTTATGGGCAAAAGTACATGTGAGCAAAATTTACTTTTCCTGTACATGAACTCAAGAACATTTGGATCCCTATCATTCAACAATGAATCAGTTTCACTTCTAATAAAGCTCACTCTAAATTGAAGTTGTATTTAAATGTCACTCCGGTCAGACCCATTAAAGAGGGATCTGATAACTTAATGGGTCTGACTGGGATAGACCCATGTGATCATCTCCGTTGGTTTCTCTGGATTGTCTCCAAAAACATCACAGGGCTTTGGCTGGTTTGATCCCTGCTGCATCTGCTATCTGTTACAACTCCCACAACCAGCCACCACCAACACATTCAAGTCAGAAGGGTCAGTCATGTACCCAGAAGCGTCACAAGTTTCCAAGATCCCTATCCCCCCCCCCCCCAAGCCTACCATGTCAAAAATAGCCTCTGTTAGCCTTTTATAAATCACACTGTTTCTATTATAAGTCTTGGCTGACCAGAAAGCTGGGCTGAAGCCACATCACCCTATCTTTAGCTTTATTTATGTCCTGGTGTTGACAGCCCCACTTGCAAAGCTTTCCAGTCACTGTTCAATAGGTCACATGTGTGCCGAGCCCTCTGCCTGATGTTGGAAAGCACCGAAGAGCAAAAAACGGTAATCAGTGGACCTACAGTACAGGCCGACTTGCATCTCTAACAGAAACAAACCACCTAACAGCTGCTGAGTTAACGGCCTGATGATTCTTGCCCACAGATTCTTTCCATCCACTTAGTGTTTATGGAACTGTGTTGGTGACAGATAAGCATACCCACTATTGTGAAATGATGTTTGGCATTATTACAACTGGTACATGATGAGCGCTATTGTTACACGAGAGCTGTAAAAATAGAAAAACCCATAACTTTGGCTTTATTTGATTAAAGACTTTTATTTTTGTAGATTCTGAAGGCATCACTTTTTATTATATGAAAAGCTTGGTTATTGAGTTACAGGTTTGTTCAGGAGTTGAAACACCAATAATTTAATTTTATCATCAGGCAACTTGTGAGAAAAGGTGATAATCATATATTACAAATGCATGGGAACCTGAATCCCCTCCATATGTTGATGGGTACATGTATTACAAATATTAAGTTGTCAGTGCTTTCCATCATCTTGTTTCGGTAAATTCTCTGTAATTATATGTGTTTAAATATGTTTGAAAGAGAAAGACAAGAATTAAAACAGCAAGCAGTCTCAAGGGCCTTCGCAATCCCTCGCGACCGCCTCGCCCGGCGACCGAGTCAAATTTCATCCAAATCGGTGTTTGTATGCCCGATCTACAGCCATTTCAGTGAAGGCGATTTTGTATGAAGGCATAGCACAAAAACGATGCAACTTTTCCAAATAAATTTAAAAACTCTTGATGTTCCACTTGTCTAGATTGTGTTCTAAGGTCATAAGACATTAATGACGAACAAACAATTTTCCTAAACAAGACATTTTGTCTAGATCATATTCACCGATTTTGAGCTCATTTGGCCCAATGGCCTAGGAAATTCCAATGAAATTCCAATGACAGCAAAAACGACGACTCAAAATTTTTCTAATTTCAATCCAAGATGGCGGACTTCCTGTTGGTTTATGGGCGTGGCCATTATAAGGTTTTTTTGTTCATCAATATATGACAAACACGTGTATCGATTTTTGTAGCTCTAACTTCATTAAGGTGTGATCTGGCCTAATACAAACTATTTCACCTTTTCTAGGGGCAGCTATTGTAGTAAAAGTACATTTGTAGGGGGCGCTATAGTGCAAAATCAGAATGTCTTTAGCTAAATGGATGTAGACCTGGGAGTCTGTGTCAAATTTCAGCCAAATCGGTGTTCGTAGGTCCGAGGTGAAGCAGTTTTTGTAGTGGTAATTTTCCCCGAAATCTTTGCAAAATTTGTGGTAGCATAGCACACAAACAATAAAACTTTCCCAACTAAATTTAAAAACTCTAGATGTTCCACTTGTCTAGATTGTGTTCTAAGGTCATAAGACATTAATGACGAACAAACAATTTTCCTAAACAACACATTTTTTTAAATACAATAAAAGGCTAAATTATTATTGGATTTATGTGTTACTTTATTATATCCTATTGTGCATGAGTATAATCATGAGCATTTTGATTTGTCTCGCTGTCTGAATCTGTTTTATCCTTACTAGGGCCATGGGGGTCACTGTGGGTCTAATCGAAGTACAATGGGTGAAGGCGGGGTACACTCTGTATGAGTCTCCAGTTCATCACCGGGTTGAACATATATAGACAAACAATCACACCTATGGGCAATTTTGAGATTAACCAATTAACCTATCAGTGCATGTGTTTGGATGGTGGGAGGAAACCAGAGTACCTGGAGAAAACCCACACAGACACAAGGAGAACATGCAAACTCCACACAGAAAGGTCGAGTGTGGGAATCGAACTAGGGTCCTTCTGTCTGTGACACATGAGTGCTAACCACTGCACCACCATGCCGTCCCATTTTGAGTTGGGAATATCTTAGATTTTTTTCATGACAACTGCAGATACTATTTAGAATGGGATATAAGTGTAGCTTCACAGGGAAAAATATAAGCGAAGAAGTTGAACTATTACTAAATAAATGGTAAATGATCTGCACTTATATAGTGCTTTTCCACCTTCATGGTGCTCAAAGCGCTTTACATTAGACTTATATTCACCCATTCACACACACACACCAGTAGGTTTCTAAGGTTTGATCAGTCCTACTGGGAGCCTCCAACCTCTCGGTCATTGGGTGACCCACTCTACCACAGCCACCCTAAATAAGAAGGCACATAAAAGAAAAAAAAATGGAGGGAGGTTAAAAAAAAAAAACACATCATGTTTATCTATATCATATATAATTTCAGAAGTCAAGAAAATCACAGCTTGTCATGAAGACAGTGAAGTAATATCTAGTTGTGTGTAATATAGTTCAGTGGACGGCAACTCGTCCTGAATGTCACCATCACCAGAAAGGCCTTTATATCAGCATATCTGACCTCATTGTTCAAGAAGGAGCTGAAAAAGTAAAGACACAGTTATAATGATATAGCCTGTCTGGCTTTTCGGGTGTAAATTATGGGATCATAAAGATAAAAAAAAAAAAATGTTTCAACCGACAGTTTTTTCTGAGAAAAGGATAATATTTTCCTGAGGACAGTGAATGGCATTTATCTGCTGTTTGCTGAAGACCCTGTACACTTAAAAACACCTGTACCTTTTTGTAACGAAGATCAGAGCTTATTCTGCAAAAAAAAAATCGAAGTAAATCTCTTCTGAGTTTACTGAATTTTCTAAACAAATCCAGTGCTATTTTGTGGTACTCTCCAAATTCTTATTTTTTCTTTCTATTTAACTTTTATTTAGTAATACATTACCATTTGTTATAATATTATCCTCTGAATTTGCCAACTTTTTACTTTTACTCCCTACATTTTTGCATACATATCTGTACTTCATACTCTTTACATTGTCAGAATAGAATCATTACTTTTTCAAACTAGACAAATGTGACAGTATGAAAAATAACTCATATATTATAAATGGTGGCTTACTATATTATAATTTCAGTTATCCATTTCTTATCTCATGACTTTTTTCTCATAATTTTGACTTTTTTATCTTGTAATTTGGATTTTTTTTTGGTCATAATTTTCCCTTTTTTTTCTCCTAATTCTGAATTTTTTTCTCATAATATGCTTTTTTAAAAAAAAAAAAAAATAAATCCTATTTTTGACTTTTTCTAAATGTCATGTCCATACCCATTAAACTAAGTACCATGACCCAATAAAGCACATCATCTACACAGTAACTCACTTTTAAAGCCCTTTTCTAATATATATTTTTGACATTTTTCTTAAATAAGTATTATTTCATCCATTTCAAAAAAATGCAGTTTTACTTTTTTTTGAGAACTTTACTTTTAGTTGCGTAAAGGAGTTGAATCAATACTTCTACTTTTACTAGAGTATTTTTCACACAAGTAGCTGTACTTCTACTTAAGTACAGAATATGAGTACTTTGACCACCTCTGGAAAATGTCACAAACTGCATTTTACACCAACTATGTCAATGATTTAATAGGATTAGTGGGTCAACAATTACCAAACATGAATAAGAGGATGTTTTCGTCACCAGTGGCTGCCTGAGTCTTTCTGAGTAGGAAAAATAGTTCTAAACAGAACTTAAAATGCTTTACTACTTGGTGGAAAAACTGAGTCCATGACAGACTCTTTTCTTTTCTTTCTTTCCTCTTCTGACCCTTCTCTTATGGTTTTTGTCTGCAATATTTCAGAGCTAACCTGCCCACACAAGGACAATAAGTCTCATCCCACTCAAACATCGGTTCATGAGTGATGGCAGAGGTTCTTTACCAAGCTCTCTGCTCAGGGAGAAATGGTGTAGGTGGACTTTTTGTTTGTGTCTGTGTGTGTAGGCTACTTACTATCTTCTCAAGACTACACGACTTCCAAATAAGGGGGTGGTCATGTCTTAATGTATGAGTACCATTGCTCCTTTTGTAGGACTGTTAACATAGAGTGTATAGGTGACTGTTACAGCTATTTATAATCATTTAGTGAAGATTGTATTGATCCGTGTTGAGTCTGACATACACTGCCATGAAAATGCATGTGCTGAGATGGAGATGTGTCATTGCTCAGATGATGTGTGTGGGATGAGTGAGTCTGTGAGGAGAGAGTGACTGGAACATTAACTATAATTGTTTAGAATTGCTAATTATGGTCTTTTCTGCCATCCATCTTTGGCAGAGTGCATTTATGTTTTTTTTTTTTTACCCTATATAACAAAAAAAAAGGTGTCATTCCATGGTTATTTCATTAATATTGCTGCGTTCTCCATTGTTATTGAATACATTGTGTGTTGGTTCTATTTTTTTTTTAAAAATGTCCGGATTGCTTTGTTTCAAGCTGCTTTTGAACGGTAGAAAAATTACTTGAGGTCCAACAACAGAGTTTACGATACTTCTTCATGCATGTTCATGCTGCGGTCATGAGGCGTCTCTGATTGGCTCAGAATGCGTGAAGGAACACTCCCCCTCTCACTCTCCATGTGTGTTTACCTTTACCAGAGTAGCATCCAGCTAGGTTTTGTACCGTTGTTTTATTTCCAAAGAGAGCACATGAACCAGTTTGATCCACCATTTTTTTCAAGTTTGTGCAGCAGTTACTGTGGCTCCGTCTTCTCTGGTAGATGCTAATGCTAATTTAGATTCACTGCAATGGGGGATGGATTTAACCCCACGTAGGTAATGCTAAAGTCCATCTGACGTCAGATGGACCGGCTTTATCTGGGTCCCTCGTTCCTCTTGTTGTTTTCTGTGAATGGTATACAGCCAGTGGAGGTGACAAACAACTTTCAAATCCAGCTTGTGTTGGTAACTCGGGGTGACCCATCAGATTCCAAAAGGAGCGTGGAAAAGTGGTTTCAAGCGGAATGACACCTTTAATATACATTCATTTTCTCCTTAAATGATTAATATTAGAGGACTTTCCATAAGTGTTAAGCATTCTGAGTTACATTATTGTTGTGGATGTGAAAAGCTCTTTAATTTCAATTTAGTGAATGTTGCCATAGAGACAGGACCCTGATCTAAAGAAAGTAGAGCAGATACAAAAAGATGATTAAAAAAAGCACGAGTGATCATTTTGGTTTTCTCTCCTTTGTTTACTTGTCCATTTTAGACTCAGTTGTGCATATCTCACACAAGCCAGTGACAATAACATGTGCATACTATGCAGCAGAGTTGTTTTTAAGATGCTTTCATCACCACCTTCAGGATAATGTTTCATTCAGTACCTTTTGTCCTGATCTCTGATATGAACCTTTTGTACAGCCTTGTCTCTTTAATGGTCCTCCGCTGTTTTATGGTGCACTTTGCCGTGTACATCATCCTCACTCTCACGTGGCGTCTTCACAAATGCTGCATGGAATACATTACAGTAATTACATATGTGATTCATTTTCTGCACTTGAATTTTTTTGTATTGTAATTTAAAAGAAGGACATACACTCCTGATTTAATATTATGTTTCCTAATGGTTGTTGATGCAGATGTCTTGGCCTTTAATTTAATGACAGCCATTAGGGAAAAACAAAATCCTATAATTAGAAAACATTTTATTTCATAAATGTGAGATGTTTGGTGAAATTTGATAAGAAAATAGCATTTGTTCCACAATATAATACATTGTAATTAATCCACAACTGTTAATGCATTACCTGAAATACAAGTATTGGAGGATAAGGGTAACACTTTTACAGTACTGCATTTGTGTGCTGTTTCAAGGCGAGTCTGGTTTGTTTTTATGTTTATTCCAGCTGCTTCTTGAATCAATTTTTTTTCATTTCTAGCTTCCTGTCTTAAAATGTAAGAATGATTATAGCCACTGAAATGCCATAAATAGAAGGAATGACGCACATAGTCTGTCAAATGTCAATTTTATATGACAAGACATTTAAGCTGTTTTCCTCTTTTAGACCGCACAATGGCGGCATAAAAGTTATAATACAGTACACTTTACAAGACAGAAAATTAATCTGTCTCTTTTTTAAAATTCTTTCTGATGTGTTTCAGGAGAATTGTGGCAGCATAAAAACACAACCTTTTTACATTTGATATAATTTAACTCCAACATTTTACAGGAGCTTGTACACAAATGAACAATCTTGTAGTGTTTCATGGCTGACAGAGCTCTAAGATTAACAGGATTAACAACGTCTTATGTCACTGCCAGTGACAGTGTTATGTGAAATAAGACAGCCTTGCAGCCTGTTACATCCAGGTCAGCCTAAACTTTTAAGTTGTTGAAAGGCTGCGTAGCTTGACTTTCCATCTAGAATTACCTGTCACAGTTTGGCATTTTTAAAAACTTTACAGTAAGTCTGTACATTTCTGCCAGATTTAATGTCAGCTCCTGGTAAAGTGGGGTTACGGTAAAAGTGGACAGCTGGGTCACATCAGTCACAGTGATGTAACATAATGCACTGGAAGATTCAGCCGCACCATTCCTGTCAGTGAACCATTTTATTGTGCGAATGGAAAACCCTTACAGCCTCTGACCTTTCTCAACTGCCAGTAATTGTAGGCAATTTATATTAGTCAAGCATAATTTCCTTAAAAAGCTGGAAATGCTATAACAACCAAGGACAAGTTTACTCCTACTCTCTATTGGGTAATTAAAAAAAAAAGAACATCTATATCTGTCACCTGTTTAACATTCATGTTTTATGGAAAGACTGTATGTTCCATATGTAACCAATGGTGGAAAAACAGAACAGTGTTTGCATCTCCTTTAAATGTAATCAAACATGTTGCAATCAAAATGCAAATGAGACCTGTGTATGAATCTGTACCCAATCTCTTCTCTTCTGTAGAGAGATAATGTCACCTGAATAAACAATGGACAGGTTTTTCTTCAGACATATTGTCTTCGGGTTTTGAGCAGACAATCTGATCTGTATTAACCCATAAAGAACCAAACAGTCACTGGTGACCAAGATGATCTGATGATCTCAACTGTTTAATACCTGTTGATCTATTATCTACACCATTTCATGTAAATAATTGGTGTAAAATGCAATCTGTAGTTACCATGGAAATGTTGACATTTTATACAAGATTAATTCATTAGTAAAACCCATGGAGTTGGATCAATGACATTGAATGGAAACACTTCTTCAATTGTCTGTGTTTCTGATGTAATGAACAGCTACATGATCACTGGGTTTATATATATATATATATATATATATATATATATATATATATATATATATATATATATATATATATATATATATATATATATATATATATATATATATATATATATATATATATATATATATATATATAACAGTAGGTATGACTGTGACATACCTACTGGCTTAAGAAACTGACAGCACTCTATGAACGCCTAGCAGCACAGATGAACCAGCTTCTGATATCGGGAAACCACCCAGAGTGGCTAACCCAGGGCCGGACATTCCTCATAATGAAGGACCCCCAGAAGGGAACAATACCATCTAACTACCGGCCTATAACCTGCCTCAGCACCACATGGAAGCTTCTATCAGGCATCATAGCGACTAAGATGAGTAGGCACATGGAGCAATACATGAGCAGAGCACAGATAGGAATAGGTTACAACACCAGGGGAGCCAAACACCAGCTACTGGTTGACAGGGCAATTGCCCAAGATTGCAAGATGAGGAACACCAACCTGTGCACTGCCTGGATTGACTACAAGAAAGCCTATGACTCAATGCCACATACATGGATACTGGAATGCTTAAAACTGTATAACATCAACAGGACACTAAGAGAGTTCATCCAGAACTCAATGAGGCTGTGGAAGACAACTCTGGAGGCCAACTCAAAGCCAATTGCACAAGTGAGCATCAGATGTGGTATTTACCAAGGAGATGCTCTGTCCCCCCTGCTGTTCTGCATAGGCCTAAACCCCCTCAGCCAGATCATCTCAAAGAGTGTCTTCGGATACCAGTTCTGAAGTGGAACATCCATCAACCACCTCCTCTACGTGGATGACATCAAGCTGTATGCCAAGAATGAGCGTGACATTGATTCCCTAATTCACCTCACCCGGATCTACAGCAAAGACATTGGGATGTCATTCGGACTAGATAAATGTGGGCGGATGATATCTAGAAGAGGAAAGGTGATCACAACTGAAGGGGTTGACCTACCTGAAGGGAATATCACAGATGTGCAGGAAAGTTACAAATACATAGGGATCCCACAGACAAATGGTAATCATGAGGAGGCAGCCCGGAAGTCAGCCACAGCCAAATACCTACAGAGGGTAAGGCAGGTCCTGAAAAGTCAGCTGAACGGCAAAAATAAGATCCAGGCCATTAACACCTATGCCCTGCCAGTAATCAGATACCCAGCTGGGATAATATCCTGGCCACTGGAAGAGATACAAGCCACTGATATCAAGACAAGAAAACTCCTTACCATGCATGGAGGGTTCCACCCCAAGTCCAGTGTCCTGAGGCTGTACACTAAGCGAAAGGAAGGGGGCCGAGGACTAGTAAGTGTCAGAACTACTGTCCAGGAGGAAACGGTGAACCTCCAGGAATACATCAAGAAAATGGCCCCCAATGACCAACTGCTAAGTGAATGCCTCAGGCAACAAAAGCCCAGTAAGGTCGAGGAACCAGAGGGGCTATCATGGAAGGACAAACCCTTGCATGGTGTGTACCATCGGCAAACCGAGGAAGTGGCTGATACGGAAAAGACATACCAGTGGCTGGAAAAGGCTGGACTAAAGGACAGCACAGAGGCACTACTCATGGCTGCACAAGAACAAGCCCTGAACACTAGAGCAATAGAGGCCGGGGTCTACCACATCAGACAGGACCCCAGGTGTAGGCTGTGTAGAGAAGCCCCTGAAACAGTCCAGCACATCACAGCAGGGTGTAAGATGCTGGCAGGCAAGGCATACATAGAGAGGCATAACCAGGTAGCGGGCATACTGTACAGGAACATCTGTAAAGAGTATGGACTGGAGGTCCCAGGGTCAAGATGGGAGAACCCCCCAAAGGTGACAGAGAACAAACAGGCCAAGATCCTGTGGGACTTCCAGATCCAGACTGACAAGATGGTGATGGCCAATCAGCCTGACATAGTTGTGGTGGATAAACATGAGAAGACAGTGGTGGTGATAGATGTAGCAGTCCCCAGTGATAGCAACATCAGAAAGAAAGAACATGAGAAGCTTGAGAAATACCAAGGGCTGAAAGAGGATTTAGAGAAAATGTGGAGTGTGAAGGCAACAGTGGTACCAGTAGTGATCGGAGCACTAGGGGCAGTGACCCCCAAGCTGGGAGAATGGCTCCAGCAGATACCAGGAACAACATCAGAGATCTGTGTACAAAAGAGCGCATTGCTAGGAACAGCTAAGATCCTGCGCAGAACCCTCAGGCTCCCAGGCCTCTGGTAGAGGACCCGAGTCTGAAGGAGACACAGCCCACGTGGGGCGAGGGGAACATTTTTATATATATATGGGTTAATACCAGGGATGTGCAGTCTGGGGAGGCACTGATCTGTGCTTTCAATGCAATTTTGGTGTCGTTCCTATTAATTTGGATTGTTTTATTGCCGAAATTCTGTATTTCCTGTTCAAATACAACAGAGAGACTAGAGCTGAGGCAGTGATGAGCTGTGCTTCTCCACAGATTGCACAATACCTTACAAACTGGATTGAGCATGTGCAATTGGTGCATATTTGCTGCCATTTCTCTGTATGTTTCCAATATCAGGTTTGAACCCACTTTTGTTATGTCTTAATTTCTATAGTGTTCAGTAATGTATGTGTGTTGATCTGACTTAAATCCACAGTAAAAGTGTTGTCTTGAGGCAGACAGTACCTCTGCCTCACAAAAGGGGGTGATAGTGAGACACTGAGCATGAAGTTCATGACTGGGTTTACTCTGGCAAAGGTTAAAAGAACAACAACCAAACACATGCATTGAATTTGAACTCTGAAAATGGAGGATTTTATTTCTAAACTGAGACATTTTTCAAATCTAGTCTTTCTTTCAAAGCAAGATTTTTTTTTTTAACTCTAATTTGTTATTTATTGAACACACATGACAGAAGACTCAACTTATACTCAAAGCAAGAAGTTATAATTACTGGGAGACTGAGGGTGCTACTAATCACTGTGATTAGATGAAGAATATGTCCGTCATCTTGACTGACGCGCTGCTTCAGCCACTCACATTGAACTCAAGCCATGACGCTTTACGTCACACCAGCCACAACGCCGCCCAGTCATGGGGTACTCCCACCCAGCGACACTAATTGACTCCTTCATTATGAAGAAAATCTGAACCTCATGTTACTCACATGTTTGCGTGAGCCAAGTGAAACGCAGCCAGATAATGTGAGTCAGTTTACTAAAAATCTGCCTCCCCAACTAGGGCGCAAATGTGGCATGGACGTAGGGGACGTGTCCCCACCAATATTTTAGCATTTGAAAAAAAAAAAAGGTTGGTCAACGTCACAGCAGCACAAAAATGGTTAAATCACATTCTCTGCTTTCCCTTGTTTCACGTGTGCTATGTTTGGTTGCTAAGATCAACAACAGAGTGGAAGGTGGTGCCAGTGACGATGCCAGCAAAAAAGCAGGAATTGGACAATACATAAGGAGCTATTTTTCAAAGAAAGCTGAAAGTCACACTTTTGCTAATTAAATTAGTCTGAATGTTAACGTTATAACATTAATGATAATCCTTTCCAACACACAGCACGTATGCAGTAAGCTATTTATGATAGCACAAGTAACTGCAGTTATTTTTTTTTTATTACAGTGGCTGTTTAGAAGTTTTGTAATACAAAAACTTCTCATTATGATGGTAATGTTACTAAGTTAATGAGCCATTTATCACCAGAAGCCTATGCTTCTGCAAGTGTTTGCAGTGCAGTTGTCACTCACTGGAGAAACGTGAATGAATGCAACTGATGATTTGCATAGTGACAGTTTAAAGACTGAAGTAGCTATCCATTTTGTAATCAACTGCATTCATATCTTTTTTTGTTGTCAGGTTTTTGTTGTCCTGTAATTTACCATAGGCTGATGATGGATCATCTCTGTGTTTGAATGCATATGCTAAGTGACTGCTCACCAGATTATTCAGTACTCTAGTCAGTACGTTCTCCTGTGTTCCATCTATTTTTTGTTGCTGATGTATGACACTTGTTTCATTTTCACCATGGCTGAAGTAAACAGAAATCTAAACTATGCATGCATGAGTGAGTGATTGGTTGGTTGATTGTACCCAGATTCAACTTATATAATATGTGGCTGTTTTGGTGGGGGGTAATGATTAGGTCCCCACCAATGGTAAGACCAAACCTACACCAGGGGTCCTCGAGAGCTACTGTCCTGCATGTTTCAGATGTGTCCCTCTTCCAGCACACCTGATTCAAATGATCAGCCTCCCATCATGCTCTGCAGAAGACTGAGAATAACTGTCAGGTGTGCTGGAAGAGGGAAACATCTAAAACATGCAGGACAGTAGCTCTTGAGGACTGGAGTTGGAGACCCCTGACCTACACCCTTACTCCAAAACCATTGACTTCACTGCAGATCACTAGTTAATACAAACATAAATTCCATTTCTCGCTAGAACTCACTCAAACCCTTCAGAGAATGAGATACTATGCACCACATTAGTGCAGTAGAAAGTTTGTAATGGTGTGGAAGAGATGCAGTTTCTTCTTGTATCTAACCCCTATATGATTTCTGTTCTATATGACCATGCAGAGTTTGGATAGGATTCAAGTCTTGAATATGAGTATGATGAGCGTATGAGTATGATATGATGAGACCACACAGAAATAGAATTTTCCTGTAGAACTGATGAAGTGCGCATCTTCAAGCCAAGCACCATATTTTTCTCCAACCACACACTGTGTATGTTGCCAACATTGCTCAGGGTGCAGCTGTCTCCTTTGTAACTGGAATATTTAATGCATATAAGTAACTGTATTCTGCATCTGTGTTCATGTTTTGTGCAAGTGCCAATATTGTGGCCATTTGGTTAATTTTAAAAGTAACAGTTTGCATATAAAAGCAAGCCAATAATCTATTGGGTCATTTTAAGGGTTTAGTATGTAATATTTGTGTATTTTATGTGAAATATATGTATTTATTTAGACATTAGTTAATTTCTTCTCTGAGTGATGTACATAGTAGCTATATTTTTTATTTATTTCCTTCATAAAGGAATCAATATATCCTAGGCAACTGAGATACACAAGCTCAAGTTCTTTGATAAGTTACTTGATACTGTTAGATGTATGCATCTTCTCTCAGTTACAGACAGTTGAGTATTACTGCACAAATGTAAAATGACAGAAATACAAACACGGTGGCAGCAATGAAACCTACTCACCAAAGGAGTGAAACATGGAGACAATTAAATTCTTTGAGAAAATTATTTTATGTAATTCTTTTATCATGTAATTGTCTTTTGTGAAGCTCCTTGGGGACATTTATGAATTCTGAGGAAAATCAAAATCTGTGATCTTTTTTCACAAGTTGACACTGAGTGCAGGATCATCACAGACAACTAGAGGACTTTCCTTTGTTGGTAATTCAACTGCAGGTGAGGTAGAAGGGTGGGAATAACTGGAGTGCTCTCAGTTGTTTGGGAAGAAGTGCTGGGTGGGATATCCTCTTGGCTTTCCTTAAAGCACTCCCAATGATCTACATTGAAAAAGACCATAATGATCAGCTTCATAATTACAATTTTAAATAATTGAAATTAAACATTATATTAGACTAAATAAATACTTAATTAATCCCAAACTGAGAAGGTGCTTTGCTGCAGCAGCATTAAGTACATTAACAAACAGCAGAATAATAGAAGTACACAATAAAGAATAAAAATACACCCAATATATTAAAATAATTAATAAACGACACACATACCCTCATCTTTGGAGGTTGTGGCATCTTCATTAAAAGACACAGCCAAGTATTTATGCAAAGTACCGACTAAAAAAAAGGTAACAGGATTACAGAATAACATGGATAATTAATTAGTTATTCATGAACAGAAAAATACTTAAACATTATTCCACTAAAATTATAGATAGGATAAATAGGACACTTAATGGCAGATTACATTGTAAATTATACTCTCAAGCCAATTTTAGCAATTTAAAGATGAAATTATGTCAGTTAAAAGAACATGTGTAAATAGGTCAATGCACTGAAAATCATTGACTATCCACTTTTCTTCAACTGGAATTTCTGCTTTCATTATGCACGTGTAGGGATGCTCTTACCCCACATTACTGTGCTTATTCTTTATATAACTGCATTCCCTTCTTGATCATTTCAACTGGACAGATATTGGGTATTTGACCATCTGCCTTAGGGACACCTCTCAAGCTTTGGGCCGTATAGGCACTTGTTCCGTTTGCCTACTGTATTGTGACAGCTCTGCAGGGAGTTTCATGTCTCAGTATGAAAAAAATAAATATAAGTGGTTACTTGGTCAAAGTGTCAGAAATCTGACAATTTCAACTCTGAAATAAACATGAAAACCAGTCACAAACTGGTTATGATAACCTTCCCCCACCAGCAGGGGTGGATATAGACATGGGGCCCTCATTCTTGAAACACATACACACCCAGTAACGGTCATCCCTACTAGGCACCTGTTATACCCTGTGTGTGTGAATGTGTGTGTGTGTGTGTGTGTGTGTGTGTGTGTATGTGTGTGTGTGTGTGTGTGTATGTGTGTGTGTGTAAGAGACGGACTAGTTAAGTCCTCAATCTTCAAATGTCTATTTTCCATGCTGCCATCACCATTCCATAAGAGTGAGGGAGTGACAGACAGCCTGTGTGTGTGTGTGTGTGTGTGTGTGTGTAGCAACGGATGGGGTTTATGTGTAGGGTTGTGACTTTTGGTCCAAAACACTGTTCAAAATTTGCTAGAAACTATTTGAATATTATTTGAAATTCTAACATGTTCCCACCCCTAGTTATGTCGTCTCATCGTCTGAACCCACTTCTGGAGGCCTAATCCAGCTACAATGGGTGGAGGTGGGGTACACCCTGAATGAGATGCCAGTTCATCGCAGGGCTGAACATATATAGACAAACAATCACTCTCACATTCACACCTATGGACAATTTAAGTAACCGATTAACCTATCAGTGCATGTGTTTGGATGGTGGGAGGAAACTGGAGTACCTGGCGAAAACCACGGGGAGAACATGCAAACTCCCCACAAAAAGGTCTGGTGTGGGATTCGAACCAGGGTCCTTCTGTCTGTGAGGCACAAGTGCTAACCACTGCACGGTGGTGCCCCCCTAGTTATGTGTGATGGGACTAATATTATTTAGACATTAATTCAGTATTCTGCTGCTCTTTAGTGTTTTTTTTATTATAGAAAAACATTTCATTTGTTTACATTAGTAACAAATAAAAATGAAGTTTTTTGTGTGTTTATCATGACTGGGCTGCTCATATTGGGGGCCTCTATGGAGGGCAAATTGGATGGGTGCCATAGGACTGGGTTTGCATAATAATAATAAGTCTGCCAGTGCCCACCAGTCACACCTGCAGATGATCATCATTCTCATTCTCCAATGTGGTGATGGTGACAGAATAACAGCTGGAGGACATCCTTGCCTCATGATATCATAGTTGTATGCACAATATTTCATTGCACCACCTTTGGTTTTGATTACAGGTGACATTTACTGATCATCATCATTCCATATTAAATTCATGGGGTCTAAGTCATGTGTGAAAATGATGTCTCATGTTCCCTGAAGTATTCTGTCACAACCCTGAGGACCCTGATCCATCCTGATGGTGTCCTTTTAGACATTCGAGACATGAGAGGACACTTACTACATCAGTTAGAGTTAAATAACCCCCCCCCCCCCACACACACACACACACACACACACACACAGACTGATCACCACCAAACTTTTCTCAATTGTTCCTTGTGTCAATATCAACATTTCCTGAAAATTTTAGTCAAATCTGTCCATAACTATGCTATTCGGAGCTTAAGTCTCCGCCCCTTCCGGGAGGATCATGGGTCCTAAGATCGGAAAATTAATGAATGGTATTTGATGCGGTTCACGTCCTGCTTCTGGCTGTCCACATATATAAGTGTCCTTGGGCAAGACACTGAACCCTAACTTTCTCCCACTAGGGTCAGGCTACGCCAGTGTTTCGGCAGCAGCCGTCTACTGGAGTGTGTGTGAATGGGTGAATGTGAGGAATTGTAAAGCGCTTTGGGCACCAACTGGTGTATATAAATTCACTGTATAAGTACAGTCCATTTACCATATGTATATGTGAACTTTCCATATTAAACAAATAGGATTGTTTGCATGAATTAAATGTCAGAAAATTAAAAACACCCTACTCTGATTTTTCTTTTTTTCCTTTTGTCACATGTAAACGATGGAAGACTGATCGGAAATTACTTGAAGCCATTGTGATATACAGAAAAGGCTCTAACAGCTACAGATGGGAAAACTGTCAAGTTTGGAGCCAAAGTTAAGTCACACAACTTAAAACAAGCTCAAAATAGCCAAAGCTATGGGGAAGTACGGAACAGAGGGAGGAGGGATTAGGAAAAACACTCCTCGGTGCCGGTAATCATGCAATGGAAAACCCGACTGGCCACTTGGGGATAACTGGCCACTGCACTGTCCCTAAGTGCCGTCCATATGCGGTGAATTATCTCTTATTTCCCAAGCTACTTGAAGTGATTGGAAATCTCACCCCTATTTCTCTTTGTGGCCTTGCACCCCAAGTCAGTCTGCTGAACCCTGCCGGTCCTCCGAGAATCTGTCGGAAAACATCAAGGCTAAAGTTGGAGGCTCATTAGCTTCCAAATGCAAAGCTTGACCCCATGTCACCATCTAATCCCTTCCCCTCTGCTCTTTCATCTCCCTCAGGGTCTTGTGCTCTCCAATGTACTTTTCTTTAACTCTAAACTATGTTATGTTTTGATTGAGAACAGTTATCCAGAGATGTGCAAGAAATAGCTCAATAGTGTGCTATCAGTAATATTATCTGTGTGTTTGGTGAGTCACTGCACTTTGAATATGTCCAGTTTGGATACACATATTTGTAACGGGGAATATGTAAATGTGGCTATTTTTAAATATGCCATCCTACTTATGCTCTATTGTATTTTCTCCTCCACTTTCCTGCCAAGCCTGCTGGAATAGTGAAGATGATGGGCAGCTGAAACTGTGTCGGTGAGTGCCTGACAAATGAAAAGAAATGATAATGGCTCCTAATTTTTAGTATGTCACTTACTATGTATATGCCATTATTACTTTTTTTTTTTTTTAATGTTTGTTCTAGTTTCAATATTCATGCAGTGGAGAAAGCAACAAGATTTCATTAATGAAAAGTCTTGCTCAGAGGTAAAAAAAAAAAAAAACATTAAATCTAGCTTCATATTTAATTTCTGATCTGGTTTGAACCAAAACCTTAAGCATAAGTTTAAATGACAAAGTAATGATGCAGTTATCATGGATAGATTCCTGCTCTGCTTCTCGACTCAATGTCACACTGAGACAACATAATTAATTAAAAAGAACATATTGCTAATGTTAGAAACTGACATCTTTGTTGATATAGCCTTGCCAATATAATGGATTTCATTTATATTGTGCTTTTCTATGAATGCATACTCAAAGTGTACACAATGGATCTGTTATTCATTCACTCACACATTCACCCTCTGGTGGTGATAAACTACAAATCCCTCCCCATATCCTCTGACCACCAACAAGCATTCATATGCATTTATACACCAGTGTGAGTAGCACAAGTGGACACAAGTAGGGAGAAATGTCTTGCCCAAGGACAAAACAGCACGTGATGAAGACAGAGCGGGATTCAGACTCTCACTCTACCTCCTGAGCTATGGCCGCTTCACTATGTTACAATCACAAAGTTGGGTAACGTCATGAGGAAATCAAAATAAATGCAAGGTAAATACATCCCTGACATATTGCATGTTATCTACTTACCATGATGCTAAAAAATATTAGCACCCAGATGTCATGGGACAACATTGTTTTTTGCCTATAATATAACAGCATCATTATTTTCTTAAGTCATCACTCTCTATATACAAATACAGCTTTATAACATGCTAATTGTTTTGTTTCCTTATTCAGTCACTGTTTTTTGGGTCAATCTATTGTAGACCAAACCAGTAAACATTCACCTGAACACAAAAGGAACCGGTATCTGCCAGTGTCCTAGTTTTTTTTTTAGCTTTACTGATGCTGTTCAGACTTATTATTTTCAACAGAATGAATGCTTAATTGTCAGTCATGTCACATAAAGCTTTTGTGAATGAAAGCTAATTAGTTTTTGCTTTAGACAATGCCGGATGGGTGTCTTTCAGCGGACCTTCGATTGTCAATCTATTCATAGTAACATGCAGGTCTGAATATAGCTTGGCTCGCCTGTTGGGTTGTCTGGGTCACCATTTAAAAAGCCTTAGCCACAGAGACATGGGCTTGAATGCTAATGAAATTACAAAGAGAACAATTTCAGGCTGACTCATTAGATTAAAATTGTTTTGACTTGTGACGTACTGTAGAGGTGGAGGCTAAAAAGAAGATGAGTCAGAAAAGGTAAATATATAGATCTACATCTATATCCAGTCTCATATCAGCAGTAAATCACAGTATACAGTACAGAATAATTAGAATGTAGTGGTAGATGTCATATACTGTAAATGGAAAATGGTACATTTATATGGTGGTGGCAGCATGCTTTAATTCATTTCAAGATTGGATATGATCATGAAAAACAAATCTTTGCATTTACAAGCATGTTTGTTTTGATTTTCATTTTTACACACACAATAACTTTCCATCACGTTATCATTAAGAACAGAACAAGCCTTCCACTTCAACCCACAGGTGCATTTACAATTAATGAATAACAAGAAAGTGCAGAATGAAGAACACTCATCATACAAAGCAAATAAAAAACTAAAAAAGCTAAATACATAACAGTCAATCTGATATTCCAGTTACATTCCTAACCAGGTCACATGCACTACAAATGCACTTCAAACATTTCAGCTGATTTGTGAGTCTACATTAAGACTTGGGTCCAGTAAATGAAATGGCTGCATTTGTGTTTTTTTTTCTTTCTCCCAAACACAATGCCCTGAAATGCAACTGATTTTTAAGCTCATGTTCTTGCTGTTCAGTGAGGCCGGGCAGAAACTAGGACAGAGGACGTCATCCTAATTAGATGGAAATCTTCAGGGGGACTCGCTCCTGGTTTGTTTTACTCGGCTGCTTGGGGTTCTGGTAGGACAGTCTCACAAATACAATGACAAGGATAGTTCCTGGTAAAATAAAAATATCAAAAATCAAAATTGACAACATCTCATGATCAAGAACCCTACACCCATAGCTAAAGTCAACTCTTGTGATAGTGCCTGTAATATTTTCTAACATTTTTGCCCAATACTATGAAGGTATACTTGTTGTCAGCTTCTCTGCTTACCTATGACTGCAAAGGTGCCAAGCAGAATGCCGACTGCAGACTGGATTGTTGGCATGCCTTGCAACTGCTTGGCAGCCATTTTGCAGTTTCCTCTGACATTGCAGGGACACACTGTAACTAATGAGAGAGGACAGGGAAACAGAAACAGCTCACAGATTTAGACTCCATAATGAAATGCATTAATATAATTTAGATAACCTATTAAAATAGAAATTACTTACATATACAAATAAACTTGTGCTTTACAGAGTAAAATACAATATACTGTTCATTACATTTTATACACCTATTAAGAAAGTCACACGGTATGTTGTACTGTGTCAGTTAAGGTAAGACACAACAGCCAAAAACATAGATTTTTTTTTTTAACGCAGTGGTCAATTTTGAGATTTTGGTGCCTACCAGGTTAATAAATTACCCATTTTAATGAGCTTTAGGACTGCAACGATTCGTCGATGTTGTTGACAAAAATCGATAATAGAAATAGTCGACAATTAATTATATTATCGGCTATTATCGCCAGGCACGTTATTTCCAACAGACTTGATCGTAATCTCTGCTGAGAGTCACTCATGCGCAATAGTGTCTGTGTCTGTGAGCGGTAACATACAGTAATGTTGGCATCAGCATCAGGTACTAGTACCAAAACTTGTAAAGTTTGGGAGCATTTTAGCCTGGATACAGTGAATAAAAAAAACTGCTCAAACTCTCTTTTTATAGTGAAAATACGCTGTTAAAATGTACAATATATGTGATAAAAACCGTATTAGCTTGAATGCTACTTGAATCATACTGAGGTGAGTCAGACTGTGTTTGGTTCAACTGTCCGACATACTTTCTCTTTAAATGGTCTGTTATATCAGACTGTGTGTGACAAACATTTTAAATTAAATGTATGCAGTCTGAATAAGAGAGGCACCAAGGACTAGAGCTGGGAATATTTGACCCATCCCGACTGGACCTGGCAGGTTCGGGTAGAATTTTTATCATTTGAATCGGGCCCGGACCGGACTCGGCTCGAGTTCTATCAGGTTCTAAATGTCAGTTCAGGTCTGACATTTAACACCCATTTCATGCTCAGCCATGGAGTCCTTCCTGCAAACGTGCACACCCAGAACTGTGACCAAATGGTTTTAGATAAAGGACACTTTTATTAAATTTTTTTATTTATATAAATCTGCAATGTGTAGAATAAAACATGTATTTTTCATTGTACACATCTTTCTTGTGTTTATCACATGTCACAAATCTTCATACTAAATTTAAGAAAACTGTAATAATTATCCGATTTGTCGACAAATTGTTTCAAGTCGCGACTAGTCGACTTTTAAAATGGTCGTTAGTTGCAGCCCTAATGAGCTTAGACATAATATTCTGTATTATTATTACTAAGGGTCTGATGATTTATTGTTATTTTGAGCAATTGTTTCCTATAGAAATGCATTAAATTCTTCAATGCAAATCTTTCAATGCCATTTTCTCAAAATAATTTTTTTGCCATGCTCCAGTGGAAACACCGTACCCTGTGTCGCACCAGTTCAACAATTAACAATATTCTGAATATATTCACAGAAAAATTTGGTAATAAATCATTACTGGCCTGATTTATTTGACATTTTAATTGTTAAAAAAATGGGGCAAAAATAATTTTTTTTTAAAAAAAGCGACGAGCAGTATATTTAGATTTCCTAAGTAATGAAAACAGATATCCTGAAATATCTCTGTAATTTATTTTTCCTTTCATGTGTGAACGAAATGAAAATATAATTTTGTAACTGGGATCATCGTGTCTTTAGATCTATCTACCAAAAGTGTGTATATTTAATGAGATGATGCCTAATTTACAAAATTAAATCCAAATTTCCCAAACCTTTTTCCAACTGAGGAAGTTTCATGGTGATATCTATTATTTTGACATTTTACCTTTTTCACCTGTCATGTGTCGCCTTAAGATTCAACACAAGCAACTTCAAAATAATCAAATGGCAAAACTGCAAAAGGTAAAACCATAGAAGAGTACTGGATCCTCAAAGAGATGACTACATTTGTACTTTCTTTCCTGAATCTGATATAATCTGCCCCATTTGTGCAGTTATTTATCACACTGTATTCTTGTGCAGACTCCAATGGTTAGCGTTCAGTCTTAAGAGAACCATATAATCACCAGTCTGGAAAAATCATTTGCAAAGCTCCACTGCATCACTAATAAATAAACAAGAGCATTGCTAGGACAAGCTGGCACACAGGAGATGATCTGTATTGATTATTCCTTTGCTCTGGTCCCATAACCTCTGTGTGCCTGCTTTTAGCTTATCAGCAGGGGTGTCAGCATTACCTGGCAGGTTTATGAAGGTGCTCCTGGGAGGGGAACTGCTGTCAGAGATGGTGAAAGGCACAGTGTAGACCTCTGGGGCCAAGTATGGGATGTTTAAGGACAGGTTGGTGTGTGTGTCTGCAAAGAAAATATTTAGTTTTTTGAGGAATGTCTTTTTTTTTTTTACTCATCAGTTTATTTTACTTAAGGAGAGGCAAAGTTAATTTTTTTGGGTTTAGTTTGTTAACACTCAAACACAGTGGCCACCAACCCATCGATTGCAATCAAGGCTTTGCTAG
Organism: Siphamia tubifer; assembly: GCA_020466265.1. NCBI lineage: Eukaryota > Metazoa > Chordata > Actinopteri > Kurtiformes > Apogonidae > Siphamia > Siphamia tubifer. The sequence continues at coordinate 45,436,362 of CM035785.1, read as the reverse complement.
TTCGTCTTGGGACAGGAGGAAAGAAATCTGATGATGATACAGAAATACTTGAAATACTGTGCAGTATCTGTGCGTTCATATTTGCATCTGTCTTCCGATAGGTCCACTGGATTTACAGCATTCCTCTTCTGCGTCACAGGGTTCTTTTCTATCTTTTTTTTTTTTTTTTTTAAACTCTTGCTTATGTCCTTGAGCATCATCACCATGGTAATAGACATTAACTACGTATAGGAAAGCGGGTGACTGGAAGAGCTACATAAAAACAGGGAAGTCCCGCCCTATTTTACTTCCGTGTTGGAAAATAAGGTGGATACAGGTCCAAGTATAGCAGCACGTCCACCGCCACCGAAGAAGCTGAACTTGTATCATTTTTACCAAGAATGTGAGGAGGAATTCATACTTAGTTTGATGAAAGAAAAGTTTGTGTATGTTTGTGGTGCCATCAGCCACAGGTGCTGTCAAAGAGGGGGAATTTGGAGCGGCACCACAACACCAACCAACCAAAATTCAAGAACAGCTTTCTGCTGAAGAGCCTGAAACTCAGCAGTCCGTTTTCACCAAATCTACTTTGCAAAACAAGGCAGCAACTGAGGCACCATTTCGTGTCAAATACTGACACCAGTTAATGTGATGGGGTTTATATATATATATATATATATATATATATATATATATATATATATATGTAAACCTGGTGTCAGTATTTTCATAATGTTATGAAAATCCCACATTCCTGTAAAGGAGCTAAATTAAACTTAATACTTTGTTCCTTTGTAAGCATCACGTGAAATACTGGAAGCCAAGTTTTCTTATCTACTGTTGGGTTAAAAAAATTAGGTAAAGAAAATAGATGTGTATAGAATTACATCAGTAAACAACACAGAGAATAAGAAAGGCTGATGGAGCTCTCTGTGGAGTGGTCTGGACTGTGTGACTTGTTATCTGCACAAATCAGGTTAAAACGTACGCAACAGCCACATGACGTAAATGTCCGGTTCTGCAAAGAACAACAGTTTAGCAAACTGTTTGAACTCTTATTTGAGTGTCTTAAACACCACTTTTACACCTCACCATTGTTCCCTTTCATGTGCCATGTTACACGTCATGTCCATATACATGATGACAAATACTTTTTGTTGTATTAGAATAGACAGATGTTTATTGTCACTGACAGAAGAACAATGACAATTGGTTTAGCAGTTCTGTTATGTTTAGCAGCAAAAAAGAAAAAAAAATACATATCACACAAAATACTGGAAAAATGTGCAAATCTACATGATAAAATATTAAATGTACATATACTACGAAAGTGTTACTAAAACTACTGAAATAGATGAAAAGCTGACTCTATATGACAGATAAGAAATATAGGCAGTATAAGATGTACATACAAACTGAGATTAAGAAAAAACAGGTGTGTGTGTGTGTGTTATGATCTTTGCACTAAGATAGGGTGAGTATTGGATTTAATTAGATAAAAAAAAATTGTTTTTGTTTGCAGTCTACATAATCTCCTCCTGGAGGGGGTGAGGAAGAGGAGGGGGGTGTGAGGGGTCTTTGAATATTTTGCTGGCTCAATTTATTGAATTGTTTTAGTTCTGAATTATTGGATAAAGTATGTTTAGACTAGGAAGAATATTATTGTTATTAATTATTTAAGGAGAAGGGCTGGGAGCTTATGAGTTATACTTCTCAAGTATGTATTATATATCTTACGTCTTGTGTTTAAGTGTTTTATATTCATTTTCTTCTGTTTTGACATTTATATTCAAAAATCAATCAATCAATTTCCATTTTACCCATTTGAAAAGTACACAGCCAACTTGAAAACTAGATTTTAATACACAGAGTAACATACAACTCTGTTTATCTCTGTGACTGCAACACCACATTTCTCCAATGATGTGATTTACAGCATTAATCCTGGAGGTGAGCTGAATAAATGTGTCCTCATTCACCAAAGTTCTACTTTAGAAATATCTGCCTGTTACATCAGCACGCTGCATTTGAGAACGGCAGTGATTGCATTGTGATGACTGTCTATGACACATCCAAGATTACATGAGGTCCTTTAATAGGGAGGTGTGTTATGTACTGCCACATATGCTCATCATCCACACAGCCATTATTGCCTGCAACCTGGTGCAGAACATGATGGGATATTCCTATTTTAGCCTCCATTAGCACGCAGGATCCCAGTGGTGACGCCAAAGAAATCACACAGAAGATATAATTACAGGAGGCCTCAATCAATACAAACAGGAACAGAGGGTGGAAAAAAAGGAAGATAAAAAATAAACCTGAGAAGGAAGTGGTTGAGCAGTGGGAATGACTTTAATGACAGACGTCACCACACCAAATTGTTTGCAGTGTACTGTGTTTAGCTGTCTATATTTGCAAAAAGGATAATTGACTATATTATACCTCAAGAAAATTTGCATGAAGAAATTACAGCTACACAGTTTTTAAGTATTCAAGCCCAGCGTGCACACTTTTGATCAATGCAAACCTCGTGCTGATCTTGTTGGTGATGACAGAGCGCTTAATATCGCACCGTTACAGTCTGCATATTGTCCGTTTCTTACCACTCACTCTTTTGCTGTTTATCATTTCTGCCGGGAACCCTAAACGCTGCCAAACAAGCCATTTGAAAGTGGCGGGGGCGTCGTCAATAGTCTCGCGGCGATAAATCAAGCCAAATTCCATCTCGTGAGATCTTGTCACACCAAATCTCGCGAGATTTAATTTGGCTAGATTATCATCACACGAGATCTTGTCACACCCCTCGTTATTATCAAGAACACCATGGAAAATTATTAGATATCAGCTCTGAAATTAAAGTGAGCTATTTTTTAATTGTTATCATTATAATTGTCCAAACAAATGCACCTTTAGTTTTACAGGTATTGAAATTAATAAGAAATTAAAGAAAACACAGGTAGTTTAATATTTTTTCTGTGACCGTAATGTCCTCACCGTTAATAGGTGTTAGCTTCCAGTTGCGTCGAACTGTGGCATCACTGCGCAGTGAGAAATTGAGGCGTCCTCCATGCTGTGGCCCATCACTGTCTCGTGAAGCTAGCACTAATGCTTGGTCCTCCCAGCGAGGTGTACAAAGGTATTTCCACGAGTAGTCTCCAACCAGCACTGGACTGTTATCATTTACATCCAAGATTTGAACCGTCACCAGGGTGGATGCAGATAATGAGGAGTTACCTACACAAACACGTTTAATATTTCAATACTCCTGTGTAACAAGCTAGTTATAGAGAAAATAGTTGCAAATGATTTCAGAGTTCATCCACTAATACTTTTAAATCCAAATAGAAACATAAATATGTTCATTCCTATTGGTAAAAGTTATCATACGTCCATCCACTGCAAGGACCTCCATGGTGTAGGTGCTGTTCTCCTCTCTGTCCAAGGCCTGCACGGTCTTCAGTTCACCAGAATATTTCCCTATTGAAAAATACTTCTTGGTGTCTCCTTGAAGGGAATATCTTGACAAAAAGAAAAGGAAGTAAGCACACGCCTCCATCAACTTAAAACATCACAGCCGATGCCTCCGTTAACAAGTTTTGACAGCATCAGTTCACCTTTAGTTTTACCTGATAGGGTGTGAATCAGGGTCGTAACCTCGAATAGTTGCAATAACTCTCCCCGGTTCTTCACCTTCTCTGACAGTCACCTCATAATGGCTTTGAGAAAGGATTGGACCCTCATTTATATCATCAATATAAATGGAAACAGTTGCAGTGGATGCAGGTCCGTAGCGACCACGAACCAGAGCAACTGGGTTCTGAGCGCAAAGTACAAGGATGTACTCACTCTCACGCTCAAAGTCCAACACCTGTGCAAACACACAGACACACCAGAATAAGGCTCCAAAACTATTAGTTTGGAGTTTATTGTAAATATTCTTCAATTGGAAGTCATTAATCATGAGCCTTTCTCTTTTTGCTTTAATTTATTCTCGTACATTCAAAACTAGAGGGGCACCCCAGGAGCATATGGCTGCACCCAGGCTCTAAATTTTTGCAATTTAATCCATCTTGTAATGCTGGGAGGGGGGGGTAAAATCAAACATACCTTTTGTTTGACCCTCTCTAAAATGCAATGAATTTATCCGAAACGTTTACTCCTCTGTTCCACCAAGTTTCGTGAGAATATGTCCAGTAATATTTACATAATCCATCTGCTAAAGATGCTAAAAACATTACTAAAAATAGAACCTCCTTATTAGGGGGAACACAAAAAAAACTTTAAAGTAAATTATGAGCATTTCTAAAGAATGTTCAGAGAGAGAGAGAGAGAGAGAGAGAATGTTGATGTTGCTAAAAATACAAAACTTTTAAGAGTGACACCCATGCAGACTTTAAATGGATCCAAAGACCTTTTAAGTGAGAAAATGTAAAATATATAAATAAATACGAAACATAGCAGTACGAGGGCACACTATTGTCCCCTGTGTCTGGTCTAGTACTCTTATCTTCCTTCCAAAAACAATTGGATTTACTGGCAGATGATCGCTGTATTTCCAATCTGAACAAAACAGTGGAGTCATTGGGAAAGGAGCCAATTGATTTACTATGTCACTGATGAAACATTTTCCATGATGATGCACTGACTTCAACTGCTTTGTGACACTGCAAAATCCCCCAGCATGTACTAATCAGTTAGCTAACAGGTCTTTAATACAATAATAACCACATGACATACATACAATTACATCCACCCTCTAATGAGGTAAATCCAATATATAAATACAGAGATTAAATAAAGCCTACAGAAATATTCTCTATAATCTTTCATCTTTGTTCCACTGTAGAGCATTTTGGTCCAACGCTTTGCTCCAATATTGGAAGTAGTAGATTTCAAGTGAAAGGATTATGATAATCTGGCCACAGCAAATATTATCTATGACCTACTGGCTCTTCAAAGGGTACATTTTTAAAGCAGACGTATGCAGTTATGTTTTAAGATTTACGATAAGAAAACAACTCGATTAATGTAAAGGAATCATAGTGAATTTTCCCCATGGGGGATAAATAAAGTGCATCTGTATCCATATACTACCCAGTAATCATGTTGAGTATATTTTATGAAATTAACATAATCTTCAGTCTATTTATGATTGGAGCTTGTCTTAAACTGAAATCTCTACTTCTGTCTGATAATATAACAACATATTATTAAAGCCATCCTGTCTGACATCACACAGCTCTGGCTGTATGTGTCTCTGTTGCCAAGGAGAAGTAATGCAGACCCTGGGGGGAGCATGAATACAGCTGCTGACTGTAAGTGACGCATCAGACAGCTTATTGTGTGTAAGGGCCCAGAAAATGTACAAAGACCATATGAAAGCTACAGATATCTGAGAAAGTATATTACTGACAGAAATGCAGTCAGTTGATCATACTTTCTCTTAATCAAAGTGAGTTGCCTACAGGTTAGATCACATTTACTACCTTTCTCTGTAAATCCTGTGTTAATTGTTATATAATGGAATATGATTTGCATTCATTAAGATTAATTGTCTCATTTCACTTCCATTTAAATGGTTACAACTTCCCTCAAGTTTAACGTTTGAGACAATATCTGATATCTTCTCTTCTTCTCATCCTGATTGTTTTCTCCTCACTTCTCAGGGTTCATAATGTATTTACCTCAATTGGAAAACTCTAACATGTGAGGTAAACTGCCATTAGTGTCTGTTCACACAATCTAATTATTCATTTGGAAAGTGAGCACTGTGCAATTTCTAATAATGAAAAGTGTCTGCCTTCTGGTGCTGACCTCACACTGTAACATGTATTAAAGGATTTGCCCAAGTGCATTTTAATTCACTAATCCACTTATTTGTGAAGGGCTTAAGCTTTAATTTTTTTCCAAAATAAAATAAACACCTTCCTCCTTATCAGTGATGCAAAGATAGTTAGCTAGTGTTATATCACACAAGGTCAAAGCAAGTGTTTTAAACACAGCTGCACAAATTAGCCTGGATTACATCTGTTGTATGTCACTTTTCTGTCAATGTAATCCTTACTGTATGTGTTAATCTCCAATAATGCCATCCATTTTTAGTTTTTAGACATCTGATTTCATCTAAGAGAAGCTCGTGTGACACAGTTCAATCACATTTGTTAACTCATAAAGAGGTTGAATAAAATAGTCTGTCTTCTGCCTGGCCCACTTACAGAGAGCAGACCATTAGAGTGTACAAATACCCATACACATATTCACCTCACGCATCCCTAAAACACCCCGCTGGATTATGGGATGCAGGCGAAGGGTGATGTGCCCCAGGGACAGGAGAGATTAGTAGGTTAAAACATGCCATTGTCATCTGGCCTCTTTTTTTATTGGAGGCATGTGGGTCTGAAGTATTGATGTATTTGAATATGTTTTGATCTATCCCTTCTGTCTGGGACTCACATTATGATCCGGTGGTATTAAAATCATGCCCTCATAATGTGATGCAGTATGTGACTGCTACTTTGACAATCTATTGTACGTTCTCTTATTACTGAGCCACAGTGACAGATACATGTCACTATGCCAAACTGAATATTTCCCTTCCTGAGGGTAAATCTGTATTCTCCCATTCCCTGAAAAAGAGAAAGAATACAAAATCATAACAGTTTTTGTTTGTGAGGTTTTTGGCTGATTGTGTATATTAGTAAAATGAACATTTAATAATGTGGTGAAATGCATTTGTGCAGACATCAACTACAAAACACAGTTTACCTTCGAGAGCACAAGGGACACCTCATTGGTCTGCTTGTCTGTCACTAGTGTGAAGACCTCCTCTTCGTTTCCAGACTCTAAGCGATAGTTCACCTGCCAACTGTCTCCTCCTCGTACATCTGCATCTCCTGCCAGCACAGCTGTTACTGTGGTACCCACTGGAGCATCCTCTGGGATGTGAAATGGTCCGTACTAATCAGGTGTGAACAGAAAATATACAACATTCATTCCACTGATATATTTAGTTTCCCTTTTCATAACAAGTCATAACAATTGATGAATTGATTGGTTAAAGTATTCATTTTGAATATCAATGTAAAAAAATAAACAAAAATATTTAAGCATAAAACATAAAATACATATTCGGAAATGAGTGAAAAGAAGTAAATGTGTAAACTCCCATCGCTACTCCTTAAGTAATTAATCAAATAATACGATTCTTGTATCTACTGTATAGTCTAAGGACTGATACTTACTGTTAAATTAGTTTTTCTGACTTTATATTATTAAGAAAAAAATATAATTTGCATATATTACATGTACATACATATTTACATCCACATGCATGTACACAAACACATACAGATATAGAACATATATACTTGTGTATCCTTATAACACCTAGTAATACCTGACACCTCCCTCATCCTTGTACCTCTTAATAATTGTGTATTTCTACCTCAGTTTAAATGGTCTCATGTTTGGACATTGCTTTAACTTCATGTTGAATCTGTTCTAGTCTCACCCCACTGATAAAATACTAAAATTGTCCCTGGTAGTAGATATTAAGTGAAGATTAAAGTTAATTTCCCCCATTAAGTTATAAACCACCACACAAATACAGAAGCATTTTTGTTGGTAATAGGTCATTTTTAGCTTTGTATTTTATTTGAGCTGTTCGATAGTCCATGACATCTGTAAATGTTGGTAGTATTGACGATAACAATAATGGTTTTGTATGTTACTGGTAACCATTGTTGTGAATGATCCATATTATTGTTTTTTGAGTGATCATTAGTGGTCCTAGTGTGGTCTTATAGTTGTTGCTCCAGATCTCAGCAGAATATTGCAAGTATAGTATATGTATAGTGTGGAATTATTTGTGATCTAAAACCTTTGCTTTATTTCTTATTAAAATACTTTGTGAGACTTAAGTTTGTACATGTTTGATATGTGCTTTCCAACTGATTCTGTCATCTATGGTTGCAATACTTGACCTAATGCAGTGCTATTAACTGAATGTGTTTTAAAACCAATGTTTTATCACAATTTATTATAATATTATCTGCAGTATTTTAACTTTTTAAAGTGAAAATCAGGTATTTTCCTACACTAATTGATCATATATGTTCATAAAAATTCTAATTAAAGGTTAGGGTTATTATATCAGAAATAGAGAAAACTAAAGAAAACGTGACTTTATCAGCAAAATATATCATTAACTTAAGATAAAATAAGTGTCTCTCCATGGGTTTTACTGGTGAATACATGTTGTAGAAGATGACAGTGTTTCTATGGTAATTATGGAGCCTTTGAACATCCAAATGGGCCATGTCTTATGACCATGAAAAGATGAAAAACTGCACTTTTCTACAATTACTTACATGTATTGATAGGATTAGTGAATCATTAGTTATTAAACACTTTAGATTATTAGATCATTTTGATCAGCAGTGGATGTTTGGGTATTTATGGGATGAATTGATTTTTTTTTTTTAAGTTTGAGTCTGTTGAAATTTGTTCTACATAGTTCCTCAAAAGAAGAAGAACAAAATATCACATCAACTGGTGGCGATATTTTCATAATGATATGAAAGAAACTGAATTACAGATCAAGAGGTACTGAACATTTTTGGTTAGCACTTGATTTTGGTTGATTTTCTTAAAACACACATTGATTTTCTCCATTACAAAGAAATAAAGAAAGTGTAATACCCATACAAAATATACCCCATAAGGTAATGATTGAAATAATCTGGAACTATTTAATGTGTACCGAAAAGAATAAAGTAATAAAGCAGCAGAAAAATATGTTCACCCATAATAATGTCAAATATAAATATGCTACTGGGCCAAAATGTGTTGATAATTTTGCAATTTCATGGTTGCCAGTAACAGTCAGAGATGATTGACTATCCAATTTCAGGCAGTCTATGTGACATGTGAGTATACATTTGCTCCCTCTTGTCCTCCTCGTGTTAGCTGACCTTTATTCACACACTGCTATGTATTTAGACAGACTTTTAATCTGCCACTCACACATGTCCTCTAGTGAAGCAGCCATGCTTCTGATCTGGCTGCCCCATCCACAGGGTCTCTGAACCCAGCCCTGTCACCACTCGCCTCCCACATCACCCCCCATCGCGCTGCCTTCACATAGCTATGGAAAAACCTGCACTACTCAGGCGTGACCTGCTCAAGAGCATTTTCCACCTCTGTGTTTGTGTGTGTGATGACTGTGGGAATGATCTGAGCAAGTGTGTGCTTAAAAATGAGCATTCGGTAACACTAGAGTTTGTAGCACATGTGGCTGCAACCCAATGTGTCGCTTGACTCACCCAAGGACACAGAGCACAGCATTATGGCACACATTAGATAATGGATGTTTGATTAAATGGTTTAAACAGCAGAAATAAAAGTTATAAATATTATTCTATTATGGGTCTGAACATCCATGCCAATACTCTTGAGGCAGTTTCCACAGTACATTTCTAATCTGTAAACATCCTCCTGTTGCTCAAAATAAAACGTTTCTTCACAGATCATAACGTCTGCGCAATCTTTGAAAGTCACTGTGAAGAAAGAAAGAAAGAAAGAAAGAGCAGCGACAGACTAGATCTCGATTATCACAGCATGATGGCTGTCCTACGTAACTCCCAACCCTCAGAGCGTTTTCCTTTTCTATTATGCCTTAGTGGGCGGAAGTGAGGGGATTTTCTATAAGTGACTATCTTTAGTCTATTGTTCTTTTACAGCAGTGAATTTCCCCAAACAAGGGGAAATATTAAATTATTTCATACTGGATCTGTGAGTGGTGCTCACTTAAGCTAAACAGCGAGATACATCTTTAAAGGAGTGATATTTTGCTTTTTTTTAAATGAAATTATGCATTTTAAAACATGTCCTTGTGGTCTATGTAAACTGTAAATGCTATTCTTGATTCTGAATTATTCATTAATTCAACTCCACAGGTTTCATCTTCAACCATATTTCTGACCAATGACATGTTAAAGCTTTTTTTCAGCGCTGGCATTTTAACTGTACCTGAGCCACTTACATCCACACCCTCACCAGGTTGTTGCCTGTGCTGCTTTTATCTAATTGTCTTGAAGTTTGGACATATTTTCAATATGGACCGCTGACATGCAATTATGTCATACTCAGAGAAATGTTCAGTGGAAGTCTTGACATTATATGTGTAAATGTCATGACGTAACCAGTTATAGACACAACAAATTACAAATGCATTAAAATGGGTTTGATTTTTGCCAAAATTAACATAAAGATAGCTTCGGAGGGTTCAAATTAAAACTTTTTGAAGTGTTAGGGTTCAAATACACAATACACATGATAATAATAAAAAATCTAATTAATAATAATAATAATAATAATAATAATAATAATTAATTATTTGTATAGCGCATTTAAAAACTGAGTTTACAAAGTGCTTTGACAGCCAAAGCAGAAGGGTAGAGCAGCAGAATAAAACATAGAAAAGAACACAACACAATAAAAGAGATAATTAAAGCAACACAAAGCATCACGAAGGTTGAATGCATTGTGATAGAGAGCATGACCCTTTTAAGTATTTTTATTATTATAGATCTATTAACACGTCAAAATAAAGTAAATATTGTGTGATGCCATGAATCAGTTATTGCCAGTGTGGCGTTCACTTATTGAATGTTGAAATAAATATGAATTAAAAAAAAGCAGATTCTTGGAAATGACTATAAAACAGTTTTTTTTTTCCCCCTCCTACTGTTTTTTTTCCTCAACAGTGGAAAAACAAATTGTAGCCGAAATGAATACACTGTGACATCAGCTCCTGTTCTTGAAGAAATAGCAAAAGCAACGTCTTGAGACAAAAACAGGATGTACTCCTCGGTACTAATAATATTTTGAGTGGAGAAAATCTCTAAGTAGGTTCTCTTAAGAAAACTGATGGTACTGAAATAAAGACCTGAATGGATCTTGGAGTACTCTATCTATGACGTTGTTTTATGTCTTAACATTTTAGCAGCAAGATAATCATTCTGTGCTGATGATGTAGATTTGTCTATAAATACAGGAGTGGAAAATACTCTCTAAAGAAGGTTTGATCTGATTAGGACACTGTCCACTTAGAGTACAAAGAGCTGAATAAAACTCCTCAAATAACATGCTGCCATCTCTATAAGCCTGAGATTAGAGGGCATATCTAGTTCCCGGCCAGGAAAATTAGATCATTGACCTGCAGAGCGGATTCACGGTCTGCAGTCCAACAGCCACTTATTATGGCCTGTGATTTTAGGTCTGCCTTTTTTCCCCAAAGATATTGTTCATAATGTCCCATGCAAGCTGGTGCATTAAAGGTATGTGTGGCTGTAAGTGTATGTGACAAACATGTGCCCTTCTACCTCATGTTGGGAGAAGACTGGTGGGTTGTTGTTCTCATCCTGCACCGTCACAACCACGGTGCACGAACTGTTTAAACCTGCCAGGGACATGATCACAGCTTCTGTTAGTGACTCAGGGTCAGTCCATCACACAAATAAAGTATGCCGAGGGAACAGCAAGTACCTCATATTGCCTCCTTCACACCCTGATCCATGAGTCATACAGGACACATCATCTGTCATCCCAGAGACAAACATACATACATCCTCTAGATGCTATACAGCCACTGAACTGTTGACGCATTAGTTTACAAATGTAATGTGTTAATGTTTTACGTATGTATAGTTACCACTGTTCTCTGGAAAAGAAACAGCTATATGACGTCTCTGAACTGCTTCATTTAACTTTTTTTCTCCATTTTTGTTCAGTTTTGACTGGAATCTACAACGCTAGTAATGACAACTTGTCACGGACAATATGAAATGTTTGGCTCTGCAGCTGTATTACATACAATACATTTTTTAAAAAATAGTGACTGCATCAAAACTGAAAGACAGAATTTTATATAGAAATTTGCAGTGAATAATCTATAGGGAAAGCAACAACTAATGTTAATCTACTATCGCATTTCCTATTATTAACATACAACAAGAAAATATAGGAAATATTTGCACAGCCTTAAAACATACAGCATAAAAACAAAGTAAAGGTTAAAGTGACTATTTTGTGTGACCACTGACCCCATGACAAGAAGCGGTATAAACGCTTTGAAACATCTGAATGAACCCTGGTATAAAACGTCTGAAAATTAATGCAATAAATCTTGTATTGTCTGGTTAAAGTCATGTAAGGGAGGTCGCATTAAATGTTACCACTTTAGTCCAAATTGTAGTTTAATACAGATACTGAGAAATGCATGTGGTCAAAGAACTTTACTAAACAAACAAATATAATGTTGGCCTTTGCTATGTTCCAGCATCATTTTTCCCCTCTTGGGTTATATGATTCATACCTTGGTGGATGTCTACAGTCTGAGAGTGCTTTTCTAGTCTTATTTGTATTTATTTTATTTGTAATTTTCCTCTATGTAGCACTTTGAGATTCCACTGAATGAAAAGTATGTTATAATTGCAATGTAATAATAATAATAATAATAATAATAATAATAATAATAATAATAATAATAATAATAATAATAATAATAATAATAATAATTTTAACATTCATGAGTCCCCTTTTGTCCTAAAAACAGAAATATTTTTGTTGAAACATAAAGTCAATGTGTTTTCCTTCTCACAAATCAATGAAAATTAAAACCCTATGAAAATCAATATCGGCCTTCCCATAATCTGCTGAAATAAAATTACCTCTTTAAACAATATTTGATTTCTGTTGTATTTCAGAGACATAAAATACCATTACATAAAATCAAAGAATCAGGTTAAAAAAATAAAAAAAAAAGCATTAATGCATTTTTAAATAGTTTATGCATAAAACAAGAAATGATGCTGTAAAGAAGCACAGCTCACCTTTAGCATCCTCCGCTGTGATGGTGAGGGTATATTGAGGCGCTGTACCCTCCATACTGTCTGCTTGGACTGAGATGACCCCTGAGTCACGGTCTACTCTAAAGAGGGCACGAGGACTCTCTGGAATTTGTCCCACTAAACGGTAGAAGATCCGCACGTTGTCTGTTTTGGGATCATCATTATCAGCTGCCTGCACAGTGAGGATTTCAGTCCCTGAGGAAAGATAAACAAGCAGAGCAAATGTAAACCTCTTGAAAGGAAAACACTTCCATCTCAATTACAGATTTATTTATTATTTTTCCTCTTGTAAATTTTTAAGCTTTAATGCGTCAAACCAACTTTTGTTTTGGTAACAGAACAGACTAACTGTAAACATATTTTTTCTCTCTACAGTTAATTTTAAGTTTCAGCCACATGCATCAGTGAATGAGTAGTAGGGACGAGAAATACACAATGGCTTTCTCATTTAATCCCCTTTTACAATGATTCCATTTAGATTACCATATTGTCCTGACTAATTCATTTCCCAGAATCAACGGTTTTAAAGCATCAACAAAAAAGCTTTTATGCCAGCGCCTGATCTATCACAACACACCATGTGCTTTTTATTGCACTGTAAGTAGTGAAGGTGCTTTCCCATGTCCTGGAAAAAATCCCAATCTGCTTTCTTAAAAGGTACATGGCAACCTTTTCCATCACTACAGTGTCGTTTCCAGATGCGTTTCTCCTCCACGTTAGTACTGCTGATGTGGAACAATATTCCCGTTACATTGCAAATGTGGTAAATGTTTATTTTAAGCTGATCTTTACTTTCCTTAAAAAGAACAAAAACACTATTGAACAGACCCTCCAGGATTTCGCGATGTTGCGATTTGCAACTTCAACGCAAATTCAGTGTGATGTTGCAATTTTAACCAATCACCGTGACTTTCCCACATCATGTGACCAATCATTTGTGACATCTTGAGCTGCTCCTTCCGCCTTTCCCTGTTTACCTTACACTACGAAGAAACATGCGTGCGGCCAGCAGTTTACATTTGACGACTAAAATGATGCACTAGTATCAACAGGTGTATTTTGAAGAGTACTTTTTCTGCTGCATTTTTGTCATCCAGGTAATATTTTATTTGTCATATTTGAAAGGTTGTCTTAATATCTGTGTCTTTGTTCTATTTTTGTCAAGAGGAACTGCCTCTGCTACACAGTACACAATACTAGTAAAAAGTATTATTTTTTTGACTGGCTGACACATTTATATTGTTTTACAACTTCATGTAGTGTTCTGACGTCATGTGCACTTTAACCTTTGAACCAACAGGTGCATTTGGAAAAATATATATATTTTGTTGCATTTTTGTAATCCTTGTAACCATTTATTTGCCATTTCGGTTAAAGGTAGTTTTAAGGACCATATCACAATGACTATGAATTAATTTTCCTATCACTAAATGTTTGAAATATTACTTAATTTTGATTGCAAAAAGGGAAAATTGCAACTATTTATCACAACTTTCACTTTCTCCAACAACAAAAGCCTTAAAAATCACAGAAACTTTCATCGCAATTTTTTGGAAAAGCTCATGCAACATCAGGCATTTTAGGCCGAAACAATCTCAAAAATGCCCACGAAATCCTGGAGGAACTGATTGAAGCATGTAGAAGCCAATAATGTAATAACAGTCAATTATGTAATAACAGCCGATAACATAAAAAATTTGCCCTTTTTAAAATGTAATGGGCCAATAATGTAAAAAAGGTCCTGAACCAATATAATAACTTCTGTTTAATAATGTAATACCTGGCCAATAATGTAATAATGGTTAAAACATTTTTTTTTTTTACTTTGCAAATGTAATAACTGAGCCTATAACATAATAAATTATTTCATTATTGACCAAAAGTTATTTTAATATCGGTTTGGGACTTTTATTAAGTTATTGGTTGTTCTTGCATTATTGGCCTATTAGATTTTAAAAAGGGCAAATTTATTATGTTATTAGCTGTTATTATGTTATTAGACTCTACAAAGCATAAACCAACAAGTATAGTTTTTGTCTGCAGACACTGAAACAACGTTTTAATTTATTATAATTACATATTCCCTAGTGAATGACTGAGGCATTTTTATATTAGATAGCTATGAAATGAACATTGTATACTTTTTGTTGTTAAAACTCTTTATGCTTCAAGATATAACCCTACAATCCCAAAAAGCAAAACGTGTAAAAATGGTGTATAAAGATAGCTGCCTAGTTACCTCGGGCAGCGAGTTCTTTGACCACAGTATGATACTGCGCTTGAGGAAAGGTAGGTCTGTTATCGTTAGCATCGCCCACCATCACCCTCAGCTCTACAGGCTTGGCAATCTCTCTGCCATCAGGACGCTCAACCACAATGCTGATCTGGAACTGACAGCACAGGCAAGAAGAGATACACATGTCGATGGAGAACATTAATAACAAGGCAGTCAGAGACAGCAGACCTCCGCCAAGGCCTGATATGGCGTCATATGATGTCAAAACATAATGCGATCGAGCCATAGGTGTTGACCCATCTGATGCCTGAAGGTGAGACAATGTTAATGCAAAAAACGCAAGATTCTATCTTGTCTGAATCCTAAGATATTACCACTGATGCGTTGACCTTTACCGTGACCTTGACTTTTATTGCTCAAAATGTAATGCGTTCTTCCTTGACCCATTATCTATCGTTCCTAAAAGTTTCATCAAAATCCGTTCTGAAATTTTTGCATAATCCTGCTGACAGACAGACAAAAAGACAGACAAACAAACAAACAGACAAACAAACAGACAGACAGACAGACAGACAGACAGATCCGAATTTAATACCTCCTTGGTGCAGGTAATTATATATTTTATGTATGCATCAAATCACTTACAAAATACTCTTCACTAAAACTAAAAAGAATAAAATAAAATAAAAAATAACAACATAATAAAGCACAAGGAATGTCAAATGACTACAATCATATTTTATAAACATATTCAACCCTTTTCTGAGTCTAAACGTTGTGAATAGAAAGACTCTGTCACCTCCATGGCTTGGCCTCCATATACATTGTTCGCTGTCATTCCAAGGATTGACAGCGAACAATGTATGCGGAGGTGTGAGACACGACATAGGTCTGATACATAACCTGGTTGGTCGTGTCTCACAGAGTTTGTAAGGAATGAATACTAATTTAAAATTAAATTGAAAACCAACGGGAAGCCATTCTGAGAAAAAAACATCATATTAGCTGACTCATTGTGCACCGCTGTTTTGAAGAAATGGTAAATATATAGCTCCACTTAGAACAGACACGGTTTGGGTGTTCTAGTGTTTGAAAGTGTTAAAGAGTGTTTCTCTACTGTCACACTTCTGTTTGATGAGCCCATTACTTGAAGAAATCTTCAATATAAAATTGACCCTACAAGAAATATAAGAATGATTTCTTACTAATCATATTTAACATGTATCTACAAACCCAAAAACAACATTAAATAACTTGAGTCTCTGTGCCAGGATGCACTGTTCACTCAGCTCAAAAGTAACATGTGAATACATGAAATACATTTACAATCTTACCTCATAATAATGAATAAGCCTCACCTTTTAGCCCTAGTCATATTACAATCATTATTTTGTGCTCAATCTAAGTTCAAGTAACAGAGTTGCATTTTCTAGTTCAGCTTTATTCCATAATTACCCATGAATACTTTAAAAATAGACCTTTTCTCTGTGGCTCGGTTCAGCTTTATATATAGGGTTCCTTTAATTAAAAATTCATTAACCCATAAAGACCCAAATATCTACCAGTGAAAAAAAACTACTGATATAAAATGTTAACTAACTATTGATCCACTAATTCAGTTAAAACATATAAATAATTGGTGTAAAATACAGTTTGTCATCATTTCATGATCATCAGTTGTGACCCATTTGGATGTTCAGAGACTCAGAGTAAATGCGGAAACACATCATCATTTACAACATTAATTCACCAGTAAAACCCATGAGACACTTGTTTTATATTCACAGTTAATAATATATTTTACTGAACACTACCCCATTTTCTCTGTTTTTTATATAATAATACTCAACTATGATCTGAAATTTTCACTTAAAAATACAAAATACAGGACATGAATTAGAATAAATTGTGATAAATCATGATAGAGAAAGGTTAAAAACCAAGAAAAAATAATTTAGGAACTGCTATAAAAGTAGTACTGGGTCTTTATGGGTTAAGCTACAGCTGATATTTGACAAAAGACGTTCCAAATAATTAGGCCTTTGCCGTGGACCACGTCTTGTGCAACACCTATTGTTTTACTTCTGGTCTGAAATATGAGAAACAGTTTTTTTTTAATCAAATTGTTAAATATTTTCCATCCTATATCCAAAATAGTTGAAAGGTGAAAGGTCAAACGACATATAAGGGTTGTTATTGGCTTTATTAGAAAAGATCCTCTGAGAAGCAAATTATAAAAAGCATTTTTACAAATGTATATGTATTATATATACAGTTCTGGAAAAAATATTAGTCTAACCCTTGTTTTCTGAAATTTCTTGTTGATTTTTTTATTTGTTTGGCCAAATATAATGATAACAACAGAATATAGTTCATAAATAGATACATTTCAGAGGTGATATCTATCCATTTTTAATGTTTTGTTGATAATTACTGAAATCACTTCAATAGCTATAAGTTTGTACTGACAAAAATAGTGTTTTTAGGCATTCCATGTTTTCTTTTCTGCCTGTTTTAATCACATAATACACACATGAGTTTGAGGAGGAGGGGCTTGATTGCATAATCATGGTTTTGATGACTTTTGATGGTTTAATACATTTCTCCACAACTGTATATGAAACAATATAGCAGAGTGCACACATAAAAAAAAAACATTTTGTCAGTCATAAAAGTACAGGGAAATGCCTACAGCTGCAGATTTTACTCACACCCTTACCTGGTCTTGCGTTTCTCTATCTAAGGGGGCGTTGAGATAAATGACTCCTTCTCTGCTGATGGTGAACAGCATCTCTGGAAACTCCCCCTCGAGGCTATACTCTGCCTGACTACCACTCCACTTAACCTATAAACATAAATAAACATGCAAAAATGACAAAAAAAATTAAATAAAGTGATCAAACTAGAACAATGTTGACATCTCCATGGTCCATGCATTGACATTAAATGAAAAGTGATTGAGGTCCACGTGGAAAATGAACATGTGTAATGAGAGTGGTTCATCTGAGCCTGCATGATGCATAACTACAAAGCAGAACTACCGTTTGTTTACACGATAAGAAGCCAACCAAATGCACTGACAATGATGTGGAACAGAGAGCACAGCCAAAACTAACTATGCAGGCTGAAGGGGATTTTCCACTCTGCTATACAGCCCTTGACAGAAGCCTGTGCAATGGGGCTTAAAGGACCCTCATAGCAATCAAACAGCACCCAACAAGGAGAGGAGGCTGGTCACAGCTCAGACAGTGATCACCCAGGGCATGTGTATCTCCTCAACTCACTGTCACACACTCCTTCCTTGTTTTGGAGATGGCCGACCGAACACTAGACTTTTATATAAACAAAGCCACTTCACACAGCTGGCTGTCTTTTAGTATTACAGTGTGTCTCCTGGTCTCAGAACTTTAAAGAGACATGTTTAGAGTCTTGATTAATAATAGCAGACATCTATTCCAAAGAGCTACACAACACCTCTGTGAAGTCATGTATTTTGACTTTGCAGAGCACGTTCTGTTTTCCTGATAATTTGTTTGAGCTGGGTCAAAACCATCATGTCCGTATGCTTTTCTAAACAATGTTATGGAAGGTAATCAATACTGAAATACAGGGTGTCCCATAAGTTTCCATACATAGGAAACATAATACATTCCATACATATGTGGTTTTAACATGTATTTCTTTATGTTTCAAATAACCCAAATAATGCATTTGAATAAAGAGCAACAAATTGAAATGGCAGTCATATAGAGCATATTATATGAATAAAAATGGTTTATGTCAACATTTATTTTTCCTTTGTGTACAGGGTGTCCCATAAGTCTCCATTTATGGGACACCCTGTACACAAACAGTGCGATGCCCAGTTTAGTTTATCATATAATCAGAAAATAGCCCACTATAGTGTTAAGTATAGAACAAACTGCTGGTGCATTGATGTTGAATTACAGAAAATAATATGTATTTTGATAATTAATTGACTTTTTAGGTTATCTTCATCTTTTAGTGATCACATACTACACAAACCATCTAAATGAATCACCCTGGGCTCTTAAATTAATTGAGAAAATAATCTGCTGATTATTTGAGAATGAAAGAGTACATTAATGCCCTAAAACATGAATGACTCAAACATAATGAGTAATATAGACCGAGACAAAGAGTGAGATGTCCTCTCTATTGCATCAGCATGGAGTCACTTGTGGTGACGTCTGCTACCTGAGGAGAAGGATGATATAAATATAATTTGAAATATTAAACAGTGACCATGACAGTGTGACGAAGGTCTAGAAAGCCTCAAACAAACGCCGCAGCCAAATAGTCACGTTTCATTTTTTATCGAAATCTAACTAATCAGCACAGTTAAGAGCCTTGAGTCATTTTTCCTCAACTGTAGATTGCATTACTGAGTTCAAGAACTGACTGATTGCATTACACAATCAAAGTTTTAGGCAGGCAATCACAAACATCCAATAGATAATGGATTGAAATTAACCTCCCGAGGCCTAGTGACGCAAACGTACTGATAACAAAGGCCTATATATTTTGGTGAAAACAGTCATATTAATCACAATAGCGATATTACTGTGACTACTACTTCAGTACGTCTTACTTTTACACACAAGAAAAAAATCAACTAAGATGAGCAGAAAAGTGATTTTAGCATCTGTCATAATGCCGTCACACCACAGGCGATATCAGCAGAAGCAATAAAGTCAATATTTGTTACAGATCACAGAATGTGGGCATGGCTGCTCAGTTTATTGGAGACAGTAGGGGAGGTGAGATCTATAGAGTGGGTCCTTGAACATGACTATCTCTGAATGTGTCATAACAGCGGTTAGTCCCACCACCCACTGAGCACAGCGTTACATTCACATAGTCGTAGGCGAAATGAGGCTTCCCCAAACTAAACACACAATGCAATTTGGTGTGATTTAGATTCCGGTTGGAGACACAGTAACTGGATTTTGGAAGTGTTGTGTCTTCTCTTCCTACTTTATTAACACATTTTTCATTAGGATGAAAGAGGATTCTCAATTGGAATCTGTTCAGTTTTTCCACACAGTGCTTTTTACCTATAGGCATCATTCTACACTTAGCAAGCTGTGTAGAATATTACTATTGAGGATAAAATCATATGACAAAAACCTTTAATTGTAAATGTGTGATAGCCTTTGGAAATATGGCAAGAAAAAAAAAACTGCCTACACTTGTGAATCCACACGTTTTTAGTGGGTGGAAGGGGCTGTTAGAACAGGAGAGATGAGAGGCTGAGGGCGAGTGTGGGCGAGGTGGGAGAAAACCAGAGGAGGGGGAGGTATTGTGATGTGCCTACTGGCCACAGCCACTCTCAGAACCTGCACAATACAATTCATTTATTTCCAGGGACAGTTTTCATTTCTCCTGTTTGCTCAGTTCTCAGAAATTAACAAATAAAGCTTATTTTTGCCAAGCAGGCGTACACTTGTGTAACCTCACTGCCGCTGCTAGTTCATTTTTTCTCCATGTGTTACAAAGCCTGTGAGGGCTTTTAAGTTATTTATAGACCTGCAGTTGATATGGTCAGTATGATAACATGCAAACCGTTACACAAAACTAGAGACAATCAGAGATTCATTGAAATATGCAACTGCTTTCCAGTTTTCTATGTAGAGGGAAAATCCTTAACATTTATATATTTATATTACAATTAATAATCAAGAAGTAATCCCACCAAACCTGTTGTGATTGAAAGTGTATTAGAAGGGTAATGAATAGATCTTGAGGTTAAGCTAAGAATACAGCCTTTTAAAAGATATTTTTAGGTTAATAAGTGATATGTAGGTGCTATAGTGACGTAAAAAGCATGATTTCCATCCTCATAAATGTAACTAAGTAAGGGATTTTGGTTACTTGTTCTTGGCTGTTTCATCAACCTTTTGATATATTAATTTCATCAAGCATCATTTTGGATAAAGGAACAAGACTGATGATTTATTTTGTTCTGTTTTTAAAGATACTTTCAGCTGTGTTTCAAAACCTATATTTATTTACAGTGAAAAACATCCAAAACTATACTCACAATTGGGAAATATTCCAGAGCTCAAAATAATAAATAAAATAAAAGATATATATTTGCTATTTGTTATTAAAAATGTGCATTCTATCACAATATCTATTCTATCTGATTTCTATTGATATGAAACTACATCTATTTTTTTTTTTTTGAGTCTTAATTGAAAGGATAAGCCCCTTGAGATGTCTCATCTCATTTTAGAGGGGGTCCTTAATCAGAACAATACAAACAGTATATGCAGTACATACAATAAATCTCCTCATCTCCTTTACTGGTGTCATGGTTTTGCACAAATCTAACATAGCTCTGATAGGTTCTGGCACCACAGCAACCCCCTTGAGGAGAAAGCAGAGAGGATGAATGAATGCAATGCTTAAACGAACACATACACAAAATCTAAATAAAAATGCAAATTAGTGTCTACTTCCATTTTGACTTTGTCTGGAGATAATGTGATATGACATGACTGCAGTAAGTGTATCTGATTAAAAAGCCATTAGCAGTCTACTTGGGGAAAAAAAAACACAACTAAACAAAAAAAAACCCCTAAAAACATTAAGACTGACTTGTACAATATCATTAAAAAAAAGTATATTCTCTACAAAATCCATATTAAGGTAGACTTTACCTCTAAGCTGTTGATTTCATATAATACCCATTTGATTGATAGTAGTGGTAGGTAGGTGAGTTGGTGGAAGGGAGAGTGATTATGGGAGTTAGAGGGACTCAGTCAGGAGCTAGGCTGAAAGGATCCATGGCATTTGTGCAGCATCAATAATTCAACATTTGGTTACTTAGGAGGACCCAAGAGGCTCTAAAAACAGCAACCAGCAATACGATGCCACTTTACTCAGTGTAGCCTATTGACAGTTTGTTATTTGTAATATGATATAAGAATTAGAATGGAGTTAACAGTAAAGTCGCTAAAGGCACTTACTTCAAAGAATTAGGATGACTAAAGCGAAAAGTCAAATGTATTTAACTGGATTCAATATAGACAAGGAGACACATGATGATCAAAGTGATGATGAATATACAGTGTTATGATCTACGATATCTTGCCTCACCTGTGAGATGGGGATGGGATACGGGCCAGGCAGGTTTTCCTGTAGTCGTACAGGATCTGGAGAGGCCCAAGTGTTTCCAGTCACCTCAACAGTAACAATACCAGTGGTGAAGAAAGCATTTGCTCTCCCCGCCATGTCTTTAACCATCACAGAGAGTTTATAACGCCCACACATCTCAGGGTCCAGAGCTGAGGCTCCTGTTCATTAAGAATAAAATGTAAAATCACATTTTCATTTCACAATCAACTCCTCTAGAAATAGCGAGTAGAACTGCACAATTGAATCTAATTGAAAGGCCAGTGTGCACAATTACTACTTCCAAGACTGATTTGAATGTCCAGTAAGTGTACGGTAATATGTTTGACTGTGGAAAACATGTAAAAGGAAAGCTGCTTCCTTTTTTATCAGTACCAGTAAAAAAAAAAAAAAAAAAAAACTACAGGTCTTAAAATGCTCAGTAGCTTCTATATGTATTTTCATTATCTTAACATGAATATATAGGATAAACACAAAATACTAGCTGATCGAGAATGAATAATAAAACTAATCTGATTTATACATGATATGCCTTCATATTAAAAAATAGGATGCTAAATACATAAAAATAACAACATATTTCCAATCAGATGGAACCCCATCTTCCCATCAGCTCAGATTAACTAGTGTGAATGTGATGGTTTGAATTAAGTCATATTGTCATGAATATGGAGCAGTATTATATCTTATTGTGTACTGCTGATGCCCGTATGAATGCTACTTTCTCCTTCTGACTCGGCCCCATGGCTGAAGGTCTTGGTGGAGCTCTTGTCTGAATGCTGCATATAAATTCCCTTATATTTAATATATTTTTGTGCATAATATTTATTAATGCTCTGTATTTGTTGTTTATCAAAATGACTGTATGCACAAGATCTATTGGTTTATCTGTCCTTCCTGGAAGCAGAACCCCTCTTCTGTGGCTCCACCAGAGGTTTCTGTCATTTCTAACAAGGTTTAATTGGAGGGAATTTTTTACTCATTCAAAACAAGAGTATTAGGATGAAAAATGTTATATACGGTACACCGTAGAATGTTTATTGAATTGAATTGAAGTGCACATTCTTCATCACATAGTAAATATAAATAGTTTTGAGAATCAGAATACGACAGTGTATGAATAGTATCTGCTTGTCATTGTGTTTGAAAGAAAATGCAAATGAAAATAACACATTTAAAGACATATAACAAGGCTTGTGAATCATGCCATATGAAGACTAAGTATTTATAATATAACAGAAACAAATAACACAGGTAACCTGGTGAGAGGCAATCAGAACCATTGCAGCTGGCTCACAGGCAATAATGAAAATCAAGGAGGTCATTTTTGATTTTCACAGCTTCTGCTGTGGAAATCAGCAGCAGTGTGGGACCAGTGAGCGTGAAAGTCATGCAGCTCCTGCCAAGCTGTAACAAAGGCCAATACTAAGGTTCCAGAAATAGCATCAGCATACAGGACTTCCTACATATACCACATCTACGAGTGAGAACTCTTCTTCATACATTCAAAACAGACTGTATTTTGTCAGTCATATATGTATTATTAGAACTCAGTCTGTACTGTTCATCAAAAATTTTTACAAAACAAAAATGAACCTGTCAATGCTCACTGTTGACAAATCTGTATTCCTTCCCATATGTTCTTGTGTCATCAAAATAAAAACATCAAAATGAAAAGGACAGACCTGAGAATTTGAATGTTAACCTGAACTTTGTATTCCTTTGTCTAAAAAACACATGCTGACCTTGTATTCTGCTCCCATAGGTAAAATTAGACTAAAATACTTCCCTTTTGGGGGACAGCACTATCCCATTTCGGACTGACCTTCCTCTGTGAGGGAAACCTCTCCAGTGATGGAGTTGATGGAGAACATTTGACTGGAGGGAATCCTGGGCGTCTGCTCCATCAGGCTGAATCTCAGCTCAGCATGGGGAGTGTTACGGTCATCACGATCCAGCGCCTCCACCTGCATAAATGGGATCCCTGCAAGACGCCAGTGGCAGGGAGTCAAAAATGAGACTAGGAAAGTGTTCTAACATATTTCCGCTCCAACACCTTGGAGGAGTCAGAGTAAAGGATGCAGTGAAATACAGAAGAATGGAAAAATGTGTACATATTGAACATTTTATTACTGATATGTAGCAATGAAACGATGATGGATATGCAACTTTGAGTTAAATCAATTTTCAAAAACTAAAATAATATAATTAGTATATGCAGCTCCTGTCTACAGTTTTACTTACAAGGCTTTGGAAGCCTTAAGGATTAATTAATTCCTAAAAATCCCCTGAGTCTGGCATCAAATGAGGGTCCCTATGACACTTTGTAAAATGTAACTAATCTATTTAACCACAACCCTGGTTTTCCATGAGGTTAAGGCTACAGTGATATTTCAAGAGCTATTTCAGTTACATGATCCACTGTTGATAAAAAATAATTATAAAACTGTCATGACATTGTTTAATGTAAAAAAAAAAAACAGGAAAACGTGGCTCAGCCTTAAATAGTCTTTTCTGTGCAGCATCACAGCCAGGGATTCTTTTACCTTTAAGAAGCCCGAGCTGCACGCTGCCTCTCATGCTCTCCCCGATAAAAGTAGGCACATTGTCGTTCTTGTCGATGACACACACTTCAATGGTGAAGCTCTGACGTTGCACCGATGTTCTGAAGGACACCTGGAGCATATACGTGCACACAAATATCTACATATAAACACATACTATATATATATATATATATATATATATATATATATATATATATATATATATATATGGCTGTTTGAAATACATATACAAAATAACCATAAAGCTGAACCTGGTTTTAAAAAGTAAATGTATATTTACATTAACTTATTCTCAATTTATATTTTATTTATTCTATTTTCTGCTTTTGCTTGATTAACCTTTACCTATAACCCATAAAGACCCTGTCGTATTTTTGTTGCAGGTTCCATATGATTGATTTCCCCTTCCAAATGAATCCCTTCTGGAGTGATTTTTATTGTAATATTATCCTCTGGGTTTTGCATTTCGTCACTGACAATCACAGACCATGTAGATGTTGATAAAAGCTCAGATTAAAGTTAAGGGTTATATCAGAAACATAAGAAACTGAAGCAAAATCAATCAATAACTGAACAAAAAACAATTATCTCCATTCACTGTCACTGGCCCATTATTTTTTATTCTCTCAGTTTTACATTTATTTATTTTATTTATGAGACTACATCATCAATTTTATTCATCATATATTTTTATATCACATATTTTATATATTATTTCATTTCAGGTGTTTATATTTATTTATTTTTAAACTATGTGCTTTTCAGTGGTGACGCTGACAATGACAATTAAGTAATCTGATTCTGATCCATGAATTTTACTGGTGATTTATGTATGGGTGTGCACGTATATGTGGGTGTGATGGTGGTGGGGTGTATTGATGTTATATGTAAAGAACTTTGTGCTACGTTCTATTGTATGAAAAGTGCTATGTAAATAAAGATTGACTGATTGATTGATGAGAGTATTTCAACGTTCACTATTGAGCCTGTAAAATGGCCTCCAAATTGGGTCATATCTGATGACCATGAAAAGACGACACAGTGCATTTTACACCAGTAATTTAAATGTATTGATAGGATAACTGGATCAACAGGCATTAAACAGTTTAGGTCAGCAGAAGACTTTGGACGCTGATGGATATTTGGGTCTTTGTGGGTTAAGTCAGAAGGAGATACCTAAGCAAGAACAAATATGTTAAAAATTATTTAATATTAATATGACACTAAAAAACCTAATAATATGATAATATGATAAAAGATATGATACCTGCAAAGAATATGATGGTTGTTTCTCTCTGTCCAGTGGTTTAATAGCATACAGAAACTGGGCATCCACTCCAAATATCCCCTCCTCATCACCTGTTACCACCAGGTCAGTATAATTCACTGGCAGGCTGTGGAGCTGTATATCATAAATATTAAATATTAGTACATGCTCCTGCTTAATGCAGTTTTAAGCAGATGTTTGAGATATAATAAAGTCTGTTGAAAATACAGAGAAAAATGAAGAGGGAATGAATATGTTTGATATTTTTGCTTTAGTGACACTTACTGCAAACTATTGCTTTTGTGTTTCTTCTGGCAAAGTCACACGTTCAGTTCAAATAAAACTCTATTACTTTGGTGAAATGTTGACTGGATCACTGCACCATCCTACAAATTCTCCTCACTTGTCTCACATGCCGTTTTCTTATTCTTAGTCTGCAGCCTGCTCATTATTCCTTGAACTGTCTTGACAGCGTTACTTGAAACACGTTGTGATGGATAAATTGACTCAGGTCATAATAACCTAAAAGTGAGTCTGACGAACAAAAATATATCACCATGATCCAAACACATACATTTAGAGCCAATGGAGTGCGGGGGATCATCAGTCACAAAAGTTAAAAAGATTATAGACATCTTTCTTCTTACACTAGACCATTGTATTGCTCTGGAAGGCTTTCAAACTAGATATTTAATAAAAAGAGAGCTGGTAAGTGCAGTCCATTTTAATGTTCCTGCCATTATGAACACCTTTTACCTTGAACAAATCTGGAACAACTATTATAACCTTTCCATTTACGTGGTAAAATAGGGTTATTATCAAACTCCTGCACTGTGGTAATTATCATGCTATTTAATGACGTTGAGGCTGACAGATAGATGTATGTATATGAATATATATATATATAATATATATATATATATATATATATATATATATATATATATATATATATATATATATATATATATATATATATATATATATATATATATATATATATATATATATATATATAATTTCACACAAGATGTAATGACGTCACAATCTGGGTGATTATGTGTCAGATACTGGGCTGTTACTGAATCCAGATGATGTCTGAATGACACATATGAACAAAGCATCCTGCTCACAACGCAGCTGGACTGAAGGAGAGGCTGAGTCTGACGCCTGAAATCCATTGTGAACAGTCCAATTATAGTGTGGTGATGACGGCAGCATGTTCATACATCTTCAGTCTGGAGTGCAGATGGGGAAAAAAAAATAAAGAGACTGATGCCATTCTGTTTTCCTTTCCTGGCTGTGCAGCAATGGTGCTCTTTTTTAGCACATTTCTCACCACTATATAGGAATCCTGCATGACTAGGATGCTCAAAAACCCACCAGGACATATTCGTTTTTAACCTCACTGAGGAGAACAAAAGAACATGTAGGACCTTTTGTCCCTCCACCCTCACTTCAATTACCTGTCCTGTCACCACCAAATATGAAGGCAGGAAAATACATTGAAAATATATGTGATTTCATAAAATAAAATTAAAATAGAAAAGTACCTTGGCTAAATACCATGGGAAAATACCATTGTAGTTTTCAGGGACACCGATCTTTACATTTGCTCCAGAACATGCTGCAAATGTGTCAAGTATCAGCAACTGTAAAAACAAATATTAAGTGCTTTTTAGCAATAATGTTCAGCCTGCATTTACGTCTTCTAAACAATGAGCACTAGATCATACATGGAAATAAACATCTTACTGTGAGAACTATGATGAGCATGGTTTGGTCCTCTGTCTATAAAGTCCCTGTAAATATGACAAATTCAAAGGATTTCAAAAACACAAAGCCTCAGCAAAATACACTTTCTGTCCTGTTACTTATTCACCACTGTAGATTTCTTTCATGCAGACAGATGTCAAAGTTTTTTTTTAAAGCACAGCAGGATTCACTTAAATGTTAAAGCATCTACAACATAATTTCAAGCCACATTTGAGTGATAGTGGTGTTAGAAAAAATACAAAATATGACTAAAGCTATATCTGATTTATGCATCTGAGGAAAAATAAAGAAAGAATTTAAATCTCTTTAAAATATCTTGTGTCACTCTAAGCTGTTGCACCCACTGCTATGTGTTGCACAGGTAATGATATTTTCAGTCGCTATACTGTACATGCTATGAACTGTATTATAGGTTTCTAAAAATAAAATACAGCATATCTATTCTTCAGCAAAAAGAAATGGTGGCAATGATCACGACAGTCAAAAAGTGTCATCAATTAAATACAGAAAACATATTCCAATTTGAAGCTAAATCTTGCATTTGTCTCTTACCTTCTGCTAGTGATGTACGTTCTCCTTCTACGAAGTGTGAGAAGAGTTTAAATTGTGTGGAAAAAATTGCGCACTTCTTCTCCTTTGGTGGATTAATGGTTAACACTCTAGGATAAACATGCTTAACTACCATGTTTCCTTCCTGTAAAACCAATGGCCAGTGAGGTTCCATTCCACTGATGTGACCGAATGAATATTCATAAGGAGGTAAACTGCTCAAACAAAACCAATGCTGCAGGCAATAAATATTTCACTTTAGAATAATGACAGAAAAATAAACAGATCTGAATTTTCATATTTTATTGAAAAATGAATCCAAAGTAAACAAAGAATTTCCAAGTCATATCAAGGTTCACAAGACTAATATAACTTATTGCTTTACTCATACATTCACAACCTGAATTCAGTGTTAAAAGGAACAACATAGTATAACAGAGGTTTTCTCTAAACTCTAACTGGGCCTCAGTAACTTGGGTGCAGCACGAACCTGCGTACCACGTTTCAAGTATGACTACAGATGGCCTAGTATTGTGATGTTTTACTGTTTTTTTTTTTTTAGGATAATGAGATGTATGTTGCATTCAGCATAATTCATGTTACAGTATATACAACAATCCCCTCCAATAATAATAATAATAATAAAAAAAATTGTAACCCAACAGTAATTAAATTTTTGCAACTCATTAGAAATAACAAGCCTCTGTGGATGATTTAACATACTGATCATATTATGAGAGCAACATTTTAAGGCATTATGAAAACAAATCAAAATACATGTTTCCAAAGCTCCATGCAGGTTATCATCATTTAATCATGATATGACTTGAGTAGTGTCAGTCATGTTTAATTATTCAAGTCCTCTTTTTGCTTTTGATTGGTGTCTAAAAAATAAAAATATATTCCTGTACAACTCTATTAGTCCTTTAGGGTTAGTGTTAAAACACACACAGCATCTGGTCTTCAGAGGCCAAAGAAAAAATGTCCCTCTGTCCCATCTGTTCCTCAGAGAACTGTGAGGTCATGACAGGACTTTGACTTCTGCCTAAAAGCCATCTTCTTGTTTTTGCGTGCAACCATGCGACCCAGAAACCTTTTGGCTTTCTTGCCTATGCTCTCTCTACGCCGGCAGTTGGCCATGCGTCGTGCGTTTTCCTCCTTGCTGTCTTTCCTCAAGCGGATCTGTCTGACGATGCCCTCGAATAGATCATGCACATTGTGATGAAGAGATGCAGATGTTTCGATGAACTTGCAGTCGAATACTACTGCACAAGCGCTCCCCTCTGCAATGCAAATGGACAAAGAAAGATTAGAACATTGAGGAAAAACCAAAACCTCCATAGTCTCAGAGAGCATTAAGTAGAATAGTTTAGAGCTATAAATGTGTAGTGTTTATTTAAAACCACACTTGTTGCGGTGAAACCTTGTATTAATAAATTGCAGGCTTTAATAGTTAGATACTCACCATCTACAGACACCTCTCTGGACCGCACCAAGTCACTCTTGTTGCCCACAAGGATTATGGGAATGTTCTCTGACTGCCTGGCTCGGCGCAGCTGAATACGCAGCTCTGACGCCTTCTCAAAGCTTGATTTGTCTGTCACTGAGTAGACAATGATGTAGGCGTCTCCCATCCTCATACACTGCTCCTTCATCCACTGGCTGTTATCCTTCAAGAAAGAAATAGAAATGAGTTTTAGATACATAGATATATAATGTATATGGCCTTAGCCAGTCTGTGGCTCATGGCAATCTCACAAAATCAATGCAAATGAGCAAACATTGCATAAATAATATATCAGTCTTACCTGTTCCCAGATGTCATACAACACGATAGATGCTTCTTCTTCATCCACCACAAAAGATCTGTCATAACTGTTTCCTGAGAGAGAAAATATAAATATTACGTTACACAATGTTAGGAGTACAGAACAACAGCATTTGTTATCTGAGGGAATGCGTTCTTGGATTTCATGTCTTTTTGAAGTTTAACACAGAGGCAGAAAACAGCTTGTGATCATCAATCAATGGCCTTTTATATTTTCCCTTCGTGTTATGTTATTGGGTGTGTTTCTAACAGCTGGGTTGCTCAGGGCAGTGATAGTGCCTGACTGAGGATGGAAATAGTAATAATCAATACATGTACACTCTTGCGTGCAATCATAAGAACCACTTTTTTTTCCCTCTCATTCTAATACATGAGGCAAACTTGTTTTTCGCTTTATCTATAAATATGCCATATTTAGAAACCGTGTAATTGAGAATAGAGCTTTATTTAAAATCCACATGATGCATTTTTGTTTCTATAAAATCTGTGATATTTTAAATATATCCAAATTCCCTTTTCTTATTTATCAGATGGAAAAAAAAAAAACAGTTGAGTCTTTTTCCATCTGTCTGGCAAATAAAAAAAAAAGAAAATCTGGATATGCTCTATTTGATAATATAAACCTAATCGGACTATTTTAAATCTAATTTTAAGATCAAATTTAAATTTTTAATGCGCAAAACTGGACTTCATGCATGAGCTATATTTGCTCTACATTGTCTTGTGATAATTAACGGTTGTCAGTCCTCATTATCAGATAAATCCTAGACCAGAGGCAGGTTGCATGTTCAGTATGTGTGGAGGTTGCTGAGGTTGATGACTCATCCTCATCTTCATCTTCAACATCATCATTTACCTGCTTCATCGCAGTCGTGACTGGCATCTTCAACTCCTCCAAAAACGCGTGCCAGACTGGACTTTCCGACTCCGTGTTCCCCGAGGAGAACCACCTTGTACACCTGGGACTCTGTTTCGCTGCTGGTGGAGATCACAGAGTCGGAGGAGTCTGATGCACAACTGCCTCGGTGCTGGTCATTCGGGGAGTAGGAGGTGCAGCGCAAAAGGTTGGACAACTCGTCGGTCTGGCCTGTCTGTGGCATCGTGGCGCGTAGGTCCCGGTCATCTACAGGCATGCTCCTCCGGTGAAGATTGGGCAGATTCATGGGGAACGGCATGCTTCCTCTCCTCTTATCCATATTCCGCAATTTATCACCCTTATTCAAAGTCATTGTGCTTGTACCGAGGATCTATGAATCAAAATGCCATGCGTAAATGTCATATTGTGACTAAAAAAATAAAATAAAATATGCATATAAGCTGTATTATGCATGCAGTATAGCATCATAGTATGAATAGAAATTATATAGTATATAGTTTAAAGCAAAATTACATACAAAAAAGCACATACTTTATTTAGTTATGTCAACTTAATCTATCCAGTTACACAATTCTTACAAAATAAAAAATTGCCAAAAACTTCACTTGTCTTAAATGAAATGCCACTTACTCGGTTTTTGATAAATAAATCCAACGAAGAGTCAAATAATCCTTAGTTTTGGGTGTTGTTGTAACCGTCAGAAAGGTTTTGCTTCAGTCTGATCAGACTTGATCGTCGGCTTATTTATATTAGACTGAGAGTGACGTAGACAGGGATTCGCCCAGAGAGTCACGTCTCGGCTTATTATAGTGGTGCGTAAGGGTAACATCATACAGAGGAGGGGGTGTATGACTGGAAGAGCTGAGGAATCTCCCTTCCGCAATGCCAAATGGAGCTTACTTGTGAGGGGGCGGCTACAGACGAATCCTTAAAGAGGGAAAGCCCACTTAAAGTGATATCAATATTTAATTCTAAATTAGATGATAATGTTAGAGATGTGAAAGATGTTCTATGGGGATGCAAGACAGGACACTATGACCAGGGTGCAATGCAAATGTCAGATAAATGCTGTTATGGAAATATGATCGTTTGTTTGGTTAGTATTGATAGGTTTTAAGATTTCAGCACTAGAGGATTATTGGAGATGTTAGATTTTTTTTTTTTTTTTTTTTTTTGCATCAGGAGTGAAGATGATAAATTTACTCAATAAACCATACAGCTCTGCACAAGTTCTCAAAGTGCAACACTAAATATAGGAGTTGCATCCATTTTCGAGCATATAAAATCAAATAAATACATATCTAGTTGACACATGCAGTGTTATTTTTAACACTCAATATAAGGAGGAGTGAAAAATCTCCAAGCAGCACACGCACGCTCATTAACCATTCTTCACTTGACGCCCACCATTTTATGGTTTTCAAAAACAGAAAGAAAGAAAGAAAGAAAGAAAGAAAGAAAGAAAGAAAGAAAGAAAGAAAGAAAGAAAGAAAGAAAGAAAGAAAGAAAGAAAGAGCAATGCAATTAACGATGCACACAGAAATTCCTATGAAAATGCAGTTGCAGTGGTTGACTAATTATTTAGATAAACCTGCAGGTCCCGACTTAGTTATTTGATTTAACCATTACAATTTACTTGATTAAATCAATTTTAAAAATGACAGACTTGACGCTTTATGTCTTAGTGTCACATTCATTCAGGTTCAGTTCTAATTGTGCACTCTTCTTTTGCAGATTAAATCTACATCTTCATCAATACAAACTCAAGGACTGCAGCCAGTTACACTAGTGTGTCTGTGCAGTGTTGCTGCCTCCCTGTGGCAGCTTCTGTCAATAAATGGCACCTGATTTCTATGTTCATAATGGTAATTGAAAATTTCAATATTCCTAATATTTAGACAAAAAAAAAAAAAGAAAAAATTCCAAGGCACTCTCTTAAAAGTTAAAATTAAAAAGCCTTTATTAACTTGGCTTGGTTACAAAAACCTACAAAAAATCATATAAAAACCCCAACGCGTTTCGGCATCATAGCCTCCATCAGGGAGTCAATATTTAATTGTGTTCATGATAAATTTTCATATACAAGGATTTAAAAAAATAAAATTTTGTGATGAGGGGAAAATCATAAAACATTCATGCTGAATAGATTTATTCAGGATTTTAACAAATTAATATATTAAATTATCACATATTCGACTAAACTAAATGTACATAAATAGAAAATTTATCTTACAAGAAAAGCCCTTTATTAATCAAACTAAACTATATCAGGCCTCATAATATTGTTCTATCCTAGCTCAGCACTTTTTGCACAGACAGAGTTGCATTTAAGTTCTTACAAATCTGAAAAGTACTGCAAAAACCTGTCAACAGTCCCTGATCTTTGGTGACCATGAACCAATATTTTCTTGGAACAATAGTGTCATCTAGTGTCGGTGTTATAGAAGATTGTAATCAAGGATATATCATGAGAAAAAAAGTATAGAAAGCATAGGTTGAAACAAATTCCCATATTACCTCAACATCAGCTCCATGCCTTAAAAAAAGAAAAGAGAAAAAAAAGCAGAAAAATGTATTAAACTTCAACCAGACCATTGTTGCTTCTAGAAACTCAGTAGATACTGAATAAAAGCAAGAGAAATCAGCAAGTGTTCTTCTCTCTATAGGTTTTGCTCAGACTTCCGCATTGTCCTGCATCTCTGTGTTTTACATGTATAATATGACAGATATATAATGTCTAACACTTCATTTCAGAGGATTACTACTATTTTACCGCTTCGGTTGTGAATAAACTTTCAGGATTCTCAATATAATTATTTGTTGTTGCAATGCTTTCAGAATTAGGTGAGTAAACAAGACCAGCATCAGTTCAATGTTGGTGGGAAAAGGGGGATATTTAGCTATAGTGTTTTAAAGTAAGACTGCTGGACGAGCTTCCACGGTGCACTGAGAGTTTCTGAATATCTCTCTTATCCTGTTGTTCTGTCCTGTCCTGCAGGTTGTACTATTTCATGTGGCTCCTCTCTTCTTGTAAACTATATTTCAACAATAATTATTGGTTCTAGAGATATGTTTCTATTTAATGTGTAGTTGTCGGTCCCATCTGCACACAGGCTTAAATTGTTTTATGTTCATATAGGGACATCATTCATCTGCTTTATGAACAGAACAAAATACTACACCGTATATGAAGCTAATGATACAGTTTGCTTAGAATGTAAGATTTAAAGGGTTGTAGTTGTAAACAAGTGTTCAGAGAATGCCTAATCTCACCTCTATTTTGTGCCAATATCAAGTTTCTATGACAACCCATTCTTGAATTAGAGCCAATAATGTGATTTTGACCTTTCTGCTAAATGTGACTATGACCTTTGATAATAATTTTGTTATATGTATATATGCGTCAGTGCCTGTAATATTAAAATATATCCAGTATTGATTAAGTTATAGCATGATATGTCTATGCTTGACACACACAAACAGTGTTACAGACATTAATTTTGCGATATGTTACCTTTGACCTCCAGAGATCTCAAAAACTCTTGGTTGTAGGTGATAACACAAATTATGAGAAATATAGAAATGTTCCTTCTGCATCCTCTGGTACCAATCTGAAAGTTTTGTGAGGTATAACCAAAAATGTGATTTTGACCTTTTAGTTAATTGTGGTCTTGACCTTTGACCTTTACTCAAATGGATCATTGCATCTGGTGCGCATTAGCCATATGTATAAGCCCATGTAATTTCATGGTGATATCTCAAGTATTCATTGAGTTATAGCATGATATGTCTCTGCAGGCACACACACACACACATAGATTGCAATAATTTCTCCTAAAAAATGTTGGGCGAGATTAATTAGTACTCTTGGGCTGCATATGTAGAAATGTTTATTTGAACAAATGACCTCTAGGGGGAGTATACCAGTAGTAGTAACCTACAGTACTACAATAACCTACAATGTATTTTCGTTATAAACTTATTTAGTTGTATTTACTACACATAGGATAATAACATAATAAAAACAAATAATAATAATAATAATAATACAAAAAATATGATTATCCACGGATTTCGTGAGTTGAAAAAAATTATATTGACGTGACACAAAACCGGAAGTGATTCGTGCCGTTACTGCCCATGCGCAAACCTCTCGTGTGTTCGACCTTTACTACAAACCGGTGAGTGCTAACCGTAACCTCCACCCCTCGTATTGTGTGCGTTTTCGTAAAATATACTTATTAATCGGCTTCTGTGTAATTATACATCGTTGTAACTCGGTGAATTACAACGCTCCTCAGCTCTAGTGGTTTGTCAGTTCGCTTATTTTCAGCCATGTTGTTTGGGTTGTAGCAGATTTTGACCTTACTTGTGTGTCCGCTGTTAACTTTGTACACTCTGTACTTGTACCGGACGGTGGTATACTTTACCAACAATTAACTGAAGCTTTGTGTGTGCACATATTGCTTTTTGCAGTCACTGAATCCTCATCTGTTTGGTTGACCTGACCACCACGTCTTCGTAATGTACGCCTGTGCTAAGTTTGTCTCCACGCCCTCTCTGGTGAGTCTGGATGAATGGAGTAGATGACACGTTCACTTACTTTGATAGTCTACCAACTGCACTTAAATCCACGATTCAGATACAAAAACAACCTACAGCTACATTCAAACGTCTGCTCGATAGTCAGTAGGTATATATTGGCCCAGTGTCAATGGGAGTTGGACATATATGCAGCCTTCTTTGACCTCCTGCTAAAGTT
Source organism: Siphamia tubifer (assembly GCA_020466265.1). Lineage (NCBI taxonomy): Eukaryota > Metazoa > Chordata > Actinopteri > Kurtiformes > Apogonidae > Siphamia > Siphamia tubifer. The sequence continues at coordinate 45,400,446 of CM035785.1, read as the reverse complement.
AGCTTAGTGCCCACACCTGCAAGGACGTTCTGTTTGTTAACTTTATCAGTACTAAATCACCGTGTACAAAAGAGTTGTCCACCTATTGGAGCCAATTTGCACTTGTGATTTGAACTTTTAGAACATATTACAGATTATAACATATAGCATGCATATATAATGGAAGTGAAAATCACCACTGTATAATAATATTGGTGCTTAATATTTAATAACACTAACTCTAAACCTAATGTACCAGTATATCAATATAACTCTGTACTTGTTTATATTGCCTGAACAGTTGCTGTATTTTGAAGGTCAACATGCAGCCATAATAAGGCCTGTTTCTTGTCATTTGGATGTAGGTCCGTGCTGGATCTCGGGCACTGTACAGACCACTTTCAGCAGCAGTAGTGTCTGATGCCAGGAAAGCAGAGGTGAGCAAGACTTAAAGCAATGTTAGCTGGCGTTTTGGAGAGTTGTAATTTATTTCACATGATTTAGTTTGTTTTCAGAGCAGATGCCAGAAGAATCTAATAATGCTAAGTAAAAATTAAAACCTTGGTCTAACACACAATCTCTAGAGTGTCATTTAAATTCTTTAAAGGAATTATCTGGAAAGTGGTGGGATTACACAGCAGGCATCTCTTGTGAAGTTAAAGCTTTAATCACAAAAGTGAACTTAAGAAGTAGTAATTTTTACAATAATTAAAATAAAGAAAACTGCTCAAATGTTTTGCTTTTAATTATTAAACAGAGAGTAGCTCAATGTGCCACATAACTCAAAAATAACCCTAACATTTTTCCCAGTTTCCTAGATTTAGTTGTTGAATGTACCCATTTGATTTTTTTCCATAGGGAAATTTAAATAAGATTGATGGTACAGATATTTTTTCAATTAAAATACTCTGATGTCCCATTTTTTCATGTCACTATGAAAACAAAAAGTGTTTTAGTCAGTAGCTGGAACCTGGTTTTCACCACACACTAAATCGTTTAATCATAAATTGTCCCATATCTGCTGACCCTCAGTGTTCACTTGATGAGTAGTAAGTTGACATCAGTCTAAAGCAGGCATGTCCACACTATTCCACAAAGGGCCGGTGTGGCTGCAGGTTTTTGTTCCAACCAAGCAGCAGCACACCAGACTTCATTCAATGAACCAACTGATCTCAGTCTTCAGAGTGGATTGGTCAACCTGTGTACTCATGATTGGTTGGAACAAAAACCTGCAGCCACACTGGCTCTTTGTGAAATAGTTTGGACATGCCTGGTCTGAAGTAAATGTCTTCCAAATTAAAAAAATCAGCTTGTGTTTAAGACTTGTCACTATTATGTTTTGATCTGTGTACACCTGTTTAAAACAGTTTCTGTAGCTGTTTTTAGCCTAACATTGCTGTGTTAAGCTAATAATTAACTTAAAATAGTCACTACCAAAACATTACTACCAAAATGTTTCAGGAGTGACATGATGGTTTCAATAATGATAAAAAGGTATTGTCATTATTTGGATGCTTAATATTAGTGTTGTTATAATTACTGTTATTACCCCAGCTCTAAAATAGTATTATTGGTTCGGTTTGTCTGTCAGCAGTTTTACACAAAAACTACTGGACCAATTTCCATGAAACTTTCTGAAAAGGTGAAAGGTGGTCTAGAATAGATCCCATTAAATTTTGGTGAATGTAGATCAAAGGTCAGTTACAAAATGCAAGAGATCAGGTAAAATTTCTCGGGGGGGGTTGTTGTGCCGGGCATCACTTGGTATTATTACCTCTGCCAGGTATTAAAATGGGGTCTGTCTGTTTTGTCTGTCAGCAGGATTACGCAAAAAGTTCTGAACATATTTTGATTAAACTTTCAGGAATGATCGATAATGGGGCAAGGAAGAACCCATTAGATTTTGAGCAATGAAGGTCAAGGTCACACTAAATGTCAACAGCTAAAACACATAAGTGGTAGTATCTCAGACAAGATAGAATCTGGCGTTTCTTTTTGTTTTATTTTTTCATTTACATTGTCTCACCTTCAGACATCAGATGGGTCAACACCTATGGCTCGATCATGTCACATTTTGACATAATATGACGCCTTATAAAGCCGATGTCTCTTACTGCCTCGTTATTATTATTAATAATAATTATTATTATTAACATAAGTTGGAATTATCCAACAGAGACAAAAGGAGAGTTGGAAAAGCACATAGGGAAAGAAAAGACCACAGGATGTTTGTGTAAAAAAACAGAACAAAAAAAAACATGTAGATGTTTAGTCTGGGTCCCTCTCCCACCACTATTCCAGCACCATCAGTGGGTGGGGTGGGAGTGTGAGGGGTTAGACACCCCTGCTTTTAATGGTAGTTGTCTAATTGTGCTGAATATGTGGCAGAGCCTAAATGCCAAGATCAAATATTATATCTACACTTACACTCTCATTCTATAAGAATATAGATTGGTCTATAATGGTTCATTCTATTTGTCAATTTTCTGAATTAACTGCAAATTAGCTTTTGTCATTCCACAGAAATGGAAACAAAGTGAGACCAGTTGTTTTTTTATAAGGAATTACCATATTCTATTGATCATGTGCTTATTATTTCCAACTTAATGCATGTTGAGTTAATATTTAGGCAAAATAGTTCAGAATTGCTGTATTGAATATGGAAGTGACCATGTATACATATTAACAATGTATATATTGTTTGCCTATTTCTCTCTTTTGTGTGATTTATACCTTAACAGTATTTTAACCCATGAGCTGACAAACATGTTTAGTGATGCTATATAGTTTTGTACAAACTTTTTTATTCTTTTTTTTTAGACCGCTTCAGTGCTGGCACCACAGAGTCTCTTAGCCTCCCAACAGCAGGTGGCATTGCGGGGATTCCAGACTAGTGCTGTGAGCCGTGACATTGATACTGCTGCAAAGTTCATTGGAGCAGGAGCTGCTACTGTGGGAGTGGCTGGATCCGGAGCTGGTATTGGAACAGTCTTCGGTAGTCTTATCATTGGATATGCCAGGTAATTTAACATATCACCAAAAATTTAATTTTAATGCCATTTTGGCCAAGATGAGTGTTATACAGAATTATTTGGCCTTCCAATAGGTAGGTTTCAGTCACGTGACTATGATTACGTCGCAACTTCAGCTGGAGGGCAGGAAGTAACCATGTAGTATGTTGTCATAGGGGTGGTACGAGATCTTGTGAGATATCTCATTGCGTTAATTCTGTCTTGCAAGATTTGTTATACAACAAGCATCCAGAAACACGTCGGGAAAACAGGCTTTACCATAGACAAGTTTTGGACCTGTTTCCGCTCTACTTAACTCTTCCTACCAATGCCTTTTACTTCCATTCTCACAGCCTCTGGTTTGTTTTGCTAGCTAGCTCCGATATCAACACAGTGACTCAGTGAGAAAAAGGATGGACAACTTCAAGAGGAAAAGTGGTTCGGGAACTACATGTGCAGTCGTAAAAACTCAAAACACCTGAACAAGTTGTTAGTGTTCTGACGACAAACCTGCCACAAAGAGGCAATGTTCATGCCCTCCGTGTATCTGGGATACGTGAGTGTATCAGGGATACACTGGCTTTACCCACAGCCAAAGAGGCGACAAATCAAAATGGAACACTGTCCCCCCAAAGAAACGTAAACTTCAATCTGATAAGTTCAGCAAGAAACTGACAATACTGTTGTGAAGTTATCATACACTAACATTGCAATCGGTGTTTTGCTAAAACAGCGGATTGGAGATGGGACAAACAATGTTCACCATATAGGCTAATGTTCATAGACAGTAGAGCTAACATTATGCCATTGTTTGTATGTGTACGTTGGGGTGATAGTCTACAGTATTCTGTGTGTAGGGTTATTAAACATCCCTTGAAATTTGCTTTCTGATACACAAAATTATTGTGTTTGTATGAATTAATTGGGGATGTGATTTTGGTCCGAAATTCACTGGAAATTATTTGAATATTATTTGAAAATCAAACATGTTTCCACGACCCACAACTTCCACAGTCAAGTGCCAGATTTGATTTTGAAAAAAGGAGAAATATATTATTTTATTTTAACTTTCATAACATTTTATTTTTGTTTCAATTTAAAGAGGAAGGCGTTAATTAAAAGTTAACGCTTACAGAGTTATAAAATCCATGTACAACTCAGTTAAATTTCTGTTGTCCATTCATATAATTAGTAATTTAGTTTTCTTAAAATCTCTTCTCATCTCAATCTTGTGTCTCACCTCGTGAGCAGAGTGTCTCATCGCACCCCTATGCCGCTATGAAAGAAACCATTGAAGCGGTGCTTGTTGTACAGATTTAGATTTAGATGAAACAAATATATATAGTAAAAAAAAACAGTTATTGGACGTGACCCGTATCTTATGAAAATTGATGAGTTTGACAGAACCCAAAGATTTGCCAACAATAGAGGCTGTGGTTATTACGAACTACCTGGTCCTGCAGACATCCTACTATACACCAGCAGCAGATGAAAGCGTAGAAAAGTTTGGAGGCATAGAACTGTTTTGTCAATGGGTGGGTCCACAACTTCGGTAACAAAGGGCTCAGCAATATTTATCTTTTGGTCTTCAACAGGGTGACCGTTTTATTTGTAAAGATGTAACGTCAAGGTGCATTGCATGTTTGTTTACATTAGTCGCTGCTAGTAGTAGCAACTAATGTCAACGAACAACATAGCTTTTCCTTCTCCGTTAGAATTATTGGCGCAGCTGTAAACTACACAAAACATAGGCACTTTCCAAACAGAAAACTCACTCGGCTGCACTTCCTGCTCTCCATCTGAAAATCACACATTTGACTATAGAGTGGGATGCTCAATCCTGGTCCTCAAGAGCTACATGTTTGGATGCATCTCTCTTCCAACACACCTGACAGTTATTATCAGGCTTCTGCAGAGTTTGGGAGGTTTATCATTTTAATCAGGTGTGTTGGAAGAGGGATACATCCAAAACATGCAGGATAGTATCTCGAGGACCAGGATTGAGCACCCCTGCTATAGAACAATGTGACGTCACATGAAACCAACCTATTCCAACAAAGTGAATCTCATGAGCCAATGGAATTGCTAGTAGAGATGTCTTAGTAATTGTATATCTAATACCTTATCTCTCATTTATTTCTCTCCACAGGAATCCCTCTCTGAAGCAACAGCTCTTCTCTTATGCCATCCTGGGCTTTGCCCTCTCTGAGGCCATGGGTCTCTTCTGTCTGATGGTTGCTTTCCTCATTCTGTTTGCCATGTAAACTGTTAACCATTGGCTGTATAAAGATACATGCCGAGATATTGTTAGCAAGAATTATCAGATTGAAATATCAATGAATGTTAGCTTAATGTCTTGGTTGTTCACTGGTGTTTCGTGAAAGATTGTGAACCCACACATGTATAAAACTGAGGCAAACCAACCTAATTCTAATGGCTGTTGTGCCATTATATTGTATATTTAATCAAATGTTTTTGTTAACAGACATACAACCATTGACAGAATTAAAGTATGTAATTCATAATGTGTGCCTGCAGGCTTCATTATTCTGATTGACTTTAAATGGTACGGTTTAATAACCTGACCAAAGAATGAAAAAATGACACCCCTACTTAACTCTCCTCCTCCTGTCAAGACTCAAAATGTTTTTATTTCAAGTCGCATAAAGCTACATAATTTTTTTTCTCATTTCCAGTATCATGTACTGATCATAGCTTAATGAATTAACGTTTTGTTAGCAAGACTGAAGTTCGCCAAATTACCTAAATGAATTAAAAGGTTTATGCAGGTTTTCGACCTCTGCTATAGGGCTTAAAGTGTTAGCCCTTTGCGTTTCTGATGACGTGTTTCACAAGTGAACATCGGTGAAGGTTTAACAGCGCTATCTACTGGGGTTTATGACTCTTTAGTCTGGGTTGTAAAACCTTCGTGTTTGGATGAAATTGGAAAAAGTGCGAAAGGAATGTCTCAAAATGCTGTAAGCGGAAGCAGGGATTCATGCACGTGTTGGACAATCTGTAAATGCACATTCAACACATCACACAAGGAACCGAGGGATCGCAAATAGAATCTCAAGACAGATGTGCATCCAAAACGTGATACATGTCTACAAATAAGGTATGGTTTAATTTGCAAGTTTCCAAACATCTGAATAATCCAATACACCTTTGTATAAATTACAGTTTACAAGTCACAAAGTTTGTCTTTGTGCTTACAAATGCTATCATTTGTGTAGATGATGGTGTTTGAATGTACAAATAATTAGAGACATCTCTCTCCATGGCTTTAGAGGAAGCAGACTCTGCTTAAAACATGTCTTTTTTACCCCAAGCATGCTTAAGGGTAGATTTGGTCAAATTCCCCTCGAGGTACATAGACAGGAATAGCGCGCTAGTCAGTCATGTAAATAACGTAAATTCATTAAAAGCCAAAATTAATATTGACAATGCAGCAGGCTAATAAAACCAGTGAACCACACCACCTAAAACTGAACCCAACTGCAAAGACTGGTACAAGGAAAAAATACAGGGCTGGACAGGGCTTTGAGCTTTATACTCAAAGGGCTGGATCCCTATGCGTGTAAAGACTGGTCCACTGACAACAACCTGCTGCTGAATTTCCAGCACCCATATATTTATAATTATATGATTTTAAATGTCAGCGCATACAAGTGTACAGCAACTTTGCAGCAGGGACAGGTCTTTTTTTGCACAATTCTTCCTTAATAATGCAGAATTTATTTAGTCTTTGTGTATTTTATTTGGGATGGATACAAATGATTATTTTTCCACAGAATATTTAAAAATCCATTGTGAATATACATATGTGTGACCTTGACCTTCTTTGGTGTAATTCTGCTGACAAACGGACCTGAATTTAATACCTCCTTGGCGGAGGTAATCATACATTCCATTGGACAGACAAAGTCAAACCTGGAGCATCAGTCGCATTCTGTCCAGCAGGTGAAGGTCGTGTCAATGTGTATTTCCGGAGTGCATCTCCAGTTTAAAATATTGCAAAAAGTACACGTTATACAAAACAAATACATTTACATCAGTGTTTCATGTACCCGCACATAGTGAAATGTAGGCCAGTGTACTAATAGCTCGACTTACTAAGCTAGCTAACTAGCCACACTTGGCAGAAACCAATGATACAATCAGTTAAATCAGACAGCTGTAACATAAATCGCACACAATTGTGATCAGTAATGTAGTTTATAATTCTACACATATACCTTTAGAACGGTCTTTCTTTTCTTCCTCCGTTTTCACCCCTAAATGTTTAGATTTCTTCGGGGTTATTGCGCTCGCAGGAAGAGGGTGTACACGGCACTACCTTTGGCCATTAGCATAAATAGCACTAGCTTAAGTGCTATTTATTTAAGTATGGACATGTGATCAGTTTGGACCAATCGGCAAACCGAAAGTCGAAATCTGAATAAAAAAAGCGACATTTCTCCCTTAATCCGCCCTGGGGGAGGGAAACAAACATCTACGTGTATGTAGCAATCTCCCCTCTATCTGAAAATCCCTCCAAAACTTTGAAAAACCATGAGTGAAAACGGTAGAAGTAACGAGCCCCATAAATAGCGGTGAGTTTCTATACTCTTTTTGGGAAAGTGGTAGTGTGTTAGCGGCTACCACAGACTAGTGAGCACGTGACGTACGCATAACAGCTAATTGGCTGGGGACCAATTGGGGTTTAAATTACGGCTAGGTACTGTACGTTTCTGCGTTGCGGATGCCGGTCTGCAACGTATGTGCGTAGAGTACGTCTGATCCTATACGCCAATTGGTCCAATGGCGTTATGACGCTGGGAGCTCAGCGTCCGAAAGCAATAGGATCTGACCAATTACAAAATACGCCATGAGTTAGGGCGTTCCTCCCCGCCAATATAGCAAATGGCATGTTGAGCGTAATTGTCCCGTGCTCACTCTTGTTTGTTGTTGTTCAAATTATTACAATTAATTAGTTGTAAAATTATACATTTCCCCCCGGATTTCGTTTGTGGTGGTCGCTAACTGCGACTAGCCGGTTGGCTAGGTAAGCTCTTAGCTTTAGCTTAGCATTGTTTGCGATGTAGGCATGTAGTTTTCTTGTAGACTTTCGTAGAGGAAGCGGGCATTTTGCAGTCTCTGTGTGGATTAATGCTGCTGCTGCTGCAAGGGATTGGTTATCGCTCCACCAACAAGTAAGTAAAACGTTTTCAAGTTGTAAAGGTTGTCACATACTAAGTAGATACTTAGCATTGGATTTTTTTTTTGGTATCCTGTCCTCTAGACACTGCTGATATGTTTCTCCATTCGTAAATTCGTATGATGGATAAGTACGGCTCGAGTGACACAATGTATAGATAGCTTTATTGTCTATTCTACATAAAAAAAACAGAAATTCGTCTTTGTCGTGGCTTCTCAAAAGACCCTCCCCACCAAAAGCACATTGCCACAATTAATAGCCACACATAAAATAATTAAAAACCCTAAAGACACAGCCATAATTATAAGGTGTTGTGGTTTTTGTCATGGATGATTTTATTGGGCTGTATTATTTTGAATACCTACAAGTTTAACAACAACAAAAACTGTTGTAATATGCCTCATTTTCAATAAGTGGACGTTCTAATAATGTTCTAATACACTTGCATCAGCTATATGCTGACAGCTATCCTCTACACCGTACAGCTGTCATTTGCAGAGCAGACATGCATTTCGCATGTCTGCTGTTGGGAAATGGGTACCAATAACTATATTAAGAGTTATTATTTCGTTTCGGTTTTACTGTGTATTATTTGTTGTATTTTGGTTTGGGAAAAGGAAATCAAACACCAACCCCTGATTTTTCGGTCATACAAAAAAAAAACAAGAAAACCAAATATCGAGTTATTTTGCTTTCGTCTGTCAGGTTGAATGGAATATGGTCGGATGATACACGGACCCAATGGCAAGCCTCGTCTTCCAGTTCTTTTAATGACCTAAAATATACAATTTCTCTGTGAAGTCAACGACTACAATCTGTGTGTTGTAGAAATCAAACTTTGGAGAGATCGGGATTTTCAATAGGCAGGCCATCGTGACCGCACGGCTATTTGATGCCCATCATCTAGTTCGGCGAGAGGGTGATGGTTGTATTCATCTGCTAAAATGGACGCATTATTCAGCTTTTCAATTTTCTATAAAAGGGCGATCGGGATGATTAAAAGACCGGTGATGGTTAATCATACAGGCAAAATAGCCGTGGAACCAAGGCTTAGCCAATCAGAACAGTCGCTATGGGCTCCCCTCCAGCAGCAGTGTTAGGGTTAAACTAACGGTATTTAAAGTGTCCAGAGCGATTCCAACATTATCACAGAAATATTTATGGTTTCTATGCGTTTCGCTCGAAGACAACCGTCACATTTATTTTCGCCGAAAATCAGACCGGGTTCGAAACTACACTTCATGGGACATATGGTCCAACACCTCGACACATGGGCAATGTCCTGTCCTTTTTTTTCCTCGGGGAGTTGGCAGCCCTAGTCAGAACAAACCTCCGTTTCGGTGTGAAGTAGTTCTTATGCGGCCATAAAGTGCTGTGACACTAAAGCAAAGAGTATTTCATGACTCTGTAGTAAACTCTGGGGGGTTACACTCTTGGACAACATGTTTAACGGTAATTTACAAATGACTGCTGAGAAGAAATAGAGTAGGTTTTCACGCGGAACGATTATTTGACAATCAAAGGTGACGGGGACGGATTTGAGAGACGTACTGTTTTTCCAGAGATGCTGCTCGGCTTTTACAGACAAAAACATAAATCTTTAAAAAACGAATATGCACAACCCTGAAGCAACTGGACTAGACAAAGCATGTTTTCGATCAGTCAGTTTTACAATCCGTGGAGGAGTATTTGGTGTAAAATTAGAAATAAAACGTTGATATTTCCGTGGTGCTTGTGGTCATGTAACTGTCACAGTGGTCCCGACGTTGTTTTACACAAGCAAACAGAATGTACTTCTAAAAAGGTAAACACGTGACTATACGTTTTATTAGTTCTTTACACATAATCTACCTTTGTCTGATTTTTTACAGCTTCAAATGACTTCTCAGTTTCCTACTAAATAAACCCTTTGTGTTACAACCAACATTTTCACTTAACTCGCCATGTGGAGCAACAACATAATTTAGTCATGTTGTGTGTGTGTGTGTGTGTGTGTGTGTGTGTGTATATGTGTTTTTAGTTTTTTTAGAGTTGTAACCTAAATTATTTAGTTCAAATTCTTATATATACTATATATACTCCGCCTCCACCAGGTGGAGCCAATGTATTCTTTTCTGTCTGAAATTTACAGCAATATAATAAAATGTGCCATATCATGATACATATGTACTATGTTGATCAGATGCATACAGTAGTTACCGAGTTGCTGTTTAAATGAGAATTAGTTACCTTTGAGGTATTATGTTTATGACATTTTTTTTTCTGTATTTGTAGCAATTAAACAAAAGAGCCAAAAAGGAAAGGTCTTCATGTCAGCCAGTACTGGAGCACTTTGACCAGCAGTACAGTCAGGAATTAGGGGAATTGTGGACATCTGCTAGGTAAATTAACCTCCGGTAGTTATTTCATCAGTCATTTATATGATGTTGGAACCATTCCTTCATCAGGATTGTTTCTCCTTTGCAGGACAGTACTTCTGGATCCTGAGTCGTGGCAGTATGGGATCATGCTGAACCGCTTCGCTGCTGTGACAGATATCACACAGATTCTCCAGTCACAGGGCTTTTCTAAGATCCTTATGCAAACAGATGCCTCCTCATTCGTTTGTGATGCCCCTTTATTAAAACAGCATCCCTCTAAGCAGTCAGAAGAAAATGTTTCTCCATTGGTCTCTAATTATCCCCCTGATAATGCTCATCTCCAACTTGACAGCAGCTCTGACACAGTTAAACAGTGCCTTCAATCAGAATCTTCTCTCAGTCTGCACAGCTCTTCACTGCAGTGTTATGTCCATCCATACCCCCTGCGATTTCCCTCACAGGCTCACAGGCCAGGTCACCTGAAGCATTACTACCTCCTGAATGCTGCCTCTCTCCTTCCAGTGCTGGCTATGCAAGTCAAAGATGGCGAGAACATTTTGGATCTGTGCTCTGCCCCAGGGGGTAAAGCCATAGCCATAATGCAGAGCTGCACTCCAAGTAAGACAACTATTCTATAGGATTTTGCAAAGTTTTATTGTATTTTATGCAAATAGAAAGAAGTATACCATATTTTACAGTAGGTTTAGGCTCAGTTTAAAAGAGTTGTGCTGGATGAAAAACAGACTCATCCAGGTACTGTATTACAAAATCCATTATGTTAGAACTAAAGTTTTCAATAAACTGTTAAATGTTGAAACATATTGATCAGTAGGACATTTAATTTAGGGTTTGGCCTCATCAGTTATTTATCTTGTATCAATTAAACACAATCATGCCTCAATTGATCTAAATAAAAAGGGATTCATTTTTTCTGTTGAAAGAAATATTTTCTTTGTAATTCTGTTTGAAAATAGAGGTTCAATCAGATTAACAAATCTTTAATATATCTTCCAAAATTGCTATTGTTATAAAAATGTCCCTCACCAAAGGAATCAAATTGGATATCAATCAGAACCAATAACGAATGAATCTGAGCAGAGTTGATTTAGGAAATCAGTGGGGATTTTCATCTTATGTGAAATGTGTCACAATGAAATAGTTAATGTTTCTAATGCACTGAATATGGGTAATGAGTAATAATATTGTTTCCTGTGTTCCAGCACTTCTCTGCTGTAATGAACCAGATTCTCACAGACGAGACTGGCTGACCAAGACCCTAGAGTCTTTTCTACCTCACTCATTAAAGAGCAGAGTGATTGTGTCTGCACAGGATGGGCGGTGTTTTGGGCAGAGTGAAGCATCTACTTATGACAAGGTATGGGGAGAAAAGTGCTGGTATGTGGGTGGCAGTTTTTTTTTTTTCCCAGAACTTTAGTATGCCACAAAATAAGGCTCACAGTACTTTGTTGAAGGATGTGGTTAGAAGGGGAAAAGAACAGCAGGATTTTGAGTAGAGTACCTAACAAGCCCAATGTAAGATGGGAAAACAGTTTAATCCCAACAGTAGAAAACAAATGTCTGATTAGAATCAAAGTACTTAAGGTGGCCTGGCGATGTTGAAAAGGAAACAGTGGGGAGAATGGTGAAGAGTGGCCATGCACTGTACAAAGAAATGCGGAATGACATGAATGCAACTATAAAGGAACACAGCAGAGAACAGATTCTAGGGGTATTGTGGCAATGATGACTTTGGTTTGCATCAAGGACAGATTTATACATGAGCACTTTATCTCAGATTTCAAGCTGAGCTGAAAATATTCTGCACTTTATAGAATGTTAACTTTTTCTGTGGACATTGAAGGCCAGAATGAATATGGGAATATTCTATTTTCTCTGACTATAATTCATTCATAGACTGAGGTGTTATAGGAAAACATATATTTCTACCCTTTAACTTAAGCTCTTTTTTGTGACCTTTTTCCTGTCTCACAGTCTGATCACACTCCTGTCCCCTTTGACAATTCTTGCTCTCTTTCTCACAGGTTTTAGTCGACGCTCCATGTTCTAATGACAGGAGCTGGCTTTATTCTCCTGGTGGCCAGCAGGTGGAACAGAGATTACAAGAAAGGGCCAGGCTGCCAGCGCTCCAGGTTCAGCTGCTTAAGTAAGTCCAATCTCACACCTAAAGACATTTCTGTATGTCATCCTCATGTATTTTCCCATCCTCCTGCAGCTCAGCTCAGTTCAGTTCAAATCTGTCCCCAGGGGTAAAATGTGAGGTGTAAAAAAAACAAAAAAAAAACAGGGCGATTGAATGCATTTACAAAATTAAACAATGTCTGGAAGAGAGTCTTGGTAGGAATTATAAAATGCTATACAATATTACATTATTTTATAACAATTATTTAATGCAGACTTTATATATAAAAAAACATAATGTACAATTAAGAACATATAATGATTATCAGAAAGAATATTGTAGATAACTAGTGAAGACTCTGGGTGTTTTTACTTGTCACATCCAGAAAATTGGCATGCAAAACATGCAGTAAAATCACAAAGATTCTCAGCTCTATTACTGTGTATGAAATAGTAAAAAAAAATAATAATAATTAGGACTCCAAATTAGTGTGGATTGATCCATCCTCATGATTAATCTAATTAAAAATGTTAACACTATTAAGCCATCTGCAGCACAGAATTACTCTGAATGTCTCTGCCAGTGCATTTCGGGCAGTTTATTGAAGTAGCATTAGCGTTGCGCAAGAACAAATGGTCAGTTGATCCGGTAGTGACAGGCAGCAGAACCAACCCACAAAGATGGAAGATGATAGACAGCATGTTGACCTCTGGATGGAAATATGAGGACATAAACCCAAGACGGAACAGTCGACCAACATAAATTATTATACACACTCTGCAGGAAGGAGTTTTATCTTCACCAAAGCACTTCCATAAAAATAATCCATAAACGTGACGCATTTATTAGTTTGAGATGCTACTAACATTTTAGCTAATGTGTCGCACAGCTTGTGACAAACATGTTACCTAAATAAATATTAATAATTTATTAATAAATGTTACCTAAATATTTGTTCCCTTCTTTCATGCAAAATGAACACCATTAATAGAGATTAAAAATGAACATTGATCGTGATTGATCAAAATTAAAGCGCAGCAGCCTTGTGATTAATCTGACTAAGAATCTTAATCATTTGACAGCTGTAATAATAAGAAAATAAATTAGGTAGATATACAATCCACTGTATCATATGTATTCAAACAGAAAACCAGACATGGATATATCACAGAATGTGGATGAAAATGACTGCTAATTACTGTGATTAAAGTTGTTTGTTTACTTCCTTATTTTCATGTGTAATCTGTGCAGGTCTGCACTGTCAGCGGTGCGTCCAGGGGGAGTTGTGGTTTATTCAACGTGCACACTGTCCAGTTCTGAGAATTACACTGTCATTGAAACAGTGCTAAATGACTGTCCTGAGGCTGAACCCGAAGACCTACGGGAGGAGATTGTTGTTCCTTTTTCAAAATACTTCACATTCAGTCCTGGTCCCTGCAGTCACGGACAGACTGCACACACACAGTTTGATACAGTGGCGTCTTATCGTCACAGACTTGGTATTTTAGTGGTTCCTCATCCTGGGAAAACTTGGGGACCCATGTTTTTGTCTCGAATTAGAAGAAGAATATAATATGTGTTCTATTTTTGGAGAAATTATACTTGAATTCTGTTGTAAATATATGTTTCATCTGTATAAGCATGTTTTAAATGTGTCATATTTTGCTAAACCCACTTTTTTTTATTTCTTTGGTTCTTTTATTTATTTATATATTTGGACTTCCAATAGTTAAAATAAGTTTGAATTTGAATCCTCCAGCTGCCGCAAAACTACCTTTATATTAATTTAGGTAAAAATCGAGTGGATTTCTGCAACATGATTTATTTCCTGCTTAATTTTTAACTAATTATGTCATGACATTTGCACATATAAGAACAAGACTTCCAATGAAACTTTTTTGAATGTGCCATACTTTTTTGCAGCAGTAGGGGTTGTAGTCCTCACTGAAAATATGGCTATACCTTGACCCAATTACATAAAATGGTCAGTTGTTGGCTGAATGGTGCAAAGCAGCACAGCCAGCAACCTGGTGGGGGTGGGGCGTGTGTGAAGTGGCTCATTTGCAGCTTTCTGGATCTGTAGAGTTGAATTAATGAAGAATTCAGATCCAATTCCGGTTTATGTAAACCACATGGAAATGTTTTGAAAGGCATGATTCCATTTTAAAAATGCAAAATATCACTCTTAAATGTTACATCATGGAAGGAGTGTAGGTCTGTGTGTGTAGAAGAGCCTACATTCACAAACCTGCTCATTTCCATTTAGCAGACTTCACAGTGCCATCCTGTACCACTGGTACCCTGGGAAAGGAGTGCAGTGGCAACAGTAGTGGTTCTGCTGTAGCTCAAGTAGAATGTCTCTTACAGTTTGTTGGTTTTAATTGTATAAATGCACCTTTAACATGTGACAGCATCTGTCTCAACTGCAGAAGCTGCTGCCATGTTACTGTCATATCTGCAGTTCAGGACAGTTGCTGATGTTCATTTTTATCTGACTATATGTGGTGCCAAATATGCAGCTTGGCAAGTGTGCACGACATTACTGGTACTGTAGTTACTTAGGCAAGGCAAATGTATTTGTAAAGCGCTATTCATACACAGGACAATTCAGTGCGTTACAAAAAAATAGAAGAGACGGGTTAAAAACACAATCACAGTTTAAACATAAGCAACAATTGGTGCCAGGAATATGAAACCCAGCCCCTCGCAAACATTTGACCTGATTTGCCCTTTCTCTTATCATTGTGAAAACACATTTTTGGTGACCTGTGAATGGGATCTGTTCTGGAACACCTCACACCTATCCTGAAAATTTCTTGGAAGTTGGTCCGATGGATTTTTGTGTAAAGTTGCTAACGGACAAACAAACTAAAAACACTACCCCTGTCCCTCCTTTGGGAGGCATAATAAAACATAAATCATAATCAATTAAAATAACGTAAAAGGTCAGAGGACAGATGGGACCCTTTCAGTTGTTCTATGCATAGTTGGAACAGAACTGTACCCCTTACTTACATCATTCATTCATATAAATAACAAAATATCCCATCTTAATAAGGTATATTGTATTATGGACATGTACAATATACATTTCAATATTATAGTTCTAAGATATTTGATTTTTGCCAAAGTCTCCTATAGCAGGGGTTCTCAAACTTTTTTGGCCCAGGTCCCCCTTGGAGGGGTGAAATTTTTCCATGTCCCCCCTCATCCTCGCGATACTGAAAATGATAAAAAAAAACACTTCAACAATGATTATTATGAAACAATGATAACCTTTTTTAATAGTGCTTTTGTGCAAACCAGCGACATTTTCAGGTATTATAATATAAATGAGCACTTCAGAAACAACAATTTTTAAAATAATAAACGGAACAAAAGCTAAAAATAGCCTGTGACTTGCTCCGGCTCAATTTAGTCAAGCTAGCGTCAAACAGCGCTGTTACTTCCGCCCGCTCGCTACAAAATAAAACTTCCGCATTTCAAAATAAAACAGCAAAAAAAAAAAAAAACGGGAATAATTTCACGTACCCCCTGGACATGCGCCACGTCCCCCTAGGGGTCCGCGGACCCCAGTTTGAGAACCGTGGTCCTATAGTGACTGACAATAGTGTTTGTCTTTATGAGTAAATACTCAGTGACCATCAGAGAATGGAAGATGACTTAAGATTTAGAACCACAAAATACAACAAATTGCAGGTCCAGTAAGAGTCATTAAATAATTCTGCCTTCATCTAATATTAATTATGCTCCTTATATCATTACACTGGCTACCTGTACATGTTAACTATGCATTTAATAATTAATATAGAATCCAACTTGAACCATTATGCCCTCAGTAACCCCTTATGTACCTCCTAGAGCTCTTCATCTTCAAAATGTTCTCAAAACATTTCCTGACTATTCCTAGAATAAATAAAACATCAGTGGCAATAGTGGCAGGGCTTTCTCTTATCCACCCTCTCTGAGATAGGATTCTCTTCACATTCAAGAGGCTGTAGCTCAGATGAGATCAACAGAACACATCTATCCATGTCAGCTAATCTAGTTCTGCCCAAAGTCCCGAACTGATTATCCAGCTTATGTTTAGTCAAATGGGATAATAGTTTAGCACGGATGTCCAGATGGATATCAACATTTATTTTTTATATCTATATTCACTCATCTGAGTCCCATGTATGAATGTTCAGGGCTTTTATATCAATCAGGCAGCAACAGCTGATCCAAAACACTGCTGCTAGAGTCCTGACCAGTACCAGGAAACTGGACCACATCACACCGGTCCTCAAATCCTTACATTGTCTTCCTGTGGGTCAAAGGTTAGGATACTAAATCTTATTCCTGGTCTATAAAGAACTAAACGGCCTTGTACTCAAATACATCTTACACCTGCTGGTTCCCTATGAAGCATCCAGAGGTCATAGGTCATCAGGAAAAGGTTTACTGTGTGTTCCCAAAATCAGAACCAAACAAAGTGAAGCATCATTCAGTTGTTCTGCTTCTCACCTGTGGAACAAACTACCTGAACACCTGAGGTCTGAGAAAAACTGTCAGTTCATTTAAATCAGGCCTGAAAACATTATTGTTCATTGGAGCTTTTAGTTAAATTCTGAATTGTTTTTTTTTATGTTTTTATGTCTCTCATCTTAATTGTCTTTTAATACATTTTAATCATTTTAATTTTCTTATATATTTTATGTAAAGCACCTTGAATTGTCCTGTACATGAAATGTGTTTTACAAATACATTTGTCTTGACTTATATCTGGGTATTTCCCTGATATTTTGGATCTTATAGCATTGTTTCTTAATGATTTATATGCATTTTATTCCAAATATTTACATTTATATTTTTGATGTGCATTATTTTGTAGTATTAGGTATAGCCCTTGCAGACACATTTTGTGATATTGGATCATATGGTCTGTTGATTTACTGAGGGGTTGTTTTTTTTTTGTTTTGTTTTTCAAAAGGTACCATGACATTTCTCTTGACCAAAATGTTTCTTTTCCCTTATTTGTTTGCTAAAATGTATAAATATCTTAAAACTATTGCAAACATCTTCAGACCTGACATATTCATTGCAAGCTACAAATTTCTCTGAGAGATGGATTTAATAATAATATGTTAGAACGTAAAGGCAGGAGCTATAACACACCTTCCTGCCTGTTCTATCACTGTTTTAATTCCTAATACACCCTTTATGTCCTAATCTATATTAAAACCAACTCTATTTGAAGTAATCCTTCATCTGTGAACACACCTGGCTCACTTTACTTAGTGTGACTTTTACATTTGTCAGGGACTGTTCATTACTGAGACTAATTGCTCCCAATAAAAAACACCAATTCATATACTTCTAAGTTTTCAGTGTAACAGACTGAAAGAGTATGCTGTTGCAAAGACATTTGTATGCTAAAACCTTTATTGTTAACCCCTGAATCCACAGACTAGTGGTTGAAGGAGCCTGACAGATGCATTTAAGGATATTATTACTGAAATAGTACAGCAGCAAGAGCTTTGCAGCAGTTTTGTTGAACCACTCTGTACAACCATAGAAACAAGTATTATTGGCTATGTTTACGTAGCTATTTTTAATGGTTGTCCTAGTTTTGGCTTCACATCTGCATGTCGTTGCAAAGTACCTTTAGTCTGTGATATACGTACATTATTATATGGCCGCAACATCCACGCAACTTAAAAACTATCGAGATCTGCAGATGAAGTGGGGATTCATTGAGGTTAACCGAATTGCTGACCTTTGTGTGAACTCTTGCTTGTTGATGTTCCCCATATTGCAGTGTTTCCTCAAGGGGAGAATCTCTGAGCAGCTTTTCCTCCACTTCAAAGGGAGAGAATGTAGGCCTGCTTTGCATAATCAGGTGGGGAACAGCTTTTTGCCAGAGAGGCAGGAATTAATTTGTGGCACCGCCAGATGTAATCATTAAACCCCCAGTCATTGACAGTAAGGGAAGAGGAGGAGGGGAAATTAGGGGGATGAATTGTAGAACAGTAGATAGAGATATAAAACATAAGACGGTGTTGAGTGGGAGAGGAAAGTGTGCTATAGTCAAGCCGGCTTATTGTGTCTGAGCTCTGTTACATCAGAATCCCTTCTGTTCAGACCGAGAACACCCAGACGTTTCCTATTTTTTGGAAAGACCAGTGTAATATCGATATTGTTATTCCTTAACACCTCCAATTTCTATCATTACTTCATTACACATAAATAGAAGTTACATGTATTGAAGCCATTTAGTAGTACATAAAGGCAGTAAACATTCTACAAATAGCTGACAAGTCATTTATATGGTTTAACCCAGGGGTGTCCAAATCTAGTCTTCGAGGGCCGGTGTCCTACATGTTTTAGATATTTCCCTCTTCCACATGATTCAGTTTAACCCTTTAACTCCTGAAACTTTAGCAGTTCCACAGTAAAAAAAAAAAAAAAAAAAAATTAAAATAAGCAACAACATGAACAAAAATGGCCAAAGTCATCAATAAAATGAACAAAATGAATAATAAACTGACAAAATAATTAGTAACATAAGTAAGTAAGACACACATGGAGCAAAATTAAAGACAAAAATAATACAATAAAAAGTCAAATGTAGAAAAATAAACAATGAGCAACAAAATGAACAAAAACTTTGTGTCTTTGTTCAAGTTACTAATTACATTGTCAGTTTATTATTCATTTTTGTTCATTTTATTGATGACTTTGGCCATTTTTGTTCATGTTGTTGCTTATTTTTATTATTTTTACTGTGGAACTGCTAAAGTCTCAGGAGTTAAAGGGTTAAACTGAATCATGTGGAAGACGGAAATATCTAAAACATGTAGGACACCGGCCCTCCAGGACTGGGTTAAACCATAAAGATCCAAATGTGCACTGGTGAACAAAATTAACTCTTGATATAAAACATTTGAGTCACTGATTCTTTCAATACATATGAATAAATGGTGTAAAATGTCCTTCTTCATCTTTGATATAATCCATTTGGACGTTCAGAAGCTCTGTAGTGAATGTGGAAAGACTATAATCTTCTACAACGTGGATGCACTACTAAGATCCATGTTTGACATATATTCAATAAATGATGGTGGTTGAAGATCCTTAGAATATGATCAGTTGATGATACATTTTACTGAAAAAGTCAGATTTTCGTTAGTTTTCTCTGTTTTTGGTATATCAACCCTCATTAAATCGGAGTAAGATAATTAAAGTACATGACCAGTAAATTGAATACAGGAAAACAGCTGATTTTCACTGAACAAAACAAAACAAAACCAGAGATAAATGGTGATAAATTATTTGAGAAAGGTTAAATAGTAGGTTACAGAAGTAGTACTGGGTCTCTATGGGTTTATGTCTTCTATTAACTTTGTTTCCAGGATCCTCAGGCATTTGACTTCAGTCAGAGCAAATGAGTAAATGGAGGCAGTTCAGATTTTGGTGTATTTTCATCAAATGCATTGAAAATGTTTTTATGCAACAACAAGCAAGAGTTCAAACTGTTCATTTCTGTGGTGAAATTCATATTCACAGCAAAATAAACACTGTCAATTTTGTGAGAAATGCTCAACTTGGAGTATTTGATTTTAAATGTGTGACGCAGTTAGCAAGTCGGTGTTTCTATGGGTATCCATCATTCATTTCAAACATGATCATTTGTCAATACTCCATCAGTGGAAGTGAGAGACCAGGATTGCTGCTGTTGATTGATTACTAACCTCTGTGGGTAAAAACTCTGTGAAGAATTAACACTTCAGTACTTTAGTGGCTTAGGTAAAATGGTGGGTTTCTTTATTACACTCAAAAAATGTGTTTAAAGCTATGACTTGTAATTTTATTTCATATTTAAAATGTGATTTTACACAAAGCAGTTATTTGAAGGTGAAATATCTACAATATAATCTTGTCATATTTATTGTATAAGAGGAATAGCAGCACTAAATATAGAACAACATCTACTTGTATAAAGAAATAACAAGTCAGCCAAGACAACAGGGAAAAAAAAACATACTGGCTTGGCAATGGCCTTCCTAGTATTTCATATGCACCTGGGATCCTGAAGAAAAGCTGCAAGCGAACAAAGAAAGTCATCATACTGTCACTTCTGGCCAGACAGCTATGATGAACTGTGAAGGCAACATGACTTCGGGGTAAGAAAGAACATAATCCTTAATTTTTTTTGTAATGTAACTTAACTGCAACAGAGGAAGTGAATGCTTGAGGGTAAAGAAGAAGTTTTTGGTCATGATTTTTTTTTTTAATCTTTAGAACAGTCCATACATTTTCCATTTGTGTGTTATGATATACTACTAGTAGTTCTACAATATAAACAGCAACAAAACTGGATTTAACTCAACAATACTGAAATTATATATGTATATATATATATATGTATATATATATATATATATATATATATATATATATATATATATATATATATATATATATATATATATATATATATATATATATATATATATATATATATATATATTCTTGAAGTAATTATTGCAATGACTAAAATGTTTTACTGAAAAAGGTTCTTCAACTCCAACTGATGCAGAAGTGAGTGTCTCCTCATTTCTTTAACCGTTAATTTGATAGAGTAGAAGGTTGTGTGATCTTATGAATCCACATTGATCCTGTTTCAAAATTCTGGACAGTAGCGGCTATTTTTTACAGATAAAAAAACTGGTAACTGTGGTTACAGAACAATACTGTAAAAAAAAACAACAACACACTTTTATGGAGTAAAGTAGATTTAATACAATAAACATGTGAATTCAACATAAGAAAATTTGCTTTTTTGTTACTTTTTAATGTAATAAATTTTTTAAAGTATGAGAATAGGCTGTTATTTTAACATGTTCTTGAAATTTGAATGGTACCACATTGTTTTTCAACTTAATTTTATTTTCTCAAAACAATAGAAAAACATAATTTCTACATGCAATTTTGGTTTTCTTAACATATTCTTCCTGTAAAAAGTACAGCTATATATATATATATTTTTTTTTTTTTTTTTTTTTTTTTTTTTTTTTACAGTGCAGTGTTATGCTCTGGGTTAATTCAGTTGTTCAGGTCTAGGTTCAGCAATGTTATGTATCCAAGAAAAAGATGGTAATACATGTAATGGCAGTGAAACAATCCCAGGCATGTTGTAATCAAAGGTAAGTGTGGTAAATAAAAATAATTAAAAAAAAAAAGTATGTGGGATTTTTATGTTGTATTTACACTGCTACTCACCTGTTCTGAATACATGTACCACAATAAACTAGAAACCTAAAGTGTTCCATCATAACTGTCTTGATGCACAGCGTGTTGTTTTGTACGTCATAAGGAGATCATCAGTGTCACCTTAGATGGACAACACTGGAGGATATTAACAGGAAATGACTGAGTTGAAGGGGAAATGAAACAACTGCAAAGAGTTCAGATGCAAATTAAGTTCCGCAGCAAAGACACATGCAGTATGTGGGTTTTATGTTTGGGATAGCACAGCTGATTCTGTTCCATGGCTTCTTTCTGAGGATTTAAGAACATGTATTTCAAAAGAATCCTTGTATTTGTCTTTTATACTATTCATATTTTAATGTATATATATATATATATATATATATATATATATATATATATATATATATATATATATATATATATATATATCATTCATTATCTGAACCCGCTTTATCCTCACTAGGGTCGTGGGGGTCACTGGGGGCCTAATCCAGCTACAATGGGCAAAGGCGGGGTACACCCTGTATGAGACACCAGTTCATTGCAGGGTTGAACATACATAGACAAACAATCACTCTCACATTCACACCTATGGCCAATTTTAGATTAACCAATTAACCTATCAGTGCATGTGTTTTGGATGGTGGGAGGAAACCGGAGTGCCCGGCGAAAACCCATGCGGACACGGGGAGGACATGCAAACTCCACACAGAAGGGTCTGGTGTGGGATTCGAACCAGGGTCCTTCTTGCTGTGAGGCACGAGTGCCGCCATATATATATATATATATATAAAAAAAATAAAAATGTTCCCCTCGCCCCACGTGGGCGGTGTCTCCTTCAGACTCGGGTCCTCTACCAGAGGCCTGGGAGCCTGAGGGTTCTGCGCAGGATGGTAGCTGTTCCTAGCAATGCGCTCTTTTGTACAGAGATCTCTGATGTTGTTCCTGGTATCTGCTGGAGCCATTCTCCCAGCTTGGGGGTCACTGCACCTAGTGCTCCAATTACTACTATATATATATATATATATATATATATATATATATATATATATATATATATATATATATATATATATATATATATATATCCATGAATAACACTGACATCAAAAAAGCAAAAAAAACCCAAATGTATTAAACGTTCATGTACTAAAAGATTAAAAGAGAGTAGTGAGTTCAAGAAGTTTTAAGGCTAACTACAGTGTGATATATACAAGGAGGTGTGTAGACTTTTGTGAGCATCAGCCACTACAGGGAACAAGACATTCATAAGAGCTGTATGAGAAGACAAAGCACCGGCTTTACCGACTGGAGGTAGCACAGATTACCCTGGTCCAGACATTCATTCATCCTTTGAGGAAAAGACAGAATTGATTCGGAAGATATAAAACTAAGCCTTGGATGGTCTCGCAGTGAAATGGGTTTTGTGGAAGAACTACCTCCTCTTTTCAGTTTTAAGTAACAAGCCATCATTTTACACAAATGAAATGCAGAATGGAGCAATAATTCAGTAAAACCAGAAATAATTTATACAATTTCAGGATGAAGGCTTATTTTACACAATGTTCCACCAGTAGTTATATATATATATATTTTTTTAAAACTTATGACCTTTAAATCATGCAATAAAATAGCAGGTATTTAGCTGGTCCACTCTCCTGAGACTTTGCTAGAACTTTGTGTTCACTTCTGCTTGTACATTAATGTCCAATTGTGGAAAATTCCATTTATTCATTCATTCATCTTCTGAACCTGTTTTATCCTCATAGGTTCACAGGGGTCACCGGGGGTCACCGGGGGTCTATTCCAGCTACAATGAACAAGTCACCAGTTCAGGAAAATTTACATTTGTTGTCTATTTATGTCTTAATTAAAAACCTCTGCATTCAAAACAGTCTTTCTTTTTATTTCTTGAAAATGTTGAAGGGTGAATCTGTGTGTCTTTGGATTCACACAAAAGTCAGAAAAATCTGACTTCTGCGCTTTGGTATCCTTATATATTTTTGGTCAAGGAAGAGACTAGTGAAATCGGGCCAATATTTTGTGAGGTATTAATCATTTTGGAATACAGTAGCCTTACAATCATGTTGCTACTGTATACCCAGAATGCTTTGGTGGTTGTTGCTGGACAAATGCGATACAGCATGTATAAATACACAACAGCAGAAATACTACCACATTTAAAAGCTGCAGATCCCAATGGGTCAA
Source organism: Siphamia tubifer (assembly GCA_020466265.1). Taxonomy (NCBI): domain Eukaryota; kingdom Metazoa; phylum Chordata; class Actinopteri; order Kurtiformes; family Apogonidae; genus Siphamia; species Siphamia tubifer. Next base: position 45,376,293 of record CM035785.1, on the reverse strand, counting down.
CACGCTAGTATTATTTTATGTTGTCTTGTCATATATTATGGTATAACTGCTACCAGTGCATGAATATTAGTGCTCTCACTAACCAAAGAAACACAAACTGAAGCCACATATTTCTATAACACTTATTTAACCTCTGCATGGAAGCCTCCAGTACATGTACCTGGGTATAAATTGTTCATCCAGAAAAGGTGTCCCCAGATTGAGTTGCCTCATCTCAATTTTTATTTCACTCATGTTAAATTTTGAGACTTCAAACCCTGTTGAGGTGGACAGTCCCTGAGTGGAGGTAGAGCATGAATAATAGATTCTTCCACCAAAGTAAAAAAAGGAGAAAGCAAGTCATAGAGAAGAGGAGTGACAAGCCTGATTAAAACTGATAGATTTAATACTTCTAGTTTAGAACTTTATAAAAACACATGGGGATGTTATTCAACAGATCAGAGGTGTGACATTTCCTTAAATTAATAACATACCCACAGAGTGGTTTTGAGTAATTCAGAAATAATGGACCTCTGTTTGTATTCCAAATGCTTGAATAGATGTAGCTCAGCACTCCAGTAATTATGCCTAATATATTTATCATTCATATTCAACTTGTTATCGTATAATATGTGCTGTTATAAAGTGTAGTAGGATGCCATCTACGATTTCAATCCATTCACACCATTCATTTGTCAAAAAGCTTTGGAGGTTTTGGCAGTTTGGCAGCTACTGTAATGACATGTTAGAGGCTGATAATGTAAAAGTGTCTCCTTGAGTGAGCTTGTATTCAAATAGTAAAAAAAAAAAAAAAAAAAAAAAGCCATTCCAATACTAGCATGTTGGTGCAGTGGTTTGGACTACGGTTACCTCACTTCAAGATTCTTAAATGCAAATGAATTTTTCTTTAGATTCCTGTAAACGTTTTGTCTAACATGTAACACTGTTGCATCCTCCTTCAATACAAATGTGTTGATTGTAGACTATCTTCCAATTAGCATGACTCAGTAGTCAGTATGCTGACCGGACAAGTTCAATGCCTGCCTTGTTTTAAGGGTTTCAGAAGCCATACAGAAGGTGACACAGAGGGCATAGCAGTGCATAATCTGAAGTCAGCAGTAAGGCAGGTGGCAGAAGGGAAATGTCTTCTATTTATCCTCCCTGTCGATTTTTTCTTTACCTGCCTCCCTGTCCCTTCTGTGCTTTCAGAACTTGCTATTCTTTCTGTCTCCTTGTCGGTGGATGACTTTTTCCTCTCCCTTCCTCTGTGTCTGTGTATCTCGCTGTCTTTCTGTACCTCCACCTCCTCTCCCTCTCACAGTCAGCCTTTGATCTTGCCAGTCCTAGCGCAGAGGTAGACAGTGATGGTGTATGGCTTTTCTCTGCCTATTAATGTCTTAACTCTTGCTTTGCCTTGTGCAGGAGGTCTACTGAGACATCATTTCCCCTCACCGCTATTGTCTAATGACAGACCTGGACATCTTAATCACACTGTATGTGTGTCAGATAAATTCAAATGAGTAATTAACAAGCTTAATATTCATATGAGCTAAAATAAATATGTTGACAGCAGTAACACTCCAGTGCTCTTATCAATGACAAACACACCAAAGCTGCTGTTTGTTTTGAGATGCACACACTGGCCAGTTGAAATAATCTATGATGAACAAAATCATTTTGTTACATTATTATTTTTATTTATTATTATTGAGTGTTGTTGTTGGTTCTGTATTTATTCTTGTGTATGGTTTTCATTTTATGGTTTTCATTTTATGTAATATATATAAATATATACACTGTAGATTTTGCAGTGTTAATTTGGAGACAATGGGACCAAATACACTCTAGAAGAAGTTAAATAAACTCTCTAAGTGTTGATTTAACACTGCAAAATTTATATTTACTGTGTATATATATATATATATATATATATATATATATATATATTTATTTATTTATTTATATATGTAGATATGTATCGCAAATAGTTAAACAAATCTCATGTTCTTTTCTTTTGGAGGAAGGGGATTTTGTAAGAAAAGTTGATACAGTAAGAAGGGGTGGGATTATATAAGTGTTAACTTCCACCCACTCCTTTTGAACATGCTTGGTTGATTTTTTTTTTTAATGTATGTTTTCTTTTTCATTATTATTATTGTTGGGTTTTTTTATGTTCAAATAAATCGAATAAATCAAAATCAAATCAATAATACCAATGGAAACCCATTATAAAGACACTGTAATTCATGTGTAGGATAGGAAGCTAAAATCCAAAACAGAATAAATGTTTGTAGAAGAAAGTGTCAAAAACACTTTTCATTTGAAAGCAATAAGATGCTGCTTAATTAAGATAAATATTCACTGTGCTATGTGACAAAACTGCTTTCCTGGTATCCTACACACATGTGAGAATAATATCAAGAGATCATTATTCTCAAAATGACGAGAAATTTGAGTTGAGGACTTTTTGAAAGACCTAAAATGGATGCCTTGACACACTGGTATACATATGGTCACTGCAGAAAAACTGCAAAATACAATGAAATACTGTATGGTGAATTAAGAAAGAAACAGAGCATTAAACACAGAAGGAGGATTGTTTTTTTGGATAGAAAATAAAAAGGCAATGAAATATTAGTTCATCTATTGCTACAGAGCCAATGAAATGATCCCAATTCTGCCCTCTGAATGTTGTCCCAGTGGCTGTTTTATATTAATCAAAAACCCAGGGAAATTTCTCATATGAAGCAAAACATTCTCATGTTGTTTAATGTTTCATGTTGTTTGCCTACATGCTAAAACTGAAAGTGCAGTTAAGTGCAAACCAGCTTCCAAGAAATGGTACCCCTAGCTTTTCCTGTAACTGGACAGATGCATGGCATGTACTGTGGTAACAGCGTGACAGGCTACAGGTTACCAGTCTACACATGGTATAACAAGGGCACTGATTGGCTCTGTGGTAAGAGATAAATGACAAACTATCCCACAATACTGTCACAATAGTCACTTTGAAATAAAATAAATATAAAGCCAGCCTCCTACAACAACCACTGAATTCAACCTGTGCCAAATCAAAAGATATAATCTTTGAAACATATTTATTTTTTATTTTATGTATTTACCCATGACTACATGTTTTCCAGAGTTTGCTTACAGTTACATAACCATAAATGAGCTGTAATATGATGGTACTGAAGTAATAATCCATTTTGAAAAGCATTTACAGTTGGCATAATCTTGTCATTATGTCTCCACAAAGCATTTTGTTCAAACATGCTTAATTGGATACAGACATCATTTGAAAGGGATGAGCTAGTTTTCTCCTCGTATCTTTCAGTAAGTCTGTCCTGTGTCACTTTCGAGCCTTTCACCTCCACCTTTCTTTTCCCCTGCCATCTATTCATCTTTCTGTCTTCCTGGAGTGATGGCTCAATTACCATTCCTCATGCCAAGGCTTCAGACCTGTACAAAAGTGAAGCAGGTTTTCTTAGTGTTAAAAAAAAAAGAAAAAAGACTTTTAATTTTCCTTTATTCCTCTCCTCTGGCTGTCAAAGGTCCTTCAGCTCTGTAGTGAATTGTGACAGTAGTAATTTAAGAGGTTTGGAGATGAGTTTTAGATCGATTCAGCAGACTTGGTTCTTAACAACAGAGGAGGGTAAAAACGTCTGGATGAATGTATGAGGGAATCAATTAGTCATAAACTCTAGGAATGGATCAACACAATATCACCCGGTCTGTGTTATATATCACTACATCCACTACTATGTCATTTGTTTTCAATGACGACAGCCGTTTAATCCAGCCTTTTCCTTCATCTATTTCTGATGACACATCCATACACCGCTTGCTTCCATTCCTTCATCTCTCTATTCCTGAAGTCCCTTTTTCTCTCTCTCCTTAATCCTCTCCTTCCCTAAGTGCTCACTCCGAGCCTCGAGCCTCAGGGATCCTCACGACTTGATTGTGTTTTGATGTTCTTGTGAAACTTACAAGTGCACTCAGCACTCAAGACCCATAACATACATTTTCAAGACCGTTCACCCAGAGGAAAAGAGACAGAGGAGAAGAGAAGAGTATTTACTATTTCCTCTGACAGTGCAGCATATATACACACACACACCAGAAATACATACATGTTAGGGTCATGTGATATGACAATATATTGTCTGACAATATTGTTGTTACACTTAAGGGAATATTTTTGTCATTTGGACTCAAATGTGTGGAGAAAAAAAATTGCATAAAAAAGACTAAATGGGATAATTGTTATTGTATGGAAGTCCCAAAATAAAAAAAGGAAAAAACATTCATTGAGAGTAGTTATTCAAAATAATAAAAAATATATATTTTTTTATTTGTTTGCATTTTGTTCTCATTGTTTAACTCCACAGAGGAGGAGTCAACATTGTTTGAGATCAATGCATATTTTAGTCTTGCAGCCAAATATTTTAATATTTAGTGCATGTGTGTGACCATCACTGGTCCTCCCTGAAAGCTGAGCAGACATCCTTTATTAGAACTCTCTATTATAAGCCAGGGAGGGCAGTGCTACACCTCAGTGATGTGTGGGGGGAACAAAGACTGGACAGGACGGACAGGACGAACGGGGATAGAAATTAACAGGCGGTGTTATTGCAATTAAAGATTGTAAGGTGGTGTGTTATTCCCAACTACTAACTGTCCATCAATAAAAATAAATAAATAAATATTCATAGAGAGTAGTTATTCAAAATAAATATTTGATTTGTAGAATTTCCCCTCGGGGATTAATAAAGTATCTACCTACCTACCTACCCTAGAGCAATTACTATATTCTAATATGTACTTTAATATCATGCCAAATTGTATATATTGTCATCAGATATCCTGATTGTATCTCTCTTGCTCAATGTATGTTTTTGCGTTATTGTACATGTGATGGTACAAAAACTGTACACACTGCACTAAAGCAGGCGTCTCCATGTAGTAAGTCATCATGCTTCATGCTGCATGATTAAAATGCCAAGAGTGAAGCATGAAAATTCCACACAGCAGTGAGCATATTAAAGTTTTATTTTACCAGTGGTGTTTTAAGCAGCCTTGATACATATATACACAGAGGCTATGTTAAGTACACCAAATCCCTCAGTGTTACCAGTCTTGAGAAACTTAGGAATATTTACATAATTTGAAAAAGGTCTGATTGTGAAAACACCATAGTACATATTTACATAGTTTATGAAAAGGTGTTTTTTCAGGAAACAAGGTCATAGAAAATGTAGCACACAATTATATAAAAATATCCAAATAATGAAATAATAAGTCCAAGATTTAGAGGGGGAAATGCTGCTGTTGCTCCTAAAAATGTAGAATATGTCTGTAATAAAATACACATTTCATAAGACATCTATAAAAGAGAGACCAAATAAACAAATAATATATATACACTGTAGATTTTGCAGTGTTAATTTGGAGAAAATGGGACCAAATACACTCTAGAAGAAGTTAAATAAACTCTCTAAGTGTTGATTTAACACTGCAAAATTTATTGTGTATAATGTAATTTACAAAGCTCAGGACTATGGATGACAGATGTACAGAAGTATTTTTGTCAACCTTAAAACTGTTGGAAAAAAATTAAAGTGCACCAACAATGTCGCCCACATGTTCCCTAACTTCGGGAAAAATTTAACATGAGAGTGGATGAGGAGAAAATAATTATTTTCTGCTCCACTTTACTTTATGCTCTGAATCACACATTTGCTGTACTTCAATTAAAATCATAACCAATGATGTGCGTTTGGAGTTTCTTTGATACGTGTTTTGTGATTTATTAGCGTGTAAAAATATGTAATTATTTGGACTCTGTTTGGACTACATATCAGACGTCGCATAGCTGACGTCACAGCAGAATCTTTCTCTGCAAACTTTTCAAAACCGTATACCGCCTTTTCTATTTTTCATTTGAAAATGCATGTGTGATTTGTGCCCCGGTGTAATCACAACACCATTTCCATATGTTCCCTCTACCGCTTCCCGGCTGACGAGAGCTTGTCCCGCATGCTGACTCTCATTTCTTCCCCGGAGTAGCTGCCACTTTCCACATGCCCCGATTTAAAGTGGTTTTCTCCACGTTTGATGCTCTTGCCTTCGTCCTAAAAGAGGTGAAGCTCGCCAAAAGTCACAGCCATTTTCAAAGAGTTTGATGGTGAAGCTTGGTGGTGACGTAATATTTGTGAGACGAACGTTGTAGAACGTAACTTTGGATGTCTGTCCAAAGTGAGTGCTTTCTCAATGTGAAAATGTATCTTTAAAATTCACAGACATCATATGTGAAAACCGTAGCACATTTTAAACGGGACCAGAAAATTACTTCTATCCCTCCATTGACTCGCGTTAATTTTTTTATGGCACTTAGGCACAATGGCCCGGAAATAGAATTGCGTCACTTAGTCTCCCTATACCAGCAGAGCTACGGGAGCTGTTCACTAAAGGTAAATGTTAAGTCTGTCTGGATGACAGACTTAACATTTAGTGAGAAACGACACTTGTATGTTTTAATTGTTCAACGGTGATGATTAAACAGCTCCATAGTAGCATCCGAAAAGTTTTCAATTGAGTTCACTATGTAGTGCACTACATTTATTTTCATATATAGGAAGTAGGGAGTGAGTGATTTCAGACACAGTCACATTCTTGTGTAGAAGATTTGTCTAGTTTTGTCTTTTATTTTTCCTTTGATACTTTGTCTCTTAACAGTTTTTCCTCAAAGTGAGTGAATTTAATTTAATACTTTGTCATATTATGGTTTAAGAGCGATTTTTAGTTGATACTTTTGACATTTGTTATAAATCCTCTATAAGAGCGTTTTATGTTGTACTTTGTCATTAAGCTTCGGTTTATTTTTGAATATCATATTTTTGAGTTGTGCCTTTGGGTTCAAACTCTAGTTCAGTCCTGACAATAACAGATATCTCAAATTGCTCTTTGGGAATTCTGTGCAGTTTTCATGTATAAATGGAGAAGGAAAATTAGCTTGTTTGTTCATGTGTGCTCTTTCTGTGTTAACAAGCACCAAGAGACTGTAACTAGTTTGATCAATGAAGAGAATCATGGCTGAACATTAAATGAATCACCAACCATGGACTAGAATTTAATGTTTAATTTTCTTATGTCTCGAGGGTTTTTTTCTTTGAACTCTTATGTCTAATTTCATGCTACATACTCTTAGAAACAAACAGGCAAAGAACTATTCTATAGCAGCAGGAACAGCGATACAAATGTTCATGTTTGCATCAGTTTTTGCACATTGATTGATTGGTGTGCATGTTTGTTGACTGCAGTGCTGTTTTTTTTTTTCTAAGCGAATACACAATGGATTATCACAATTTATTATCAAATTGAATCCATTATCCACGAGAAATATACTAAGAGTGAAAGAAACATGCCTAACCCTTCAGGGTAACAACACAACATCGATATGTTGGATCAAAGTGTGAAAACAGTCCTTTGTGTTGTTGCTGCTTTGCCACATCCATTATGCAGAGCTAGTTAAAATGAATAATGCAGGTGACTAAATAGTTGTACAGAAGTAGTTCAGTTATCATCATGAATAATAAATTTCTTATTAAAAGGTGCTTGGAGATTTTAGTCACACAGTGAGACAGTGTATAATCACTTTTCCAGAATGGTTGTGTTCTCTCAACTCTGATTTTACACAATCTATTCTGTGGCAGAAAGAAGCTAATGGTAATATCACGTTTTGCATTTGCACAAATTGCAAAATAACAGTTGTTCAACAGAATTGCCACATTTTGACTCTTTCACAGTGAATTTTTTTTTTTTTTTTAAAAATGGCTCAAATGAGCTGAGCAACAAAGAGTGACAGAAGTGAGTCATCCGTGTCTGAAATAAACTGGAAACATAAAATCACATGTTTCAACTTGTGAGAAATGATTTGTCACATTTTATTTTCCAAAATATATTCTCTCTTAGTTAAATGGTTACATAAAACTTTTCTTCTACTTGTGAGTACTTCTCTGCTTGCTACATTTTCCTGGCCATCAGCTTGCTGGGCCATCACTCTTCAGCTACAACAAGGAGTTTAAAGGGTATCTCAATTATTTATGGGCTTTAAGCTCTGACTCAAGCTTTAATTGATACAGTTGAGTATCTCACATTATCCATCCATCTATTATCTATACCTTCTCTGTGTACTGATTCAGGGCCAAGGTTGTGATGGAGTCTTTCCCAGCACGCATTTGGTAAAAGCTCTGCCAGACTATGTCCACCAGTCTCACCTTGGTTGTATAGAATAACAACTACCCAACTAATTACTTGAAGTGTAACCTTAGCTTTCCAACACGTCTTCCTTTATAATCTTTTGTGTTGGGAAAAATATAATACCAAAGATATAAATGTTAAAGTAATGCAACATTCTTGGGAGTTTAAGCCTGTGCTCCAAATGCAGGTCGGCACAGTTTGGGATGGCACTAGGCCCAGTGGGGGGGTTCACGTAGATTACAATAGGAACAAACAATGGGAGCCTCCAGAAGAAGACCCAACCCTACAGGAGCTGACCAAAGGACAACGGAGGAGGGGACAACAGGAAGGTCTTATATGTCTGAGCTTCCCCCTTTAGTGTTACGGGGCCATGTACACTCAACGACCAGACTTAGACTGGACTTTAAAACTCCTGACTATGTAAACTATGATTGTGATATTAAATTAATGAAAAGACAATGAGAAGTCTCAAAGAGGTACCCCCCCCCCATTGTCCAGAGCTCAAAAAAAAAATTTAAGTAGTATTTTTCCAAGCAGGGCGGCATGGAAACCCCCTGGTCGGACTACCCTCTGGGCAGAGCGGTGTGGCATCCCTCTGGGCAGGGCGGTGCGGAAACCCCCTGGGCGGAGTACCCTCTGGGCAGAGCGGTGTGGCATCCCTCTGGGCAGGGCGGTGCGGAAACCCCCTGGGCGGAGTACCCTCTGGGCAGAGCGGTGTGGAATCCCTCTGGGCAGGGCGGTGCGGAAACCCCCTGGGAGGAGTACCCTCTGGGCAGAGCGGTGTGGAATCCCTCTGGGCAGGGCGGTGTGGAAACCCCCTGGGCGGAGTACCCTCTGGGCAGAGCGGTGTGGAGTTCCTCTGGGCAGGGCGGCGTGGAACCCCTCCAGGCGGAAGACCCTCTGAACTGAGTGGCCTGAGTGGTTTGGGTTGGTAGCAGGAGCAAAACTGATTGGGTGGGGTCACCACGGACTCTGGCAGGGGCGACAAAAAGGAAAAGACAAGGCACTAAACAAAGACAGGACAAAACGAGGAAACAAAAGGACCAGGCCGACACGGGGGCAACAAGGGAACAGGTCCGGGGCGATACCGGGTCGAACACGGGGAAAAGGTCCGGGGCGAAACCCGGCCGGACACGGCAAAGAAGGTCCGGGGCGAAACCCGGCAAAAAAGGCCCGGGGCGAAACCCGGCCGGACACGGCAAAAAAGGTCCGGGGCGAAACCCGGCCGGACACGACGAACAGGCCCGGGGTAAGGAAGAGAGGGGAAATCCGAGGGGGAGAAAAGCAACAGGCAACAGGCAGGGACAGGGGACAGAAGCCAGCAACGGGCAACAGGCAAAGACCGACCAAAAGACCTAGCCAGAAACTCTGAACGCTAGCCAGAAACACTGAACGCTAGCCAGAAACATTGAACGCTAGCCAGAAACACTGAACGCTAGCCAGAAACACTGAACGCTAGCCAGAAACACTGAACGCTAGGAAGAGACAGAACGCTAGGAAGAGAAACATAACTAGCTGGGAAACACACAGATAGAGACAGAACGCAAGACTGGACAGACTTTAGACAGAACAGACCGGGAAAACTAAAACAAAAAGGGTCCCTTCAGCACTGGCGGAGTCCTGATGGTTGGCGGGACCATTCTGTCAAGGATCGGGGTGAGGTGAAGGAGGACTCCATTGCACAATGCTGAAGGGTGAAATAATTTAATAACAAAACTAAGAAACATAAAGACAAGACAGAGACAAAACCAAACCAAAACCTGGGAACAAACGGCCAGAGTCCGTGATGATGATGAATGTCCGGGTTATGGTGACTGAGGAGATGAAAAAACTGTCCAGGTTATGGAGGTGACATTACTGAATGGTCCCGCACTGGCAACTGCAAGCCTTACTGCTTTTATAGCCACAGATGAGGAACGGCTTGCAGCTGCGCAGTGCGGGACCAGGTGAGTGTGGAGATGACTGGGGGAAAGGTGACCGGAGCGGAGGTCATGACACTTATCCATAGTTATGATGATAATAATGATGATGATTAACCCACAAAGACTAACCCAGAAAGAAAATCATCTACTAATTGAAACTGTCTCATATCTGTTGATTAATTATTTATATCAAGATATGTAAAGTGTAAATAAATAATTGGTGTAAAAATGCAGTTTTTCATCTTTTCATTATCATCAAATATGATCCCTTTGGACATTCAGAGGTTCTGTACTTACTGTGGAAACACTATCATCTTCTATAACATTGATTCACCAGGATAATCCTTAGAGTGAAATCAAGTGCAGTGGACACAATGGACACATTTGGTATGTGTTCAGCTAAAGATATATTTAGCTGAAAAAGTAATTTTTTCTTAATTTTTTTGGTTTTTGATAAAGTAACCCTCAAGTTTAATAAAAACTTATAAGAACATCAACATAATCAGTCAAATAAATATAAGAAAATAGAAGATTTTGTTGAAAAAACACCAAATAAAGAAGATAATATGACAACAAATGATGATAAACCACATTTGAAATGTTAAATATGGAGATTAATCCATTTGGGGGCAGCTATAAAAGTAACACTGGGTCTTTATGGGCTAATTTACATACATGTTAAGGAAAACTAGTTAGATACCAAAAGTAGAGTATATCAAATGATGTAATCTTTTTTTTGTTTGTTTTGATACACTTTACATACAATTTAACCTAGTACATTCTGTACACTTAATTTATTTTTAGAGCTAATCAAAGCAAACTAAACTAAACCCATTTAAACTATTATATTGAAGTGTCAGTGTATGAGTTTTCAGTCATTGTGATGTGACTAGCTTACATTGACCAACTGCAATACTGAACATAATGTGTTAATTTGAATACAGATTCCATTCCAGGCACATAAACTGATACTTGCTGAAGATGATCCGAAGACAACTAAGGTTAATCATGTTAACGGAGAGATAATGAGGTAGAAAGAAAATATTTGGCTCCTAGTGTAATACACAACAGATCAAATAAGCCCCCAGCCTCAAATAAATCAACCATAAAACAAAAGATGACATGCCAGAGGATGGAAAGATATTCAACTAAGAATAGACAGACAATGATAAAAGGAGTAGAATGAGAATGAAAGGAAGATTCTGATCTGTCAGTCAGCATATGAGGAAGGAGAAACAAATGTGTATATGATGGAACAGAGGAAGGGGTGGACAAGCAGACAGACTGGAAATGCAAACTCTAATAAACGAGTGATAATGTAAACTGTCAATCTGTGTAGTGTTCAAATTATCATTCCAGCTTCAGCATTTTGGGACCAATGGTGATGATGTCACATGTCAGATTTGTACCACAGACTTTTTTCTAAAGCAGCAGTGCATGGTGTCTAACAGTCAAGAGAAATTAGGCTGTACTAAAATGCCTATACATGTGACTAAAAAGAAAAGTCATTGCTAACACACGTATATGAATTAACAAACCAACAAAGTACTGTATGTTGCCTCTGTATTCATGACACAACACTTGCATAGTCAGCAGACAGTCCCCAAACCAAACTGTGCAGCGCATACCATCGACCGTAGCTTAACCATACTGGGAGCCAAGTATGATGTACAAACTTAACATCTTCTTGTATTTAGTGTAGACCTTGCACGCCACGGATCAGTTATGTGTAAAATTCTATGCACAAGGACGCCAACTAATGCATCCGTGTGTGCATCATGCACATCCGTGTATGGCACACAGCTGAACTATGCTGTCCACCAACAAGTTCAACTAAACACAATTAGGTGATGCTTCATAAAAAATGTCATAGTAGGCTTTGGGTTAAATACAGCATTGTTCTGCACTTAAAGCTGTCATTCCATGGTTATTTCATTAATATACTTTGTTCTCCATTGTTATTGAATACATTGTGTGTTGGTTCTATTTAAAAAAAAAACCTCTGGATTTCTTTGTTTCAAGCTGTTTTTCCGCAGTAGAAGAATGACTTGAGGTCGAAAAACAGAGTTTACCGGCACTTCCTCATACGCGGTCACGAGGCGTCTCTGATAGGCTCAGAATGCATGGAGGAACACTCCCCCCCTCCCCTTTCGCTGTGTATGTATTTAGCTTTACCCAAGCAGCATCCAGCTAGGTTTCGTGCAGTTGCTTGATCTTAAAACATGCAGGGAAAAAAAAAAAACCAAGGCATTGTTTCCACAGAGAGCACATGAACCAGTTTGATCCACCATTTTTTTCCAGTTTATGCAGCAGCTACTGTGGCTCCGTCTTCTCTTGTAGATGCTAATGCTAATGCTACTTCAAATTCGCTGCCAGGGACAGGCTTAACCCCACGTGGGGGACGCTAAAGTCCCTCTGTCGTCAGATGGACCGGCTTTTTCTGGGTCCCTCGTTCCTCTTGTTGTTTTCTGTGAATGCAGTATGCAACCAGTGGAGGAAACAAACCACTGTCAAAGGCAGCATGTGTTGGTAAGTCGGGGTGACCCATCAGATTCCAAAAGGAGCGTGGAACAGTGGTTTTCAGCGGAATGATACCTTTAATAAACACAGCTGTGTTTAAAAATGGCCCTGGCTTTTACAACCAATTGCGCCCCAACTTGGAGAGGCTAGCTTCTGACACATCAAGAAAAACATTTTGATTGCTCCAATAAAGATGTATTTGAATTCCCATTATTTTGTCAGCATAAATACATCACTACACATCCCCGACTAACCATGAATAATATCTGAGCCAACCTACATAAAAGTAAAATCAATTCTTACTGTAGCTAGTGTTAGCTTGAGTTGAAGTTGTTGGTACACTGAAAGCAAACCAAAATGTTGTGACGGGAGTTTGAAATTTTTACCCACCTGTTAGTTGGTTCTTCTTTCATTCTCACCAGTACCACATATGAGAAGAATGCATGAGAAACTTCAGCAAATTTCTCTCGGGCAGGGTGAAACCATTTCAGAATTCCAAAGGGGGTTGACGGTGCTTTTCAAACTATGCAATGATGAATTATAAATTACACTTGTTTAGTCTTAGTACACAGTGGAATAGTTGATGACACATTTTGAAGTATGTAAATTTAAGAAAAAAAATCGATTATTGTTGAACCCCTCCAAAGTATAATTTTCATCAGATTCGAGGGGGGGTGAGGGGGGGTGTCCATATCCCCTCACTACCCCCCCATAAGTTGAACCCTGAATCTGTGGTCAAAATGTGCCAAAGATGTTTCACAAAGATGATGACATAACAACCTTATTAAATCTGTAAGGGAAACGGTGACACCATCAGAACTGGAGTCTGGACACAAATGCATGACTCAGAGGTAGCATGTAAAATCTAATCAGTTTAACAAAGAACAGGGTTTAACTCAATACACAAGTAATCCATCAGAGAACCAAAAAGGATGAATGACCCTTCAGTACACAGGTGGGCTATCAGCAGAGCAAATAGATGTAAAAAAAACAGAAAATAAAACACTAAATCCAGGAGACAAAGGCAACGTTCAAGAAACAGACAACACGTCATACATGGGGAATAAAGACACAAGAAGAATCACTGGAACATTTAACACTAAGTCAGGGACTAACTGGCAGAGAAGACACGGAGGAGAACCGAATACATTGGGGAAAGACAACAAGACGAAAAAAAAAAAAAAAAAAGAAAGAACACAGGTGACATCCGAGGGGAACTAGGAGAAAAAGGTGAAACACAGAGAAAGAGAAGGGAAACACAAGGAAGTGAGAAAATAAAACAGGGAATGGACAGAAAAGACAACATATGAACTACTGTAAAACCATAGCTAGACAAGACATATCATAATAGGAGACATCTAAAATTTCCGTAGCCCTAAAATAATCCCTGTCATACATCTTAAAATCTCAGAAAATCCTTCTTGAATCAAATATTTTGTAAAGCCCTTTTCTTTTTGACAGAACCATAGCAGGATCTATTTTGCTGAGTGTTGTTGCACTGTGTTTGTGGTCAGTGTGAGGGCAGTATCCTGGTGTCACCTTTTTAAAAGCCTCCCTGAAGGATCACACATGGGTCTCTGTGACTCATCTTATCAAACCAAACCTGAGCTTAATCCTCATCAGGACACGTTGCGTTTTAGAGAAAGAGAGACAGAGATACAGAGAAGACATGGAGGTTTTTTAGAAGAGTCTTTCTTTTGGCTTCTGACATGCTCTTGTGGGTTTAGAAAATAGACAGAATTTCCAAAATTCAGCAGGGTGCGGAGACATCTTAAAAAAAAAAAAAAAAAAAAAAACTTTTCTTTAACCCAAACATGAACCACTGCTTTAACATTTTTTGAAACAGAACAACAAGGCACTGTTTTTCACACAGTTTATTAACAGTAGATCCTTCATCAACACTGTAGTCACTTGAAGACAGACTGGAGATTAAATTGATAGATTAAATTAACTCATAAAGACCCAAACATTCACCATCTAACAAAGTCCTCTACTATTGTGAAACATTCAATAATTATCAATATAGGTAAATATTGTCATTAAATACAGTTTACCATCTTTTCATGGTCATCAGATATAACCCATTTGGATGATCAGAGGTTGCGTAGTGAATGTTGAAACACATGGAATTTGATCAATAGAAGTGGATGGAGACACTTGTTTTATGTTAAGTTAATGATATATTTTGATGAAAAAGTCACAGTCTCTTTGGTTTTCTCTGTTTTTAACATAACCCTCAACTTCACTCGGAGCTTTTATGAACATCTATATGATCAGTGAATTAATTATGAGAAATTACATTATTTAAACAGAAGAAAATGAAAAATAATGAAGAAAATGAAAAATACTGAAGAAAATATTCCAGTAAATGGTGATAAATCACTTAAGGAAGGTTAAATAGAGAGAAAAACCCATTTGGGAACTGTCACAAAAGTAACATTGGGTTTTGATGGGTTACATTTCTTTCTGGGTATTAATGCTGCGTACGATGCCACTGATAACTTATAGTTCTTTGACCTTCTACCTGTGACAATGTGCTGGAATGTCAGTCAAACCTGTGACTTCCCACTCATGAACTTGTACTAGATTCATGTTCTCTGTAGCCTGTCAAACAACAATGGATGTGGTGTTTATGCAGGTTGTTTATTAAAACAAGGTATCATTTATCTGCAAATGTTCTGCATAATCAGCAGTTGCTTCCTAGAGCAAACACTAATGCTAGTTTTCAGTCCATTGAGTGGAATAATACATTTATACCAAGTACGTATCCAAATATAGCATACAATCAACAGAACATAAAAGGTAGAAAAGCTTCTCTCACTTTATTCACAATTTTTCATAATCTGTTTCCTTTAAATGAACAAAGAACAAACACCTCTGCAGTAGTAATGACTGGAAATAAGTATAAGTATGAGCAGCTAATTCCTTGCACTCCAACAGTATGGTGTGACTTGCCTGGAATGCTATGGTGGCTGGGAAGGCTCAGACACAAATGCAAACATCACAATACACCAAAAGGCCACAACACAATTCAGAAATCCTCAACGGACCACCGGAAGCAGAATTACCATGGTTACCATTAAGCAGTCCTTTCTTGCAAAATTTAAAAGTAATGTAGAAGTGAAATGGTGGGAAAAGTAAGTAAAAGTATTTATATGTTTTTAACATTCTTTTTCCACCTGTAAATGTCAGGTTTGACACTGACTTTGTAGTGTTTAATGGTCCCCTTGCACACATTTTATCTGATTTGCCCTAATTGTGAAAATGCATTTTTGGGGACTTTGACTGTGACCTTTGACCCACATTCACCAATATTTGATGGGGTTTACTCTTAAGGATCCCGCATCTTTTGGGAAAATTTCATAGAAATTGGTTTAGGAGTTTTTGCATAAAGCTGCAAACAAACAATACATTAAACGTACAAACTGAGCCAAAAATGATACTGAAATGAAATGTGCCAAAAAAAAAACAAAAAAAGGGGAAAAAAAGAGTATACCCACTTCTCTAGGGACCACTACACTGCTGCTTACAACCATGTTTAGAGACATTTTATCATGTGCATAAAGTCTTCAGCTTTACTGTCGAAAATAATTTGCTGGAGGATAACATTATAATATGTAATTCAGATAATTTACCATTTGAATGTGTTGTTGGTGGATAGTCCATCTCAGCATGCAGAATTTCTATTGTTATGTTCCTCAATCTAGTTTTACGATGTAATGTATTGCAGGTTTGCAGCGTAAAAATATTTTAACAAACATGGCACCATAAGAAAATAACACCGATTATGTTCGATTGTGGTCAAAAACCAAAACAAAACAAAAAAAAACCCTCACTCTCATTATTTTTTGGCTGTAAACATCAATAATTGGAAATAAATGGTCTCAGCAAAGAAAAGATAACAAAAAAATCATCTTAAATGTTGTTTTTAATCACATAAATATGGAAGGTAAAACATGCTTCAAAGTATTGATAGGTGCATTTTGTTACCAGGTCATGATCGCTGTTTCCACTCTAACAAAGCTAAGCAGCTAGTCATGGTCACTTGTGTCGTGACACTATCTTATCATGTTATGAATGAATATGCCTTTGTCTGTAGTTTAGTGCAGATCAACCTGTGGCCATAAAACACTTTTGAAGGGTGTAATAGAAAAAAATCATATAATCAGTTTGCTCATATAATCATTTGTTTGAGTGAGAACGGCATGTTCTGTTTTACTTGTGTAACATTTATCAAAAGGAGTAGAATGCTCTGTTCCGAGAAGCTGGACAAAGATAAGCGTGCAACGTCTCTTCCCAGAACTGGTATAACAGATTCCCGTACCCAGCTGCAACCGCCGATAAGAAGAAGAATCAGCTTTTGCAGCCCACCGGCGTGGGCGTAGAGATTATGTACACTGCTACAAAAAGAGAACACAGACAGCAGTCTGTGTGACTTCTTCAACATTGCGTTGATGATTGTTCACCTTTGAGATCTCAAATAAACCACTCTTAAGACCAGAGGCTTTGTCCAGAACCTTTAATACCGTTTTTCAGCAACAACTTGGCGTCACGAACAGGATTGACGAGAGGTTCGCCCAACGAGGGATGATCCAACGGTGATCGGCCATCGAACTCAAAAACACAGAGTTCCCTCCAAACCTCGAAGTAGAAATTAAGAGAGAAGGAGGACCGAGGATCATCTCCACGGACGGCTGCCTCCGCTCAATCAACGAAACCGCTGAAAACTGGTGAGACAAAAATTTAAATCTATTTGAAATATTCTTATTACAGAATGACAAAAGTATACTTTATTGGACCCCATTAGGGTTTTAGATTTTTGCCCCTAGAAGCGAAAAACGATCAGCGGAATTGCTGACAGAGTTTTTAGTGTTTTGTGCTCATAAAACGAAAACCGAGAGGTTAAACTTTACTCCTTAAACTAAAGAGAGATTAGGGTTTTTGTGTTTTGTACCCGTAAACGAAAACAAAGAGTTTAAGTTTTCTCTTAAAAATAAAACAGAATGGGTAAGGGGTCCAGTAAACCATACTTACCCCCTGAGGGGAGCCCTGGTGCTTACATGAAGGAACGTTATGGCCAAGGATCGATCCAATTTATGAATAAATGGGAGGAACTGGGTTTCCCCACCGGAGGAAGTTTTTCAAAAAACCAAATAGATAAACTAAAAGGGCGCCTGAATAAGGAATGGGATGATTATAGAAGACAGCAAAAGAAAGTGAATACGGCTACAGAAAAACAAATGAGAAGTCTAAAACAGGCTCAGGAAGAAGCACTAGAAGATTGGGATAGGGAAAGAGAAAGGAGAGAAAATGAAAAAGAACGGAGAAAGAAGCAACAGAAAATAGAAGGATTGGGGAAAACCATGGTCAGTTTAGATCAAACAGAAAAAGAAAAAGGACATGGTACTGGTTCTGGTGTCCCTTCTTTCTTACAGAAAATGGAGATCGAGGACCTGAGTTCTCCTCCGCCGACGGCTCCCGTCCCGCGAGTCCCCCTGCCGCCGCCATACCCAGGACCCAGACAGCCGCCTCTGCAATCGCCAACGCCCCCACAGTCCGGTCCCAACCTGTACCCCAACCTACAAGGACTGAGTCCCGGTAACCCCTTTGTGTCTTCAGCCAGTTCGAACTCCGGTCCATCTATCCCTCCGTTCCCCTCCCTCTCCAGTTCTGGGCCTTCCATCCCTCTCGTCACTACCCCACCACTGCCATCTGCCTCACCCTCATTCCATTCCCTGACTCCTGAGGGAGCCCCATCACAAGGGTTTTCTGACTGTTGGGAAATGTCCAGAGTGGGCCATACCTCAAACTCCTCCTCTCTAGAGACTGAATGCTACCCAAGAACCCCAACGCCCACAGAACTATCCTTCACCTCGGACAGCTCTTTAATTCCAAGCCATGAAGGTCCACCCCCCCCAAACCCCCATGGTATTCCATGGAACCAGAACCCCCTTCAACTGCAAATGCCCATGGTTGAAGTGGCGTCGGGTGCAGCCGCAGGAGGCACCCAACTGGTCTTCCGACCCAGTAATCCTGATGACCTGAGAGCAGCTATGTCTCATATGCCAACTGATCCGACGGTTCCAGACTGGTATGACAAATTCATGGTGGTGTGCAGAGAGTTCCGACCCACAGAGACTGAGATCAGGAGAATGTTGCTCATGAAACTCGGACCCAGCAACTTTTCAAAGATCCAAGAATACTGCGCTGGTGAAACCCGCCTGACTCACCCTGACTGGGCCGACCAACATAACACAAGATACGTCTTCATGCTCCGCCTCATGGGTCAGAGATGGCAGGTGGTTTTTCCCCAAAAACACGACATGGGAAAAGTCACTTCTACCAAACAAAAGAACGACGAAACCGTCGATGAATTCTCCAGTCGCCTGAAAGTCATCTTCGACAGAAACTCAGGCCTCCCTGACCCCGGTCCCACCGCAAGAAAAAGCCCCTATGAGAGCCATCTCATGTCTATCTTCCTGACCAATCTCCTGCCCGACATCAGAAAGGCAGTTGATTTAAGCCTGATGGACCCTGGTAGTGCTAGATTCGACGAAGCGGTCAGACATGCCAAACACGCTGAAAGACAGATGCAAGAAAAGAGACAGAAAAGACAGCATGACACTGACAAAATGACATTCAGACTGACCCAGTTACAGCTGGCCCAGGCAAACCAAGAAAGAAAGGGGGTTTCCCACCCCACCCCGAACTGGCACCAAGGACGAGGGAGAGGACGCAGACCAGACCCGCCTCAAGGAAGATCCGATGCTTGTTTCCAGTGCGGTGCTGCAGATCACTGGGCCAGAGACTGTCCCCAGCGGCGCAAAGGACACCACGGGAGAGGAGGCCACAGAGGGCGCGGTCGTGGTGGACCCCAGGGTGACTGAGCCGCGGAGGAGAACCAGGATCCAGACACCGAAAAGCAGATAAGTACCATGGTTTCCCATACAGTAGGCTCATTTAAGGAATTACCAATCCTGAAGGTGATGTGTGAGGGACAGCTTATTTCATTTTTGGTAGACTCTGGCGCCACAAATTCTGTTATCAAACAGTCTGATCTTTTGCTCCCTTTAACTAGTGAAACTGTACGATCAATAGGAGCAGGGGGAAAAATCACATGTGAACACAAAACTATACCAGTGCACTGTAAATTAGATGAAAAACAATGTCACCATCAATTTCTCAACTCTAGAGTATGTCCTATCAATTTAATGGGAAGGGATTTAATGATGAAATTAGGGGTATCAGTTATTGCAACTGAAGGGTCACTCACAATAACAGCTGTAGACTTAGAAGTGGAAAACGACGCATGGCTGTGGGTTTATCAGTGGTTACTAGATCCACCTTTAGCTGAGGACTTTCTACATGTGGCTAAAAGTAATGTACCACCAAATGCTGAATTTATGTCACCTAGAAACCTACATTGCACAGCTCATGTGGCAACTCACTCTGATGAGACATTTGAAACTACATTTTTTACTCATTTGAGAGACAATTTACAGACTTTGTGGTTTTGTTGGAAAGGTTGTTCATCTTTCATAATTGTTCAGCTCGCTGACTATCAGGTCCCATTCTACCTGATACCTCACTCATTTCCTCATATTTCTCTGTCAAAATCGAGAAATATGCAGTGGAGAGACTTAGGCCCCTTAGCTCTGTTAGCTCAAACTGCTACAGACTGGGTGGACGGACATTCTCCCTCCACAGGGCTACACAGAACTCAATTTACGTTTACCACTGGCGTCACAAGATCTCTCTATTTGTTACTAACTGAATCACCACAAATGATGCAATTGGACATTCCAGATTATCTATCCTCTGTTCCGCCCACATTGTGGGCCACAGATAAATACGATGTAGGTTTAGTGAGAGGAGCTGAGCCTGTCCACATTACACCAAAGTCCAGTTACCGCCCTTCATGCTCTCAATACCCATTGAAACCTGAGGCATTGGCAGGTATTGAACCTGTTTTTAATTCTCTGTTACAAAAAGGAGTAATTGTGCCTTGTCCTGATTCACCTGTAACTACTCCTATCCTACCTGTTAAGAAACCCAGGCCTCACCCTCAACCTAATGAGTGGAGATTTGTCCAAGATCTAAGAGCTGTTAATGCTGCAGTTATTCCAAGAGCACCTATTGTTCCAAATCCACACACAATTCTAGGTTCTATCCCTAGCCATGCCAAATGTTTCTCTGTGGTTGATTTAAGCAATGCTTTTTTCTCTGTGCCCGTGCACAAAGACTCACAATTCTGGTTTGCTTTCTTTTTCAAAGGGAAGAAATACACATTTACCAGACTGTGCCAAGGGTACACTGAGTCACCTACAATTTACAATCAGGTTTTGGCTACATCGCTTGAGAGTTTCCATCCTCCTAAAAGTTCTGTGCTACTGCAGTATGTGGATGATTTACTATTAGCCTCTCCTGACCAGGCCAGTTGTGAAACTGACACTATTGCCCTCCTCTGCCATTTAGCTGCAGAAGGACACAAAGCTTCGTTAAAGAAGCTTCAGTTTGCTAAAACACAAGTTCAGTTCCTGGGTCATCTAGTCACAGGGGAAGGCCATTCTTTAGCTGTAGACAGGGTCTCAGCTATTCAAACCATTCCTAGGCCATTTACCAAAAAACAGCTCTTGTCATTTCTTGGGACGACTTCCTATTGTCGCTCATTCATTCCAGACTACGCCCCAAGAGAAGCACCCTTGAGAGAAGTTGCTAATTCTGTATCTCAACTCTCTGCTCCAATAACATGGACCACAGACGCAGAATCAGCTTTTGTTGACCTAAAACAGGCTCTTATGTGTGCACCTACACTAGGCTATCCAGATACTGAACTACCATTCACACTATTTGTTGATTCTAAATCCGGCTGCATGACATCTGTTCTGTGTCAAAAACATGGGGATAAACAAAGACCTGTGGGTTATTTCTCATGCAAATTGGATGCAGTTGCTGCTGGTTTGCCCACATGCTTACAGGCTGTGGCTGCAGCAGAGCGTGCACTAAATGCTGTAAGAGACATTGTAGGTTATGCTGAGTTGACTGTTATGGTTCCTCATGCGGTTTCACTTATGCTCCAGAGTCAGACCACATCACACCTCACTGCCTCTAGATACCTCAGATATCACACCTCACTTCTCGATTTGCCAAATATCAGAGTGCAAAGATGTAATGTGCTAAATCCATCCACCCTGTTTCCTCTCCCATCAGATGGAGATCCACACACCATACCACATGACTGCTTGCATGAGTTAGAGCAAGTCTGCACACCACGTCCAGATTTAAAATCCACACCCCTAACCAACCCTGACTTAATTCTGTTTGTGGATGGTAGTGCTTCTAGATCCCCCACTGGTATTAACCAAGTTGGATTTTCTGTCTGCACTGCTGATGCTATAATTCAATCTGGCTCACTTCCAACTCACTACTCAGCTCAAACTGCTGAGTTAGTAGCTCTAACTGAAGCATGCAAAGCAGCTGAAGGAAAATCAGTTAACATTTTCACTGACTCCAGATATGCTTTTGGTGTGGTACATGATTTTGGAGCTTTGTGGAAACAGCGCAAATTCCTCAAATCTGATGGTAAACCAGTGCTGAATCACTTGCAGGTTGCTGCACTGCTGGAGGCTATTTTGCTCCCGTCAGCTGTTGCTGTCTGTAAGTGTTCTGCTCACACTGGTATGACGGATGCGGTTTCTAGAGGCAATGCCTTTGCAGACAAATCTGCAAAAGAGGCTGCATTGACCCCTCTTTCTCCTTCTTTGGTATCATTTCCCCTGCCACTTCCGCCCCCATCTATTACAGATGCTCAGTCCCTCTCTTCTTCTTCTGACGAAGACAAATGGAAAAAAGCAGATTGTGTTTTTACAGATGGCATATGGCGTTGCTCTGACGGCCGCCCTTGCCTACCTTCTGCATTGTTTCCTATGTATTGTGAATTGACACATGGTGTTGACCACGTGTCAAAAGAGGGGATGATGAAAGCAATACAAAAAATTTGGTTTACAAAAGGATTTACAGTTGCAGCAGAAAAACACTGTAAAAAGTGCATCATTTGTTTAAAAAATAACAATGCAGGAACTGTTAGATTAACTAGATCTGCAGCCCACCCTCCCCCTGACCAGCCATTCGACCATTTGCAGATGGACTTTATAGAACTTACTCCATCACAAGGGAAAAGATATTGTCTGGTAATAGTGGACATGTTCTCAAAATGGGTAGAAGCGTTTGCGACAAAACATCAGACAGCACAAACTGTAGCTAAACATTTATTGACAGATATTATCCCACGATTTG
Organism: Siphamia tubifer; assembly: GCA_020466265.1. Lineage (NCBI taxonomy): Eukaryota > Metazoa > Chordata > Actinopteri > Kurtiformes > Apogonidae > Siphamia > Siphamia tubifer. Next base: position 45,353,314 of record CM035785.1, on the reverse strand, counting down.
GCATCCCAAGAAAAATTTCATCTGACAATGGATCCCATTTTGTAAACAAAGTAGTGGAAGAAATAGGAAGAGTTTATGAGATAGACTTGAAACAACACTGTTCATATCATCCACAGTCAGCAGGGGCAGTAGAACGCGAGAACGGAACAATCAAAGCCAAACTAAGAAAGTTAACTGAGGAAACTAAATTGCCTTGGCCAGATTGTTTACCCATTGCTCTAACATACATGAGAATGAGAGAAAGAGCAAGAACAGGTCTATCTCCCTTTGAAATCCTCTTTGGTCGACCACCTGTTACACCCTTTTCCACTCATGCTCCTGAGTTATTTCAGGGACATGAAAGTCTAAGGCAATATTGCATTGGTCTGTCACGTGCTCTCTCTTCCATCAGGGACCAGGTGAAGGACACCCTTCCAAAACCAGCTGAAGGTCCCCTTCATCCTCTGAAACCCGGTGACTTCGTGCTGATCCGCTCCTTACCATCACTCAAGAAAGTCCACCGTAGATGGGAAGGTCCATACCAGATCCTCCTGGTAACTGACACTGCAGTAAAGATTGCTGAGAGACCCACGTGGATCCACGCCACCCATTGCAAGTTCCTCAGCCATGGAACAGAGAAGCCTGGGGAAAAGAGCTAGAGACTGGGGCCGTAAATACTCAAAATATGAACTGTTTGGGTGCATGTGTTTTTGTTTATTTTTACTGACCTTACTCTGTTGGTTTGCAATATGGCTAACATTCTTTCCACACCCTCCTTCCCACAACTCTACCCCTTCACACCACAGACATAGACGACAAACCGAAGACCACGAGACTGACCATCATAGCCACACTGATAATGCTTGGTACACCATATTGACCAAACTGACCCGTTTACAGACTAATGATTCCTGTTATGTTTGCGGACTATGGCCCCACAGTGTTTATGAGGGAACACTGGTGGCCCCCGTACCTACGACCACTAATTTGACCCTCCTTGTATTTTCTAAATGGACAATCCGGGGAAATCGCGAGCATGCACGAAAGTACCCCTGGTTGGCATTATACCCAAAAATGGTTTTCAGAGAACCGAGAAATTTTTCAGAAAACACTAACGTATCTAATGTACAGCAAGGAACATTAATAAGACTCAGAAACGCCTCTAACCCCTATGCATCTCCAGCACTTTGCATTCACTCACCAAGTACCGATTTCACTAGATTTAAATTAGGAAATAGCCAAGGATGTAAAACCACCCTTGATGTATCTTGTGGGATACATAATTGCAACAATAGAATTGATCCTTACACCTACCACAGCAGCGGCGGACCTATACCCTTCCAGGTAATGGTGAATTTTACCGCCATACTTAAAACTCCTACTCCCCTTAGACATTTCGATTCTTCCACAAATATAAGCACCCCAATAAATGTTAGCACCATGGAATTCCCATCTGATCTGGGTTACGGATGTCCCACTTCCATGATGTGGACATGCGGGCAACATTCTTATTTGTACCTCCCTCAAGGATGGAGTGGTACATGCTATTTGTCAGTCCTCAGACCCGCATTATTTAAATTTAGCGTAGATGGAACCCCACATACTCAAAATAATCGAGTGAAAAGAAACCGTGTTTCCCCAGGAGGGAAAGCAGCTAGAGGCATTGTCCCCTTTTACGGCCCCATAGCCAATGCTCACTCAATTGATGAACTCTCAGTAGAATTGGAAAATCTCACTGCCCTCGTAGATAGAGGATTTGCTGCTATGACAGCAGAAATGAAAGCATTGCGTACCATGACACTCCAGAATAGAATGGCTTTAGATATGCTTCTAGCTGGGCAAGGTGGGGTGTGTGAAGTAGTGGGAGAGCATTGTTGTACCTATGTGCCAGATGTATCATCTAATATGACTAGTGTACACGAGGAATTACAGAAACTGCGAGATAGGCTACATGACTTAAATCAAAATGGGGAAAAAGGATGGGACTTCTGGGGATGGCTTACTTCAGGAGGATGGAAAGAATGGGTAAAAAGGGGTGTCACACTTTTGGCAGGATTATTATTGATTTTCCTCCTACTTACATGTTGCATTCTGCCTTGTATTCGAATGATGGTTCAAAGACTGATTAACCAATCAGCAGCTGTATTCACTGCTGCTCAGCTTCCTCTTTTGCCCTACAGTAACTTGGATCCTGACTCAGAGGAGGAAGACTACAAAGACTCAGACACTGAAGACAAGGAAAATTACAATGACCTAATATGAATGACGACAGACATCTCGATAATATTTTCAGCCCAATACCGGGATTTGACTATGCTTATTATGGCCCACAGACTAACCCACCATCTCAGCTCATCTCACATGATGCCATGACCTGTGAATGTAATAGGTATCTGTTCATGCTCCAAAATGATTCCCTAACTCTTGAATCTCCAGTTGTTACTCGAACTGGACTCTCTGTGACCAGAGACTGGACCCTCTATGACCATTGGTTAACACAGCCCCAGATCCGCCTGCCCGTCCGAATCCAGTTATCCACTCGATACCACACCATCTATCCCTTGACTGGACCTCTTACTCTTTATCTCTTCCTAGATGAATGGGTGATAAGAAAGATGTACCACGTTCCTTATGCCTGTTGTACTATGTGGATGCAGCTACGCGTAGGTCCCCTTGTGATATTTTCCACAGAACCCTGCTACCATAACAACGATTGGGAAGCAAATGTGTGGCAAGGTTAAAAATTGTATAATACTCTGTAAATGAAGGTATGTGTTAAACTGAAAAGAGGCATGTACTGGAAGTAGTGAAGAGTATACTTGTAAATATGATTTTCTTGTGTGTTTTATGTGATCATATATGATCAAAAGAGGGGAATTGTAATAGAAAAAAATCATATAATCAGTTTGCTCATATAATCATTTGTTTGAGTGAGAACGGCATGTTCTGTTTTACTTGTGTAACATTTATCAAAAGGAGTAGAATGCTCTGTTCCGAGAAGCTGGACAAAGATAAGCGTGCAACGTCTCTTCCCAGAACTGGTATAACAGATTCCCGTACCCAGCTGCAACCGCCGATAAGAAGAAGAATCAGCTTTTGCAGCCCACCGGCGTGGGCGTAGAGATTATGTACACTGCTACAAAAAGAGAACACAGACAGCAGTCTGTGTGACTTCTTCAACATTGCGTTGATGATTGTTCACCTTTGAGATCTCAAATAAACCACTCTTAAGACCAGAGGCTTTGTCCAGAACCTTTAATACCGTTTTTCAGCAACAAAGGGCATGCAGTCTTCCACATCCTTTAATCACCCAGAGGATTCAACATCCCACTGGGCCTCTTAGACACAGCTTCAATCCAATTCTTAAACCACAAATCTGGACTTTCCCTCCTGCCACTGGGATCGATCGTATCTACAGGTGTTCACAGGTGTTCAAATGTGGTCGCGCGATGACTGAAAGCCTTTCTGAGCTTTAGAACAAAGGAAATCAAGCCAGAAGGCAGTGGGAGAGGAAAGACTGCAGTTTATGTGATGTCCTCTACATGTTTGATATGTCACCTTCTCTTTGTACTATGCAGGTGTAGGATTGAATATTGAAACATTGTGTGATGTGAATGGAAAACGTAATAGAATAGAATAGAAAACATCCCCATGTGGATTTAACCAAGCAAATAGTTAATGTCCGGCCACTGGATACCTCTAAGTAACATCTGTTCTTTTTAAACAAACCTCAGACTCATGTGGTCTGATGAGTCCAGGTTGACAATGTTCCACAGTGATGAGCGCATCAGATTAAAATGATTACCCATCATACCTATTGCCTACAGTACAAGCCTGTGGGGGCAGTGTAATGATCTAAGGTGGATTCATTTTGTTATATTCAGGTTCAGGTTCAGCAGTATTATGAGGTCATCTGAACCTGAATAAACTGAACATCTGAGCATCAATAGGTCTGTTTTTGTTTTCTTCCTGATGATGCAGACATGTTTGAAGATGGCATCAGGGTCAGGCAAGAATCATGAGACATTTCTATACATAGATTGGACACTACAGCCAGTCTAGACTTGGACCTCGTTGCAAATCTTTGGGAGACAACGAAATACAACTGTGGAATTCTCCCATCGTCCCTATAGGATCTTAAAATGGCAAAAATTCACTCAAGTCTGGAGAGTTGTTTTGACATTGCATGGTAAATGTTCCAACAAATGTATCACAGAACTGAAGCTAAAGGTATTCCAACAAACTAGTGTGTGTGTGTGTGTGTGTGTGTGTGTGTGCCTGCCTTTTTGGATAACTAGTATTTCATTGTAGACTGAGTGTTCATCCTGGCAAAATATCATTTTACAAAACAGTGAGTTGTTTATACTACACATTATCCTTGAACAAAGCAATGTTTTCAAGTTCTCAGACTAAGTAGGCCAAAGGTTAAAATCATATCATGTTTAATTTTTTTTTATTATAAAATCTTCTCACACTAGTCTGTGTGATTTGTTTTGTTTCTTATTATATTGCGTATTATTACATGCTCTGTTTAATGTGTATCTATTTATTTTCATGGTTATAGCTATTTTTCTTCACAAAAACATTAACAAAATGTTAATTGTGACCTTTTGCTTTTGAGCAAAATGAAAGTTTTTTTCCTGGGGGAAAATAAAGTTTATCAATCAAGCTCTGCACTCAGAAAAGGGCAGTACAAGCAGGAGATGAATACACTTAATATACAGATGACTTCATTTTCATATGGCCCATTTTCTCTCTGCTGTGAGCTTGCTCAGTGCTCGCTGTTCCATTTAATAGCAACAAAGCTGCGGTTAATAGTCACTGTAGAGGTTGGCTTAGTCCACTGGAATGTAATGTTAAAGTTAGGATTCATTCTAGGAGACGTAAATCCTGCTGACTTCACAGCTTTGAAGCCATGGTGCCTGTAGGTAGATAACATTCTCAGTTATACCATACAGCTACTTGAAAGTTCAAATCCAGATTTTTCAAGCATATCAATTATGGCCTAATGCATTCTCGAAGGACAGAATGCAAATGAGAAATCATGACTCTCACAACTCATTCCAATGAAATTAAAATGTGGATACTGTATTAAAAAAAGCCAGTTAGTCAGAGTCATTAAACAGCTACAAACACAGTGTACATTCTGAAGTCCATACACATCCTAGATACTAACTGAAAGATCAGGAACAACCTGGTGTGTATGTGCAATGCATGGATGTAATGTTGTTAAATTAACTTTATGACTGAAAACAGGAAACAACAAGAGTAAGACTAAAAATACTACACATTCCTATCTAATCTTGCTTTTTAACCCTTAAAAGATAAGACAGAACATACCTATTGATGTTACGTAATAGATATGTTATTTATCATACCTATATATATATAGTGTGTGTGTGTGTGTGTGTGTGTGTGTGTGTGTGTGTGTGTGTGTGTGTGTGTGTGTGTGAATATATAATCACAATTCTGTTTATATAGAAATTCACAAACATTGTGTAGTTAACTCTGGCAGACAGTGAAGTGCTAGTTTCATCAGTGATAGTCAGCATGTCTGTTTACATCTGTATGCTCCTAACACATAGGAATAATCGCATTAATATTCTTTTCATTTAAATTTTATATGGACCAATTGTAAGTATCAACAAATTTTTGTATCTCGCTTACATGAGTGTGAGACAGTCAGACAACCAGTTAATAGAAACCTGATGTTTTCTGAACTCTCTTCTGTAAAGGACGCACATAATTGTCTTCATTTGGATTTAGAGCAGGTCCTTGTTATCTTTGAGGAATTGATGGTCGTGTCTGCACATCTACTTCAAACAACTTCATGCATAATACATTTTAGAATTACTTAGTTGAAAATTCAATTAGCCTTTCTAAATGCATTATAATTCCTGTACACAAGTAATAATTATTCATGTGATCAGCAGGGCCACTAACAAACTAAACCTTTTTCTAACCAAGAGTCACATACCTGTTAAATTATTGTCCTTTTTTTCACTTTCCATTCTGCTTCTCCAATAGTAACAGCCAGTAAAACATTTCTAGAGTTTGTATTTGTCTGTTTCCCTCATACCTCAGTCTCCCCCTCCCATCCTTCTCCTTCCTTTGGCTGCTCTTCTTTCTTTACCCTCACGCTTCTGCATGACCAGTTCCTTGTCAGGCCTTAATTGTGTTTTGATGTTCCTCCAGACCTGCAATTGAGCTCCATTCTCACCAACCAAAACAGAACAGACATTTGTCAATGCACAAGCTCCTTCAGACACTCCTTCCTCCTTCCACATTTTCATTTGCTTCCCTCTATATCTTCCTTTTGCTTTCATTTTCCCCTTTCTTCTGCTATCTATCTATCTATCTATCTATCTATCTATCTATCTATCTATCTATCTATCTATCTATCTATCTATCTATCTATCTATCTATCTATCTATCTATCTATCTATCTATCTATCTATCTATCTATCTATCTATCTATCTATCTATCTATCTATCTATCTATCTATCTATCTATCTATCTATCTATCTATCTATCTATCTATCTCCATGAAGACTTCAGAGAATGTGCAGTGGACCAACAACATCAATGTAGGGTGAGACCAAAGACCTCTTTTCCCCTCTGGGGCCTATGTCACATGTAATCACTGTAACTTATGAGGCAAACACACATACACGCAAACACACAGTCTTGCAGCAACACTCAACTCAGTACTCTGTTCAGGGAGTAAATATTTGTGCTGCGCAAGCTCTAGACAGAGGAAGGCTCCTCACCTCAGCACTGTGCCACCAAATCATGAAATATTCAGAGAGAGATATGGAAGGGGGAGAAAACGAGAGAATGTGAGAGGAAGAAAAAAAAAGAAGAGAGGTCACATATAAGATGGACGGAAAGGGAAAAAAAAAGTGCGTGGGTAGGAGGCTCCATGTTAGAGCATGAGATCTGAAAGTGAGGAAAGGGTTGTTTATGGAGGTATTGAGGGAGGGCAGATAGAGAATGAACAAAATGAAAAATAAAGGAGAAGTTGAAGAGATAGACTAGACAGAAAGAGACTAAGGAGTTGGGTGCTATGAATGTGGAGGAGAAATAAAGATGTAGGCTGACAAGGTGACAAAAACTTCAAATAATGAAGCAGCACCTGCACGATGTCCTAGAGCACAAACACATGTAAGATTGAATGGATCCAAATGATACTGTAAAGCTCTTTATCATCCCAGTCAGTCTGTGGCACAAGACTGATAACCCTCTTCCTATAACTAATGAGGGTTTATCCTTTTTCAAGTCATGTTATCCTAATATCTTCAAAGAGTTTTCATCGGCAGAGCTGCTCTTTTTATGCTCACTTTGCACCCATACAGGATTCTTAGCTCTTCTGTTTATGCTAATAATAATTATCATGATCAGTTTCAACATATTAATAATTCCCTGATGTCAATGTGTCAATTTCTTATTGTATTTAAAGAAAAGTGACATGTTATGGTGTTAAATATGGGGTGGGAGTTCTTTTTTTGGAGCCTTTTTTTTTTTTTTTACCATATTGCTTGAAAACCTCTTCACAATCCCATAGCACACACTGAAATAGAATGTCTGCAAAAAAAACCTAAATGTTTTAGTTCAGTCTAGAGCACATGTGTCAAACATGCGGCCCGGGGGCCAAATCTGACCCATTTAAGGGTCCAATCTGGCCCTTTGAATGAATTTATGAAATGCAAAAATTACACTACGTTATAAATCATTTTAGTTCATGGTCCACATTCAGGCCAATTCAGTCTCATAATAACCTATAAAGAATCACATGTAAAAAAAGTTTTTGTAAATGTCCTTTTTCATTTAGTGATGCTAAAACAAAGTATAGTTCACAAAAAATGTCAGTAATCAGAACAGATATGAAAAATGTTATTTTTTTAGGGAAAGTAAATACAATTTTAATAATATTCCACCTATTAGTAAATTTTGTGTATCTGTAGATCCACTGTAATCTGTATAATTATGAAATAAAGCTTGGAGTTTGGAGTTGACATTGTGTTTATATTATGTAATTTTTTTTTTTAGTGCTTGGACCCACTTCAGATCGAATTTAGCTGAATGTGGCCCCTGAACTAACATGAGTTTGACACCCCTGGTCTAGAGGGTGGAACCAGAGGAAAACTATGGCCAATCAGCATACTGATCATCTTTACACTGATTGACTGCTGATACGTCCATGAAATATCAGTCCACTCCCACCCACCCTTCTCTCTTCTACACATTCACATAAACAGCAATGGTGGAAAAGACGACAACCAACAGCAAAACTGAAGTAAAAACGGTGTTTTTGCATTGGAAAAATATTTATAACCCAAGCATACATCAGTAGTTACAAGAGATGCTGTCAGCTGTTCCCTTAAAAAGAATAACCTACATATAAAAGGATAAAGAAAATGTGTTTGAGGGCATATGGCGACCTTTCATTAATTTTGTAAAGAAAAAGGAACCTTGAGAGGAATAATCAGTTGATCACAAAACATACAACAGACCTCTGCTGTCTAGCTTTTTATATTTCAAAATCTTTACTACTAATATTTATGCAGTTTTACTCAGTCATTTATTTTTTGATTTTGGAAGATATTATTTCATATACATGTGATGGAAGTAATGATACCATAGATTACAATATATAAATGTTTAAGAGAAGCACTCTTGTTTAGTTTAGTAGCGTGGGGGGTGTATAATATAATATAAGGACAAATGCCTGATTACAAATAGGGGATGATTAAAAATAAATAAATAAAGGCTGAGGTGCTATATTCATATAACCAATGTGACATGTGATCCAGTGTATACTGTATGCAAATGAATCCACAGTATGATTGTAAGTACTATGTATATGCTGTAAACAAAGTGGAATACAAGATGGTGTTTTGATGAAAACTTCAATAAAAAAAAAAAAAAAGTGTGGCAAAAAAAAAGGTGTTTGAAAAAGCTATGACCATGAGGAAGGTGACCGAAGAATGGAAAAGGGCAAGCGTGGAAAAAGGGGCTCGAAACTGATGTTAAGTCGATCGTGTTTCTACTGGATAGGTAAGATGATACCGTTATGATTATATAATATTTGGACATACTAATCGGTTATGGGTATCTTATTCGCTCTGTCAATGAGAAAATATGTTGACAAAAATAGCCACTGTAGTCATGAACTTCCATCACCGCTCGAGACAGCGTCCATGTTCATGTATTCGTGAATCGTGAAGGCGAGGTTTTGAGTTGTGGGTTGAAGGAGTACTTACTTACTTACTACTTACTTACTTACTTACTTGTGTTGAATTGCTGGACCAGTTTTTCCAAGATCTCCCACCCAACCTTTAATTGATAAATATTTCATTAACATCTATGTTCACTTTGTGCAGCCTTAGACCTAATGTGCAGAGGTGAAAAGGTGAACAACTGCTGTCACAGGTGCTCTACACAAATGTCTGTCTTCTGTACAGTAAGCAGTTGTTGAAAGCACAGACCACTGTATCTATGCAACTTGAGTTTCACACCTCGTCTTCAGGTTCCTACTACCCGCTGGTGAAACCCAGCAGATAAAAACAAACAAACAAACAAACAAAAAATATCCTTTATTCTATCAGCCTCATACCTGCCTGCACCAGTCATGCCTGGTAAACCTGTAACTTATTCAATTTTTTACCTTTAATAGTGAATTACATTTATGAAAAGCATATTAGTCACATAAATAAGTTAATTGAATAGATTTTATTTGAAGCACTTTTCCTTCCTGTTCCTGTGTGTATTATATTGTTTTATTACCTGGTGTATAATGGTTACAGATCTTTCACGTTAATGCATGTGGTCATTCACAACAGCTACTTAATGAATGGGATATAAACTGATTTGTTTCAGCTATAGCACAACCTTGTGCTATAGCATTGACCACCAAGTCATGACAAAGACCAGAATAAAGCAGCATGGGAAAAGGAAGGACAAATTAATATATATGAAGATGAATGTACAGACATTTGGAGATTCCAATGGAAAACTTTAATAAGGTACTTTCTCACACCATGTCAGAAATCACACTATGAGGGAAGTTCTCCTATGTGTTGGAGGAACTGTGGAAACCCCAATTATCATATAATGTTAGACTGTGATTTTGGAGAGACATTCATAACACCTTACAAAATATTTTTGGATCTGTCTTACCCTTTGTAATCAAAACACTGTATTTGGGGGGGGGGGGTATACCCCCAAGAATGAAAGAAAGACAAATGTTAGATTGATGTGGAGCTGATTGTCTGTACTACATACATAAATAAATAAATAAATAAATAAATAAATAAATAAATAAATAAATAAATAAATAAATAAATAAATAAATAAATAAATAAATAAATAAATAAATAAATAAATAAATAAATAAATAAATACGTGACTAGGAAATGGTTAACTCAAGAAAAGCCCTCTGTCAGGATGGAAGGACATAACAATGGACATTTACAAAATGGAGAAAATAACTGCTTTGGTTCATCAGATTTTTTTTTCCTATTGGGAAAAAATTGGTTCAATTTATGACAATCCAGGTGTCCATTTTATTTTATGCAAAAGAACATTCATTGGTACATGATCATTCCCAAATGTTCATTGTTTCAGATATGTTTTTTTTTTATATCCATGCTCTTTTTATTATTTTATTTTAACCTTTCTGACCATTGATGATTGACAAAATGACATACAGACATGTGAAAATAAGATTTCAATTAAAGTTCAAATGAATTCACAGTGTATGAACAACTGTAACTGTGTAAGAAATGCATGTCAATGGAAATTTTTAAAAAGCAATAAATAAATAATTAACAAAAAAGGAGAAAAAGGCCATAATGCATCATGACTAAGACTTTTCTGGGTTAAGATCAAGTCAAGCCCAGACTGAATACATGGCAGGGTTTCTCAACTTTTTATTTTAAACAAGCCCCACTAACAGCATCATTAGCCTGCTGATGCCCCCCAAAATTGTGTGATAGATGTAATTATACTCATTGTACAAGTAACATAACTGACCTGTATGTGGAAGACATGGTGGTAACTCTGTGAGAAAGTGAAAGTGAGCTCCCTTCACCTTATCATTAACTAACTCTTGCCCTTGGGGTGGGTGATGCAGCTGGACAACACCCCCCCCCCCTCCCCCCCGATATATGTACTAAGTGATTTATCGACCTCTTCATGGCCAGTGCTACTGTGACTGGATGGAGGCAAAACAGTGGTCACTGTTCTGTAAAAACTGAAAAAATTATTATAACAATCATAGGTGGCTTTGGTTGAATAATATTATATGAAAGGATTGGAATTAAACAATCATCAACAACTCATGGATGTACAGGGCAGATTTCATATTAGGTAAGTAATGAACCATCAGTTTCAGCCTGGATAACATTATGGTCTAGGATAAACTGTGACTGAAGTAACATGAAGTTAATCTTTAATTTGGGGATCGTTGTTACATTTAAATGCTCAGTAGGTCATCCAATGACTGAAGGGTTGGTGGTTCATGTCCTGGCTCTGGCTGTCCACATGTTCAAGTGTCCTTGGGCAAGACACCGAATCCTAAATTAGGTTCCCAGTAGGTCTGGCAAAAACTTGCATGACAGCAGCAGCCTACTGATGTGCGAATGGGTGAATATGAGGTTAATGTAAAGTGCTTTGAGCACCATGAAGGTGGAAAAGTGTGATGTAAGTGCAGTCGATTTACCATTTAATGCTTACCACTAGCTAACTCAATGTTGTACTGGCAGAGGTTGCATGCTACATTAGCCCCCACGGTGTTTCTGCTCACTTCTTGTCCATCCAGAGAGTGACTATGTCGGGGTTGGAGAACTTCCTCCCATCAACTAGTCAATTTTTTAAAATAAAGTGAGTTTTCTTGCATATCCACTAAAATGTTAGTTTTCCTCATCCATCTCAGCAATAACATGGTGTCTACATATGCTAATCTGCATTGACAAACCAGTGACTCGACAAGATCTTTTGCCTCCACTTAAGCCCTGCCCCCCAAATTTCTTTAGATACAGTGAAATTGTCATTGTTGTGATATACAACAGTACAAACATATGTGACATTAGCTAACAATGATATAATGCCATTTTCCAGTATCTACAGGCCTTTAAATTAGCTGCATAGCTTTTTGTGCCCTGTATGTCTTATCATATACTTATTAAATTAAATAGTAACTTAATAACAAGTTTTGGCCACATGTGATGGCCACAAAACATTTCATTTATTATAGCTCCCAACATTTGCTTACTAAACAAAAGAAACTGTACTATTAACACCTAAGACCCAAATTATAGGTGGAGAGGAACAGAAACTAGTTCCCTGAGACATAAGGCTGTAGTTTCCCACCAGTGCAGGTAGATTGGTAGATTGGCAAAATGGGTGTGGTCGCACACTCATGGTATCTGACCACTGATTCAGCTCAGCACAGTGACAGATTTGCTGACTGCGCCAAAAGCTTTCCAGCTGAAACCAGATCTACTTCTGCTGCAAGGCGGACGCAGCTGGTCGAGTGGCTGACTGGCGCACACGTTACCACAACATCACAGGCAAGTTTCCAGAGTGTCACATTTCAATGCAATAAATAACACCACCAATCACTATTCAATGTCAGGATTTGATACATATATATATATATATATATATATATATATATATATATATATATATATATATATATATATATATATATATATATATATATATATATATATATATATATATATATATATATATATATATATATATATATATATATTGACTGTTCTGTTACATCTGATGATAGATCAAATGTGTTTGGCAGCGTAATGGAAACCCAGCTGCAACGAATGAGCCAACATCTCCCTCAACCAACCACAAACAGCCTTAGCATGAGACACTGAGTATATATTAGGCATCTCTCATCTATATTCAATAATATTCAAAGAAAGACAGAGGTAAAGGGCTCTAGTTTCCTACCAGTGCAGTGCATTTAAGGGTGAGGAGAGGCGCTAATGTGCCCCTGAATCGGCTGTGTTAAATCCATGGCACACCCTTTCTCCTCCCTCATTCCCATTTACGCCAGTGACAGGAACGGGTGAGGAGTTCTGCCAGTGTGCGCTGCAAGTGAAACTTGCAAAACTAGTCTCGATACACCCCGTTGGCACCGCGCTTGCACCAGATCTGCTAAACTAGAGCCCATACAGTCAATGACTTGTACAACAAAAATGATATATTAGTATGAACTGAACTCATTGATTGCACTTGAAGGACCTTTTTACGTCACTTCTCACCTTAACAAATAAATCGGACAATCCGCAGGCAGTTTAGTGGTATCCCTGTAGCTTCCATCTAAGCCTTGAATGGGTCACTTACAGTAAAGCTGTCTGCAAACACACACTTATCACACACCAAGGAATATAGACAAAATGTGAGCATTCGTCTTGTAGTCTCATGGTAGAATCAACGAAGATCTTTGTTCCACAGTTCTAAGAAGGGATGTCAATTCCTTATATACATGAAGCCACATGTAAGAATGGTGCTTGATTTAATCATTCTTATTCATTGGAAATGGGAAAAATCTATATTGTAATACTGAGTTGTTACAGGTTTTCCAGAACAATGAACCATACAATTGTCTACATTCTATATTACACAGCAATAATCTTGGTAAAGTTAAAGTTCTTATTTTATTTTTAAAGCATGTAGCTAATGATGGTAATTTCAGCATTTATGTTTTAATCACTGTAATTATATACTGGCTTTATCCAGAAATGGTATTAATGAGCAAGACAACGTTTTAGTGATAAATTATAAACACTTTAGAAAAATAATTTGTTATACAATTGATAAAAGACAATAACTGAAATCATGTTAGTATATTTAAAAATATATTTGAATATTTTGTGCAAGTTCTCTGCATTCATCTTTCTTATTTGTCATGTTGTGATAAGTTTTTTTTAAATCTATTTAAAGCAAAAACCATAAGAAAATTAAACAAGACACAACTTAATAGTTCCATTTATTTCAAATAAATTAACTGATGGAAAGAAGATATAAACAGGACAATGGGACAGACAGACAGCTGATTGTGTAATGAAAAGATAAACAGTGATTTGTTTAAAAAGAGCTCATTATTTCCCTCATTTTTTCCTCCAGTCCCAATGCTCTTCAAAGCGACAAATCTAATTTCAGACCTTGATTACTTAAGACTAAGGCCCTGACAAGTGATGAAGACTATGAAATTCATTTTAAAAATTTAGCAAAATGTACAAAGTAATAACATCATTTATTAAAATAATTGGTCTCACACATGATGCTGCAGTTCTGTACGATCCCTTTCTCCCTTAATGGCCCCTTAGTGGGAAACCTTTTACTTGGTTGTGCAAAATAGTTTCTGAAATGACTTTGCAACAATGCAAATTACAAGTTACCAGCTGCTATTTATACATTAATTTAATTTGCTTACAATAATGTACACATACTGCAGTTGTTTTATTAAATGGTTAAAAGGTTTAATACGATTTAAAGAAGACTTTTGTGTGAAAATAAAGACCTTTCATGTGGAACAGAAGCTGATCCTTCAAAAAAAAAAAAGAACTGAGCAGCAAATAGTAACTCACTCAGTAACAAATCCAGATGATAAAGAGGCGCATTGTGCATGGGACAGCATCAAGACCCCATAAAAAAAAGAACGATGCTACTGAAGCGACAGCAAAGAAAACATCCTCACCTTGCAGTGTCAGGTGAAGATCTCTTACAATCGCCTCAAGCACCAGATAGCGCAGAGGATGATTGGCTGAGTGGCTTGAGCAGGTGGTACAGTTTCAATGCACTTTAAAATGACTGGTATTTGAGAGTTTCTAATCTAACACAGTACATAAATGAATAGCAAACCCTGCCAAAACATTACTATCACATCAAATACAGTTAAACTTGTTTGATTTACATGATCTATAAACATTATGTAAGTGCTGCTACAACAAAATGACCATCAAATGAAACCGACATCCATCAATCATGACAAAATGGAATGTATTTACAGTATGCTTCACTTTGCATGAAAAAATAGCTCATAGTTGGCATCAGAATCAATAACCAAGTGTCTAGGGTGTTTAAGCAGCATGAAGAATAGGAGACACAGGGGAAATGAGAGCAGAGAAAGAGCACATGCAACAAAAATAAATAGCCATAAATAAAAGCTAGACACTTTGAAAAAGTCCAAAAATTCAAATGAGTGAGTAAGTTCACATAGGTCTTGAACAATTAAATGACTAAAATTCCTAAAGGAACACGCCATAAATCTATGTCGACCTACCTATTTACAGTTGAAAAGCTGGTTTTACTTTGAAAGACTTTGACTTCTTAGAATTAAACTTTTAGAAAAGGGAACACATTTCACATTTGACAAATGTTGTTTGTGTAACATAGAATGAATCTCACTATGAACATACCAAATTTTATTTTCAAGCAAGTAAGCAAAAAAGCTAATGTTATGGGAGAATCTTCCTCTATGTCAGGGGTCTCAAACTCATTTTCTTCAGGGGCCGGACCAGTAAAATGATAGAATAATAATCTATAAACACTGACAACTCAAAATGTTTGCTTTTGTTTTACTGCAAAAACAAACAAACAAAAAACAATTACATAATGAAAATGCTTACTTTTATAAACCATTCAAGCAAAAAATAAAGAAATAAATAATAATAATTTGAGTAATCTTAAAAAAAAACCTGAAATTTCTTAAGAAAAATAAATGTTATTTTAACAATAATCTGCCTCAACGCATCCTTTTTAAAAGTGCATTATGGATCAGATGTACAAAGACAGTAAAAACTACAAAATGGCTTAAATTGTGCTTAATTTTCTTTAGACATTTCAGGTTATTCATATTGGTTTGTCATATTTTATAGTTACAGGATAGTATGCAAATGTGAATATTTTCACAGTTATGTTATTTTTTGCAGTAAAACAAAGACAAACATTTGAACTTGTCATTATTTATTGGCATAATGTAATAGTATTATTTTCACATCAAACAAGAATAAAATATGGAGTCATTATTGTGTTTGTATGATTTATATGTAGGTTATTCTGTTATTTGACTCTGGATAATATTGGTCTGTATGTGGAACCTGAATTAAAATCCATTCCACAGCAGTTTACAAATTCATTCCAGGGGCTGCATTGGAACCTTTGGTGGGCCGCATTTGGCCCACGGGCCGCATGTTTGAGACCCCTGCTCTATGGACTATATTCACTATCCAGGGTGCTGAAATTCTGGAAGTATGTCGGGTGCTGCCACTCTAAAAGAAGAAAACGTCATTATTTCCGGTTCCCCTAGCATTTTATGAACACATTCAACAGCTGTCATTGTACATGTGTAATATAGTTGCATAATAAACTGTGATCGGACCATCTGCATATGTTATTCATCCAAAACTTATTCTAGTTTATCTTACATCTAAATGCTGTTCCATATAATATTGACAGTATTTCATGTCAGCACCCACATGCTGACAATATTGAACCCAGAGCTTTGACTAAATGCTTTTTGAGTAATTACTTGAGCTGTGAGCACAGCTTGGGCTGATGTGACCCATCAGTCCAAACTGCGCCTTTATTCTACAACTGAGCCTCTGACTCTGCAACCGAGGGATCATTACACCTTCCTCTGTGGATCCCAGTGGGCATCTATTAACAGTCATCCTCCCTATTGTGCAGCAGATTAAAACTCACAGGCCATTAGACAGCACATTTAGAAGCTTTTCAAGTGGAAGGGACACTGTTTGTGTCAGAACCTGTTGTGACCTGTGTTTAGTTATTCCACTAGATTCCTGTGAGTTTGTTTCCAATATAAGACTTCAGATGTGTAAAATTTAAACAGAGGCATATATTTTAACCTATAAAGATCAAGAGCTTCTTTTGTGTCAGTTCCTAAATCATTTTTTTGTCTATATTTAACCTTTCTTAAGTGATATATCATCATTGATTATCATATTACACTCCTTATTTTGTATTGTTTTCCAATTTGCTGAACATGTACAGTAGATATACATAAAAGCTCAGAGTAGGAGTAAGGGTTTTTATATGAGAAACAAAGAAAACTGAAGAAAGACATACTTTTACAGTGAAGATATCAATAACTGAACATAAAAACAAGTGTCTCCATCCACTGTCATTGATCAAACTCCATGGGTTTTACTGCTGAATCAATGGTGTAACAGATGATGATTCACTACGGAGCCTCTGAAAATCCAAATAGGTGATATCTAATGACCATGAAAAGATTAAAAAAAAAAAAAAAAAACCCTGCATTTTACACCAATTATTCACATGGATTAATAGGATTAGTGGATCAACAGGTATTAAACAGTTTACACCAGTAGATGAGTTTGGTTAACAGTGGCTGTTTGGATCTTTATGGGTTAAAATGCATGATACATTCAAACATTAAGTAATTAAAATGCTAATCCTTACGATGCATTTGTTTTCTGTACTCAACTGTGTGTGGCACAATTATTATTGTACACATCAGGTATATAAATCTGTTTAAACAGTCCCATGTGGACACCATTATATGAAGAATGCATGTTCCAACAATGTACAGTATTAAATGTTACAAGTTACATAGTGTGAACCCCTTAATACCAAAAATCTATCCTATATACTGTGCTATATTCTTTTTTTTCCTAAACTTATATACAAATTCAGGTATTAACAGGTTAAGGCACAGGAGTTGAGACACCTTAGGGTTAAGATTCCATGATTAATGCGTATGAAAAGAAAGAAAGAAACAAAAGACTCTCCCAAAACAACTGTGTCTGTGCTTCCATTATTGCTTTAATGTATTTTCTCTTTGTACTGAGATCCTCTTATAACAAACTACCTTCACAAGCACATACCAAGCATAAAATGCATATGCAATAAAAAGTATTCTTGAACCGAATGCATGTTCATTTCCAATATTGTTATAATTCATCATATATTTTCTTGCTTTAATTGACTGGGCTGTAGGGTTTAATATAAATGTGTGTATGTACACCTTCAACCCACCATGCTCCATATCAACTTATACTCTATTTGTCTGGTTGCCTTCCTCCCCTGTCACCATAAATAGGAACTGCCCCAGACACATTACTATTCCTACAACATAATCCAATGCAGGTATAACCTACATCATGGCACAGAAGTGATACACTAGTCCACTAATGGTTTCATATTTCTTTCCATCCCCTCAGGATCAATACAGCACAGAAAACCACACATAACGTTTGGAGACATATGTCAAACTTAGAAGATAGATACGCAAAATATAACAAGTTAGTTTTGAGCGCGCGCACAAAATCTGTATCTTTGTTGGAAAAGCAGCTGATATAGATAGATCTGCGCCAGAGCATCAGTCCTATCCTGAGCGGAGGGGGAGACACACGTAGGAAACACAGAGGCTTCGTGAGGGATGAACGGACTCAAAGTGAGGTCGAAGAAGTCGGAGGAATTTCCTTTTTTTTTCGTATTGGGATAAACAAATGAAAGGACAAACAGTCTGAC
Source organism: Siphamia tubifer (assembly GCA_020466265.1). Lineage (NCBI taxonomy): Eukaryota > Metazoa > Chordata > Actinopteri > Kurtiformes > Apogonidae > Siphamia > Siphamia tubifer. Next base: position 45,334,782 of record CM035785.1, on the reverse strand, counting down.
TCAGTGACTCGGACGCATCGTGGACACTTTTGGACACTTTTAGGATCATTGTGCATCGTTCTGTCCGTCTATCGAGGGTGAAAACACAGTACACATCCCATCCACTGATTTGGTTTTGTTTTTTTTTCCTAATCTTTTTTTTTTTTTTATCCCTTTTTTCCCTTCAACTCGCACCACTTGTCTGTTGTTTTCATGTGCGCAATGGCTCGTGCTCTCCATCGTTTGCGCACGCGGGGCTTTACCTGGATGCTTGACTGAAAAAGAAAAAAGAAAAAATATATATATTTAACTATTTTTAACAACTTCTGTGGATCCGACCCTAAGAGCCTGGATACTTTGGAGATTTCAGAGCCGTATTTCATGAAAACCTCCTGCCTTGTGTTTTCTATAGAAGACTGTAAAGGGTTTTAACTCGTAGCGCACTTGTGTCTGACGATGTACTCCAGAAGGGAATACTGTGTGCTTTTGTTCTTGCTTAAAAGTGTTCTGTCGGACCCTGGAACCACGAACCAAGGTGAGCACAAAGGGCATTAAAGCATCTCCCACTGCAGATTTAAGTTTTGGTATTTATTCCAGTCTTTTTTAAAGAACGACATTGCATTCACTTTCCTTAATACATAAAAACTGTATTTACACATTTAACATTTAATTTCATTTGAATGGATGCATCATATATAGTGATTAGATGTATCCAAATGACTATAATGTTCTTTTATTTCCCCCCTCGGTGCAACTTTGTTATTGTTTGCCCTCCTCAAAGTATGAGGAATATAGTGAAAAATAGGTGAAATTCAAATATACAGTAGGTGCCATCTGCTGTTAAAGCCATATTATAGAGAAGTCTCTGACAGTATATTCCACCTCTAAAATCACAATGCCACACAAAACACTGGGACAGCTATAGGGACCATAGTGTGTCTCTGACATACCCTGACAGCACCACTGATTCATCTATCTCTGTCTTTCTATGTTTTGATGATTGAATTCATTAATTGGTGGAAAATGTTCTATTATTTTGGCCTCTTATTTAGATGATCCCTCATAAACAGACATGTCTGAATGCCATTATGTTCAGGCATGGATCATTCTCACCTTGAAAATAAGAAGCGGTGTGAAGATGCACATATACACTATCAGAATCACAGGGAATATTAATGCTATCTGCTGTGCTCATGAGTCACGTGGTTAAATGGCTGACATGATATAATCTGCTCTTGACATCTTCTTCTTCAGACATTTTCAGAGGTCAGTTGAATATTCCTTTTTGAATGTTTAATGTTTAAGGTTACGTATTTTCAGAGATGAGAGGAGCCCTCTCTGTTGCCAAATGTCAAAGTCTCCTTCACTTCATTTCTTTGTGTGTGTGTGTGTGTGTGTGTGTGTTCAGTTTCCCACAGGATGTCTACGTCTGTGGTTGTGACAGACTTGAAGGGAGGGGGCACACACAGGGGAAATCTGAAAAAACTACAACGTGAGGAGTTTAAATATACAGAGAACAAAGTTAATATATGTTGGGTCAGCTGCAGTTTATCTGCCTGAGTGTTCTGAATGTGAAATATGTAATCATACGTGCAAGTTCATGGCTATGGAAACATTCTTTTTTTTGGTCTCTTACCTTAGTATTTGACAACTTTATTTAGCTTTATTTGGGTGTTTTTTTGCACAGATTTAATAAACAATGTGAATTTCCATATAAAGTGGAGTATTCTGAACCTTCACACAAAATTATTTATATCACAATGTTTGAAGATTTTTGTGTTAAAATGCCACAATTTTTTTTCAGTTGTCAGTTTGTGGGTTGTTTTTGGGCTTTGGAAAATCAGCTTTTATATTTTCATACAGGTGTAGGTTTACATGCCATTATGTAACTGACTGGTTGCGGTTCATGTTCAGAAAGACATTCATCTAATCATCCATTCTGTTACAGAAACTTAGAAAAAGTGTTTTTTTTTTTAATCATGGCAAAATGATGTAATTTCATCTTCATAGAGATATCATGGTTTGATTTGCAAAGGTGTAAAGTAACTGAGTAGAAGTACTTCATTACTGTACTTAAGTAGATTTTTTTTAGGTATCTGTACTTTACTAGAGTATTTTTTTTGGCAACTTTTGACTTTTACTCCCTACATTTTTATATAAATATCTGTACTTTATACTCTTTACATTTCTAGAATAGCCCTGTTACTTTTTCAAACCAAACAGATGTGACAGTACGAAAAATAAGTCACTTCAGAGGGAAAAAAGAGAGAAACTGAGACTTTACTGTATAGGTTATAGTCATATGACTATTACCTCATCATTTTGACTATTTATCTCACAATTGTAACTTCTAAAATCACAATTTTAACAATTTATCTTAAAATTCTGCATTTTTATCTCATATTTATGACTTTTTTTAAAATCTCATGATGACTTTTTTTAATCTCAATTGTGACTTCTTTTTTTCCCCCTAAATTTCTTGCCCATATCCACAAAACTGAGTAACTGTGATTTTTTAATTCAGTTTTAAAGGCTTTACTTTTCGATATTTTTGACATATTTTCTAGTTTTTCCTGCTTAAATCAGTATTATTTCATCCATAGCAAAAACAAAAAAAGCAGTTGTACTTTTTACTTTATTACAATTGAGAAATCATACTCTTTTTTTTTTTTTTTACTTTCACTACTACTACCACTACTTCTACTTTTATCAGAGTATTTATTCACGTAAGTAACTGTACTTCTACTTAAGTACAGAATGTGAGTAAAAGGATCCAACTTTTTCCAAAGATTAAAAAAAAATGTCGTTTTCAGATGATATCAGTTCTAATAAAATATAATAGCAAAAGGCACATAAGCACAAATGCTTCAATATGTAGATTTTTGTTCTTTCTGAGGTTCCTCACTGATATTGCTGTAACGTATTTACACGTTGCAGTTAAAAGTTGTGTCGGTGTAAAGTGGCCCATCTTTACATGACTCATAGCATGACCTGTGACTCAGCTTTTCAATCATCAGTGGCTTGTTTTAGAATTTGGTGTAATATTGTGCTTCCTTTATGTATTTATGGACTGTGACTTACCTGTTGCTAAGAAGCCGAGTGTTGGCGAACTCCTGTCACAATAGGTTGTGTTTTCACAGCTTATTAGATGTGACACCGTCTCCCCTAAACAACAGGGGAGCTCAGGGAAGAGTATTTCTTTCTGTTTTTTTTTTTTTTTTCTTTTTTGTGGATCAGTATTAGAATTGCAATTATGGAAAGGACCTCATTATCATCATACTTATTCATAATTTAAGACAAACTACAAATTCTCTCTAGATACAAGAAACCACACTGGCAGGTTTTAAGGACATCATAGCCTGGTGCTTTTTTTTTTTTTTTTCATTTAATCTCGTCATGAATCTTTGGTGTAAACTGGGCTTAAAACTATACTGATCAACATCCAGCCCTTTTCACATACACTTACACAAGGTCAAATGAGTGGTGGTGCTGCCTGATGGTCTGAATAACAGCCAGAAAAGGGGATGGATGTGATTAGTCCTTTAACCCCTGATGCATCAGTGATGACACGTTCTTAATGGATGGTTTAGTTTGAAAATTCAGAATAATTAAAGTTTTTTTTTGGTGGTATTTTACTGATAATTTTGTTCGGGGTACTGATGTACAGGTGTAGAAAAGCAACTGAAAAGCCCAAACTAAAACTACTGGAACCAAATTACAACACTAGTCATTTATTCCTTTTTTTTTTTTTTTTAACTTAATTTGTATTTATTTATTTATTTACTTATTGTTGGGGGGGTTGTATTTTTTCGTTATTTGATATTTTGTGAATAGTTATTAGTTTCTGTTGATGTTGCTTATTTTTGTTTGTTTTTCCTATGTTTTGTTTTTTTATTTTATTATTTCCCTTCAATTGTGTTCTGTTAGTATCTTACTTTGTTCATGTTACATATTATTTTGTTACTTTAATATTCATTTTTATTCATTTTACCCAAAATTCCACCTGCGAAATGCAAACATAATAAATGCAGATGCTGTCAGAAAGTCAACGAAACATTCCCTTTCAAAAAATTTATTGTCCCACTTGTTTTCCCAATAGGTCTGCTCCCTATTGTTTACTTATCCTTCACTGTATGAATCACAGCTGAATATGGGTGATAGTTGTTGCTCAGTAAATGTCACTATGCACATTCTCGATGGTCTAAGCAGCTATAAAAATGTCACATTGTATCACAAATCCATTTTTACTAATAGCCCTATTCATTTTTAGATTTCCTATAAAACTCTTTAGATTTATATTCTACATTTTTCAATTGTTTATTTCTTTATTTTCTTTCTCCATCATTTTGCTTATGTAACATCTACTTACATCACAAAGAAAATATGAATGACAAAAGAAAACTGCTGCAAAATGTAATTAATTGTTATTGCTTTTTCCACCTCTCAGGGACTATTATGACATAAAACATTGTTTTTTTTTTCTTTTTTACTGACCCTAAATTTAAATAAAACTCAAAAATTATTCCTTCACTAATCTTACCAACATAATGTGTTCATATCATTTTCAAAAATTATTACATGAATACCAAAGTATTTCTGAAACATGATGAGGATTATTTATGTAAAATAGACCCGAAAAGTTAATAAACTGAACAAAATCGAACTTGCCTGCAATTTTGTGTCCAAAAGAAAAGATCATAGCAAAGGTGTTGGTTCTTGTTGGTATACTAGCAAGACCTGAATATATCATTTGTTGACTGCCCAAGATGTTTGGTGACTTAAATTTAGATTAGATATCAGGGTTCAAAGTTACCTCTACCAAACGGTTGAGCTGACCAACAAAGGGTTATTCTACAGTGGTATTCAAAAACAAAAAACAAAACTGTATTTAGTTAACACAAACTAATAATCAAGACAAAGTCTGACACAAATCTAATCAAATAAGTCACAAATATTTGGTGTTTCTTAGTGTTAATATGACTAATATTTGATTAACTACTAATGGTGCAATTTCTCATAAAATCACTTCATTAAACACATCACTATTGTGTGTTTTCAGAGGTGGTGTATTCAGACACTTCTGAGCTCACAGCATGCAGCAGTGTCTGTGTCATGAATAATGTCAGTCAACATTCTTTATCATCTCAAGTTGGAAAAAAAAGGACACTTGTTTTCCATGTGGCTTTTGAAACTACATCTTGAAAATGTAAAGAAGCAAAGATCTGAGCCTATGGCCGTCGCTTTGAATAAGTTCAAACAAATATTTATGATGATTCTGATTTGATGTCTGTCTTTTTGAGTGTTTTTGAACCACTCGTAGCAGAAGATATGTATAAATTTTTCAAGTGTGGTTCAGGCCCAGGTTTTTACTCACTTCCAAAAACAGATGGTTTTGTTCTGCAGAGAAGGCTGTAATACCATTGAAAAGAATTAATGTAATATATGTGATTTTAAAATTGGTATGTGATGTGACAGTCTAATAACTTGGTAGGCCAAGCAGCTAGGAAATATAGCTTAAAGGAAACTATCGGTAAAAACAAATCACAGGTTATGTAATACAAATCTAGATAGCAGTCGTTCTACACTGGAGGTGCAATATTTTTTCTATTTTCTTTTGAAGTGTAAATTTTCCACTGAGATGTGACACAAGAAATGTACAACTTAAGTGTGACTTTACAAATGTTTCTTGTTGCATCTCCAACTGTGTGTGCAATTAGAGCTTCACAGGATATAGACATAGAAAAACTAAAGCTAAGGGAAATTAAGGTAAAGTATAGGATAAGCGAAATTTCTTACGAGGTTGTTCAGAGGAAACATTATGGTGTTCATGTGACAGATCAAGTTAACATGTTTGTTGACCCTGGTATTTTTTTTTTTTAATTGTTTCTGCTGCTTAGAGAGAAGAAACCAGCTGCTGTGCAAAAATGAAGCATACACAGTAAATTTTGCAGTGTTAAATCAACACTTAGAGAGTTTATTTAACTTCTTCTAGAGTGTATTTGGTCCCATTGTCTCCAAATTAACACTGCAAAATCTACAGTGTAGTCAATTTGATTTTAATCAAAAAGAATGATTGAGACCTAACTTGACAGACAAGTGTTGCAAATGTTCCAGTCTGTCCAAAAAAAAAAAAAATGTTATTCATTTAACAACTTGAACTGCAATGTTTTACAGTTGGTTAGTGACATGTCATAAGAAGATATATATATATATATATATATTTTTTTTTAATTTCTTTTGCTTTTTACACGACAAAATAGGAAACTATAAACAGTATCAACAATCAGACAAAACTATTAGAATTAAAATATTGGACAATGCAGATGATACTGGAGTTAGCAGATGATAAGGCTTTAATATATAATAGTAATAAATAAAGTAATAAATGATGTGGATATAACTCTCCACACCTCTGGTCCAGTCTGTTATATGTATTCAGGGTGTATTTGCATTTGCCATGATTCAATTCAGATAGTTTTACTTTTTTACTTTTTTTTTTTTTTTTTATAACTAGTACAGATGTTAAAACTGCTGAAGCTCATACATGAACCTTCCACTGGCTTCACTCATTCTGATGAAGTGCTAATCATTAAATATACATTTTTTTATTTTATTTTTTACAGCAAATGTATAATTATCATTTATTGTGTCTAAGGATTTGTAAGACGTTCGATTGTATCTGTACTGCAGGTCATACACTGATTTATACATTTTTGTTTGATGTTTGAGGGTCAGGTAACACATGCACAGACCAGGGTGTGACATCATTGTTTTCCATTTTCTCTTAAAATATTAATCCACATTTAAAATAAAATCTTTTTTTTTTTTTTTTTTTTTTTTTTAACTTTCACTTTCATCTCAGTTCTTGTGACTAATGATAGACCGATATTTTGACTGGGCCAATATTTAAGTAGTTTTTCTTGTATTAGTATCAGACTGTTGCATAGGTTGATATACTCTTTTTCTCCTTCCTGACAGGTGGCGTTCACAGCACCTGCTATCTACACTGAAAAAAAAATGGTGTAGTAATATTATAATATAATACCATTTTTATTTTCTAATTGTAAGTAAAGAAGATTTTCTGGTGTGTAGGGTATTTTGGAAAAAACAACCCTAAGCCAGGATCCAAAGAAAAAATCCTCCCCTAATCTTTACATTTTATCCTTTTATTTTAAATTATATTATTATAATAATAACAAAAATGAATCCAAACAAAATTATGCTTATAAAATGTCCACAAATGTAGATTAAATTCACATGAGGCTCCACCGGCACAATCAGAAAACTGTAGTGCTCTAATTTTGTCAATCAAAACAATGTCAACTGTTCACCTTGTGCTGTGTTTCCATAGTGATTAAAGGCCCCTTAAGTAACTTCCTGTAATTATTCTAAATCCACATTTTTGACCTGGTACATATGTTTTCAACCTAAATTATGCATTATAAATTAAGATAACCTATGGATGGATTTGGATTACATTTTCAGGATGTGTTGGGAGTGAGGTAATAAATAAATAAATAAATAAATAAATAAATAAATAAAGTCGGGAGACAATGTTTGCCTCTGTCAACTATGATATAGAACATTGCCCATGATCATGAGATATTGCTTTTGTAATTTTGTAAAAATCAATAACTTTGTGTCTCTGGTGGTCTGTCTTTCTCCCCCTTTACCCTTTCTCTCTCTCTCTCTCTCTCTCTTTCTCTTTCTCTCTCTCTCTCTCTCTCTCTCTCTCTCTCTCTCTCTCTCTCTCTCTCTCTCTCTCTCTGTCCTCTTTTTAAACACAGGCAAAGCCACCTTATTATAATTCAGCCTTTAATTACCAGTAGAGGATCAAGGCTAAATGAAGTCTCTGTAAATACTGAAGCGGTTCATTTAGTCTCACCAAAGTGTATCTTCTCTGGTTATCTAACTTGTTCTCAAAACAGCAGCAACCCCATTAAATTAGGCCAGATTTGGCAAAGTCTGTTGTACACTAGAGTGACGGGTCGTCTGAAGATGTGACTCTCTGGTCTATAATGTCAACCAGTGAAGTGGGACGCACTTTATTGATAGAGATTGTAATTAACTGGCGGTGTGAAGACAAAGGAAATTGCACATTCATCATATCAAATTGGCTCCGAGGGCTAAGTCGGGGCCAGATAATAGCTCTCTTCATGTCTGAACCGTGACTAGAGTGCAGACAGCCTCAGATGGTTGCACTAGTATGTCCACAGTGCAGCCATCGACATGCAACAACAAGCAAACTGTTGATACAGCCATGCAAAAGTCAGGTAGATGTGACTGCGCCAAACAAAGAAATGCACGTAGATGTAGTTTAATGTGTGCATGAGTGTCCTTTATCATTAATTCATACTGAGTATGATTGTCTGTTGGTCCATCTGTCCACTTGTCTTCATCTTGTAGTCCATCCATCTTTCTGTCAAACATTACAGACATGACTGATCTGATTTACATGTCATAGATAATGAACCATTGTGTGTATATATCATGCAGTAATTTTTGTCCTACTGAGTATAATTGGGCTGTAATAATAATAATAATAATAATAATAATAATAATAATAATAATAATAATAATAATAATAATAATAATAATAATAATAATAATAATAATAATAATAATAATAATAATAATAATAATAATAATAATATACATAATGTTTTGACTGCAGTTTGATCAAAATTAGTGTATTTCTATGATTATTTATGTATAATTGAAGGATTTAATGACTATAGGGTCGGCTTGACCTCTCTTTATTGGCACGAAGGTCATTATAAACAAAGCACCAGTAATAGATTAATCAAATAATGATGAATAATAAGATTTAAATGGTGTGTAGATAAACATGCATTTATTTATAAAATACAATAATGGACTATCATCAACCCTTCAGAGACTGAGAGTATTTTAGCTATTTTTGAATGATTTATATTTTGTCTTCTCTCATCAAAAAAAGTGTTTATCTTGACTTATTTGGTGTGTTTTTTTTTCATAGTACAACCTCACCTGTGTGACTGTACAGTTATTTTTTTCATATGATATGCTGCTTTAATGCACTAAACCTAAAATCAAACAAAAACCATGAAATTCAAATAGAATAAAAAACTTTTTTCACCAAAAATACGTAGAATGAGCTATTTTCCTAACTTAAAATGAACATATACAGTAAATAGATGATTCAAAAACATTTATTTTAAATATGGTGAATAGTAAATGTATATATTAATATATAAATATGAAATACCTCAAGCATTTTTTGGGAAAACTATATTCAAGTATTTCCAAAACAATCTGGTGTCACAATATGATGGAACAAACCATTTTCAACAAATCAGAAAACTATATAGTATACTATTACAACTATATACAAACAATCAGGTGTCACAGAATTCCACAGAAGTCACTTATGTCGTGACTTTTATGTTATGAATACACATGAATATGACAGTTATGAATAAATTCCCTTAGAAGCCAATTTTTACCATCTCTATGTGTACCAAACAATGACAGTATCATTAAATAATCAGTTTTTATAGTGCCTTATAACTTTAGTTTTACATTTGCTTTCAACATGATTGACTTCACAGCTTTAGTTTGTTATCTGCACTGTCCACACTAATGTAAATGGAGTTTCAAAGAGACTCCTTCTTGCTGCTTTGTCATCTTAAATTGTACACATCACCAGGGTGCACCGGTGCATTCAGGGACTCCTCAGTGTTAAAACTATTACATTTAAAAAAAAAAAAAAAAAAAAAGCGTAATCCCTTTTTAGTCTCTAAAAATCAGATAAATAAAAATAACATGCAATTTCTCAGTTTTTCAGCATAATCAGATGTGTCATTACGAGGCACCATAGTATATTTAGGGACACCATCATTTAATTCACCACTAAAAATCCATGTAATTTGACCAATTCCAGTGTTTTTTATGTTGAATTAAATATAGGTTTTGCTTTGCGTCACTCTACTTTTCTATGTTGTGATGTAATAACCTTTGAATTTACTTCATATCTACTTTACATGATAAGTAAATGAAATGTGAGCAAATATCTGATTTTCCCCAACAAAATGACAATAATGATATTATGCTAAATGGTGATGGATCACTCAGGAAAGGTTAAAGTCATCATAAAAATAGTTATAGGTCTTTCAGGGTTCATAAAAAATAAACCCAAATTGCTTTGTCATTTTTTACAGGAGTTGTAATCTTGTCTCTGTCTGATATGACTAACATAAAAATTATAGTTTTTCCTACTTTTTTAATTAATAAATGTATTTATTTATATATTCCCCTTTATTCATCTTATCCTGGATGTCATGGAGGACATAGGACTCTTGACCTCTGTGAAGGAGAGCACTAATCTTTCAGACTCCACTGAAAACGGAGGGCGGTTCTGTCTTAGTGTTAGTGTTTTTCTGGACTTTGCTAAGAGCTGTTATTTCATAGGTGGTTGAGTCGGATAAGGGCTTTACAGCTTTGTCAGCTCGTCATTGACAGCTTGATAACTATTGTCTGCTCTCTTCCTGTTTTGTCACCTCCATTTCTCTTCTTTTTAAATTCACTGTCCAACCTCTCTCACTTACCTTCTGTGTTCTTTCTGTCACTCTTTATGCTTGCACTGTTCCAACTTTTCTTCTCCATTATACATGACTTTCTTTCTCACCATCCTGCTTTCTCTAGTGGTTCTGTTGGACACCACAACAGTGCTCGGAGAACTGGACTGGAAGACCTATCCTGTCAATGGGGTGAGTGACTTTAGCACCTTTTACTATGACCTCAATGTCCACATGGGATGTAACCTGTCAACAGCTGAGGAAGGAAGAAAATAATGTATCAATATATACAGTGATGGAAAAAAAATGCTTTCAGACATTCTTAAAATTGTACACAGTCTGAAACATTATCATGAAATATCTGTGGAAAAATCTTTTTTTTTGCATTTCAAAAACATGTGGCTGCATCAGACAGACATAAACAAATGCAACTATTTATTGTGTGTTTACTTGTTAAAAGAAAAACAACTAGAATAAACTAGAAAAGCACTCAGAAACTGCAGACCCCCCCCCCCCCAGTCTATAAACATTTCCTGAAAATGTAATCAAAATTCTTTCTTTCTACATTTTTTTGTGTGTGTTATATTGCTAACAGACAGACATACAAGCAAACAGACAAACCCTGATGAAAACATAACCTCTTTGTTGGAGGGAACTAACATGTTGGCATTCTTTGACTTCTATGAAACAGTGCATGCTCAGAAGGGAGCATGTGGGTTTGGAGAATGGAACAATACTGGGAAGAGTTCACTGACAAGTGTATAATCTGTGTGCATGCAGTACATATATTATGCATTGTATATTTAACTGTTATACAGATTATAGACTGATAAATCTGCTTGGATCAAAAAGCTTGTTACATTCACAACTCAATATAGTATAGTATAGTATAGTATAGTATAGTATAGTATAGTATAGTATAGTATAGTATAGTATAGTATAGTATAGTATAGTATAGTAGAGTAGAGTAGAGTAAAGTATAGCATAGTATAGTATAGTATAGTATAGTATAGTATAGTATAGTATAGTATAGTATAGTATAGTATAGTATAGTATAGTATAGTATAGTATAGTATAGTATAGTATAGTAGAGTAGAGTAAAGTATAGCATAGTATAGTATAGTATAGTATAGTATAGTATAGTATAGTATAGTATAGTATAGTATAGTATAGTATAGTATAGTATAGTATAGTATAGTATAGTAGAGTAGAGTAGAGTAAAGTATAGCATAGTATAGTATAGCATAGTATAGTATAGTATAGTATAGTATAGTATAGTATAGTATAGTAGAGTAGAGTAGAGTAGAGTAGAGTAGAGTGTAGTGTAGTGTAGTGTAGTGTAGTGTAGTGTAGTATAGTATAGTATAGTATAGTGTAGTGTAGTGTAGTGTAGTGTAGTATAGTATAGTATAGTATAGTATAGTATAGTATAGTATAGTATAGTATAGTATAGTATAGTATAGTATAGTATAGTATAGTATAGTATAGTATAGTATAGTATAGTATAGTATAGTATAGTATTTACGTCCAATTGTAGCTTCTCAACTGGAATTACTGATCTGAAGGGAAAATAATCACGAAAAATACATAAGTAGTTTGATTTTAACATCCAGATTCATTAAAGAAAGGGATGTCAAACACTGAGCTGTGAACAGATTCATGACCCACTTGTAATAAAACACATTAATAGTAGTTAAGAATTAGAATTTAAGAATATTTGTTCATATATGTATTTAACATGCAGTCATACATACATACATTGAAATTGACCCTCTTTGTTTATTCAACCTATCTTTAGTTGACCATGTAGGAACACACCAAACACAACTAGGTCATAGATACTGTAGATGACACTTGGAAAAAAAAACCTCACAAATATGTTAAACAAAAAAAGGAATAAGAAGAAGTATTTTACAGGCAAAAACTGTTCATCTTGCTACTTGATCATATTGAATTTTCCCCCTGTGATGAATTCATATAGTCATATATTTGAGCACTTTTAGTCGCCGCCATAGGATATTATTGAACTTCAGGAATTCTGTATTGAACAATCCGTATCATTGCCTCTAGTCCGAAGTGTTTTTCCAACTGACCTTCAATCAGACTCTGGCAAATCTCATTCATTTTCTTTCTGATCAACATGAGACATTTTAACCACCGTATTCAGAAAAAAACAGACTCACAGTGATTTTTCCTGTCATTTTAATCCCACAAATGTTTGCTCCATCTCCATATAAAAAGTGACATGAAATACATTTGGGGCTATATAAATAAAATTGGATTGATTGATCTCAAACAATGCATTCAACAATCCTATTAACTCACTTCTTTTCTTCTCACTTCCTGTTCGCTACATTTGCACTTCACCTGGTTTTCATTCACTTGATAATGTTTTGTTTATTGTACTTCACCAACGATGCTGGATGTGGATCCTCTCTTTTGTAAATCGCCATGGATAAAAGCGTCTTCTAAATATAATGTAAAATACCACAGTTATACAATGCAGACCGCAGAATTGTTCATTTTTTTTCAGCAAACTATGGTCGGTTGAAGAGGCTTCAGGCTTCAGTCCCCTGTGGGAAAGAGCAGTATGATGGCAGGGAAAAGAGGAGAAAATATTCTAAATATAGCAAACACTTAAACACATATTGATTTTCAGGAGGGCCTTTCTCAGGTGGTAAAACCAGCATAAAAAGTCACACTAATTCTCTTCGAGCCTCATGTGATTCTGCATGAGTGTCTTGTGATTATCTATCACACGGATGTCCCTGAACTACTCCTGTCGCACCTTCATACCTGACGTTGATCATCACATTCACAGCCTTTTTCAGGCTCTGGAGTAATTTTCAGATTCATGCTGTGGGAAGAGTTGGACTCAGAACAGAAGTAGTTACTCTTTAATTACTTTAAGTACGATGGTCATGACTCCTATCCATTTATTTATTGAGATATTAGTTACCCTGTCTCAGCTGTTCAGCTCAACAATAATCACTCTTCAATATAGTCATCAAATTTTTGCTTATGGAAACCATCATTATTATTGGTTGACAATGACACATGATTTCTAGTGCAGACTAAATCATTACAGAGACTGTGAGGTGGTAAAGGTATCCTGTGGAGCTTTTGACCTCTATTAGTGCTATATCTTTTGAAGTGGATCCACTTCTGTTTTCCTGGTGTGCATGAATGGGGACACATATGTAGGCCATTGATTTTGTGTTCAGCAGGCAGTTGGTGGTTGTAAAGTGACAAGGAGCATAGTATAATATACCAACAAAGAGGCTTATATGAGGCGTATAGAAGGCTCTGAGGAAGCGTGTTGGGGTATTGTTCAAGAGTGAGAAAAGGATGAAGGGTGATTTTACAGGTTGGGGCAGCATCAGCAGAAATACATAAGTAATATCAGTGTGTCAGTGTAGAGAACATGGAGTTGAAGTCACTTATTTATCCATTCATTCATTTATGTGAACCCACTTCATCTTCACTAGGGTTATGAGGGTCACTGGAACCTATTCCAGCTACTTATGGGTACACCCTAAACATGTCACTAGTTCATCACTGAGCTGACACATAAAAACAAAGAATCACTCTCACATTCACACCAATGGGCCATTTAGAGTAATCGATTAACCTATCAGTGCATGTGTTTGGATGGAGGGAAGAAGCTGGAGTACCCACAGAGAAACAACACATGCATGTGGAGAACATCCAAGCTGAGACCAGTTTAGTTTCATTTAGTCACAGTTTTCCCCTCATGTGTGGCCTCAGAATTTGTGTAGTAACCAACAGAATTAGGCTGCAAAAACAAGTATCAGAAATAGGTGTTCCTCAGCAGGGTCTCTGTAAAAGATAAGACGAGCAGCTCAGTCATCAGGTGGTGTCAGTTGAGGTGGGACTCCTAGATATCTCCCTAGAGAGGCATTTTAGGGATGTCCAATCAACAGGAGGCCCCAGGGCATAACCAGGACACACTAGAGGAATTATATCTGTGTCCCTTTGGAAGAACTGGAGGAGGCTGCTGCGGCCAGGGACAGGGACAGGGACAGGGACAGGGACAGGGACAGGGACAGGGACATCTGAGCCTGTTATATGAACAGGTCATACACAGGTTATACATGTAAGTCTTTATGTGCAAAACATGATTGATAGAATTAGTATGTTAATATAAGGAAGTTGTAGCGATATGATATCCTTTAAAAACCACTGGGATCAATTCACTCACATTACTTATCTACAAAAACAATGAAAATAGGTTGAATCTGCTGTTTGTTTATTTTTAAAACAACTAAGTGTATCTTTCTTTGCACCTATTTACCTCAATGACCATCACAATTAAAATATTGTTAGCCAGTAAGAAAAAACAAGACACACAATTTTTAAATTAAACAAAACATGTCTGAATGACGGTATAGGTTAAAATACCCAAAGTGTGACTATACTGTACTATTATTATTAAACAGACTGGATCCAGCTTTTAATATATCATGGAATAGTAAGACATACTCTATCACAGGAACTATTTCCATTGTGTCCTATTGTTTCTCCAGACTTAAACCTGAATTAAAAACACTGTTGATTTCAATTTCACAAATATTTCAACTGGCTCTGAGCAACCATTAGCAACAGCAACATTTTTATTTATTTTTTTACGCCGTTGTGTCTAATTCAGGACAAGAGATAGCAGGACTGTTTGTGTTTTCGGGCCATTATTGGAAGAGTAATAAGTCCTTTGGAGTAAAACCAATAAATAGCAACAGAATACTGAGATGTTTTCAAGGCCACGTACTAATATTGAAACAGCTTCTCCTCTCTTACACAGCCCAAATGACGTTTTGCTGTGGGGAAAAACAATTCCATTAATTGGTTGTATAAAAACTCTACACAACACATCAAATCAATATTTCATCACAACTACAGAGATTTAATGATATTTTCATAACACCTTTTTCTTTCTTGTCCCTTTATTCTGACAGTGACAAATTGTCTTGTTTTAATCAGAACCTCACACCTCTTAGCTATGTAGAGATCTGTTGATAGTAAAGTATGTAAGGGCTATCCTATCCTATCCTATCCTATCCTATCCTATCCTATCCTTATCCTACCCCTATTCTATTCTATTCTATTCTATTCTATTCTATTCTATTCTATTCTATTCTATTCTATTCTATTCTATTCTATTCTATTCTATGCTATCCAATCCTATCCTATCCTATCCTATCCTTATCCTACCCCTATTCTATTCTATTCTATTCTATTCTATTCTATTCTATTCTATTCTATTCTATCCTATCCTATCCTATCCTATCCTATCCTATCCTATCCTATCCTATCCTATCCTTATCCTACCCCTATTCTATTCTATTCTATTCTATTCTATTCTATTCTATTCTATTCTATTCTATTCTATTCTATTCTATTCTATTCTATTCTATTCTATGCTATCCAATCCTATCCTATCCTATCCTATCCTATCCTTATCCTACCCCTATTCTATTCTATTCTATTCTATTCTATTCTATTCTATTCTATTCTATTCTATTCTATTCTATTCTATTCTATTCTACTCTATTCTATTCTACTCTATTCTATTCTATTCTATTCTATCCTATCCAATCCTATCCTATCCTTATCCTACCCCTATTCTATTCTATTCTATTCTATTCTATTCTATTCTATTCTATTCTATTCTATTCTATTCTATTCTATCCTATTCTATATTCTCAATAAAAACATAAATACACAACCATTATATGAATGTGAATAATGCCTACCCCTGACAGTAATCCACACATGGTGATACTACTTCTTATATTGATTGGACTGGTTGATTAGAATAATTAATACTCGTGGTCTAATTGGGGCCATTATTGACTGAGATCCCAAGTTTTCCTTACTTTTCTCAAAGTGATATATGTGTATTGCAGTTGTTTGTGTCCTGAGGCTGAGGATATATATAGAAAGGATGGTGAGAGGTTAATGATCATCACTCTTCAAACATCTGCTTAAGAATCTGAATGCCTAAGAAAGTCTGATCTTAATGACACTAATTACCCACAGTTATAATGATTGTCAATTCGCAGTACGAACCTCTGTGGTGTCATATACTAAGAGCCGTACTTTTCAATCAGGTCAATTTTGGCTGCTGGACAGTAGTTCTGATATCATCTCAATGTTCAGGAAAAAAAAATCTGCTCCTAATGTTTTGCTGCTGCAGCCATCCATAATTTGGAATATGATATCTTTATCTGTGAGGAAATGGCTGCATGGAAACCTTTTTTTTTTTTTTTTTTTTTTTTTTTACTGCAACAAAGATTTCTGCTGACGAAATTCAGTGAAGATTCCTGTCAGGAGCTGAGTGCAGACTGGTGGGAGCTAATGTAGGAAAAAAAAAAAAAACAACAGCTACAGACTTCAACATATCTGCCCAAATAACATGTTGATAAAACCAGACTTGATCAGTTCTCATTCAACACAGACCAGTCTGTTCAGTTTGGATTTGAAGCTAACACATATTGCAATGGTTGTTTCATAACTGCACAGTTTTTATTCACTGGGACAACAGACGATAAATAGGTTGCATCTGTTAATATACTATAAGCAAGGAAAATGTATTTGTATAGCACATTTTGTGTACAGGATAAGTCAAGGTGCTTTTCATAAAACATATAAGAAAATTAAAATGATTAAAATCCATTAAAAGACAATTAAAATAAGATATATAAAAACATTTATAAAACAATGACAATCTAAGTAAAAACTCCAGTAAATAGTAATGTTTTCAGGCCTGATTTAAATGAACTGACAGTTTTTCTCAGACCTCAGGTGCTCAGGTAGTTTGTTCCACAGGTGAGGAGCAGAAGAATATACAGTAAACCTGTTCCTGATGACCTATGACCTCTGGATGCTTCATTGGGAACCAGCAGGTCTAGGATGTATTTGGGTCCAAGACCGTTTAGTTCTTTATAGACCAGGAGTAAGATTTAGAATTCTATCCTTTCACCCACAGGAAGACAATGTAAGGATTTGAGGACTGGTGTGATGTGGTTCAGTTTCCTGGTACTGGTCAGGACTCTAGCAGCAGTGTTTTGGATCAGCTGTAACTTTAAATGGTAAATGGTCTTATATTGGGCTTATATCGCCCTTTTCCCACCTTCATGGTGCTCAAAGCGCCTTACATTAGCTTTTACATTCACCCATTCACACACACAGGTTTTTAAGGTCAGTCCTACTAGGAGCCTAAGTCAACCTAAGTCTTGCCCAAGGACAGCCAGAGCTGGGACGCGAACCGCCAACCTCTTGGTCATTGGGCGACCCACTCTACCAACTGAGCCACAGCCGCCTTTAAACCAGGGGTCACCAGTCCTGGTCCTCGAGGGCTGTTTATCCTGCATGTTTAAGATGTTTCCCTCTTCCAGCACACCTGACAGTCGTTATCAGTCTTGTGCAGATGACAGGCTTATCATTGGAATCAGGTGTGTTAGAAGAGGGAGACATGGCCTTATCTCTTATCATTGTGAAAACACTTTTTTTTGCTCTGGGCAGGATGGTGGTGCAGTGGGTAGCACTCATGCCTCACAGCAAGAAGGTCCCGGGTTCAATTACATGTTCTCTCTGTGTCTGTGTGGGTTTTCTCCAGGTACTCCGGTTTCCTCCCATCATCCAAACACATGCACTGATAGGTTAATTGGTTAATCTAAAATGCCCAAAGGTGTGAATGTAAGAGTGATTGTTTGTCTATATATGTTCATATACTGGTGAATATGGGTGTACCCTGCCTTCACCTATTGTAGCTGGATTAAGCCCCCAGTGACCCCCAGTGACCCCCAGTGACTCCCAGCGACCCCCATGACCCTAGTGAAGATAAAGCGGGTTCAGGCGACGAGACTTCTTTGGTGACTTGTGACCTTCGACCTACATTCTCTATAATTTAGTGTGATCTATTGAGGACCACAATGCGCCTTTCCTGAAAATTTCAAGGAAATTGGTGAAGGAGTTTTTGCAAAAAGTTGCTGAAAAACAGGCAAAAAAACAGAACCAAAAACAATACCCATCTACCCTTTTGGGGGGCAGGGTAATAAAACAATAGTCTCATCTTGTGTTTGTAGTAATATTCAATTAAAATGGCAATTTCATTCATTCATTTTATTTAAATGGACTGCATTTATATAGCACTTTTCCACCTTCATGGTGCTTAAAGTGCTTTACATTAGCCTCTCATTCACACACACACTCATACACCAGTAGGTTTCTAAGGTTTATGGTAAGCCCTACTGGGGGCCTAAGCCAGGGTTCAGTGTCTTGCCCAAGGACACTTTGACATGTGGACAGACAGAGCCGGGACACGAACCGCCAACCTCTCGGTCATTGGGCGACCCACTCTACCAACGGAGCCACAGCCACCCCTTATTTATTCATCCCAAAAGGGACAGTTGTTTGAGATTTTTTCAATGATCACCCACTGTAGACTCAGAGTTTATGTTTAAGTAAAATAAATTATCAATCAAACGATGATTTCTCTTATTGCAGTGGGATCAATGCATTAATTAGTTCTACATCTTGCACTTAAAACCTGGTTTCTGTTTGCTGCAGTTTCTTAAGCTCAAGGCTAATAGGCAGAGCGATTAGTAGGTGCATATCTGATTGCCTCAGAGAGTGTGGGCTGCAGCTCATCTTTCAAACCAGAGGTTCACATTTGTTTTCTCTGCTCTGAACCATGCCACATCCCAAGGGTGCATTTTAGAACACTGAGGCACACAAAGTGACAAATCACCATTTTCTCCTGTTTGTATGCATAATGGAACTCAAATTACTTAATGCTGATCTTATGCAAACCAGCAAGCCTGCGTTCTTTAAAGGCACTGTATTTCTGTTCCTTGCCTAGAAATGAGGGCAGTGAACTGACAAAATATGGAGAGTATAGGAGATAGAAACTCCTCCCACACCCAGCGTCTGAGTCTTGCTTGAATTAGCAATTTCTCTCCATGACTATTGTATTTATACATCTACTGTATACAGTGAATGACAGAACAACTCAGAAAGCAAAGGCTAAGTGGCATGTAAGAAACACTGCAGAACACACTGTTTAGAGCAATTTACAACATTCAGCTTTTTACATTAGCACAGATCAGTAGAGCAGAACAAAGTGTGTGGGTTTGTGTTACTTTAACAGATTAAACAATACACTTAAGTTAAAAGCTCACAATACAGTGGTTTCTTCAAGCCTCAAGGTTTAATGTTCAATAATTGTGTGAATGTATACTTCACAGCCTACTGAATTTACATGAATAGGTATGTATGCTATACAGCCTGGGTGTGATTTGCTGGGGGGGAGGGGAGGGTTCACCACCCCCCCACCCCCCTGGTTTTGGACATCACCATAGGGGCCTGTGGTTTATGAGTCATTCTGACAGCATAAACACAAAATGCCTGAAAGAGGAACTGTGTAAAGGTCGCAGCCGGACACACGAGCCACTTTTCCACCGACCATTCCTATCCCACCCTGAGCCAGTTGTGACGCACCATCATGGAGGAAATGTGCCTGGCGGGTGCCCAAGCCAGACCCATGGGGAGGGCCAGGTTCGAACGTGGCCCGTCCGGAGATGGCCAGAGAGAACTGAACCTTGGTCCCGGGCGCACCACTGTACCGTGCCCTCACACGAGGGCAGCAAAAAAGGCCACATGAACGACACCATCGGAGAAAACTACTGATTTTAAATGTTTATTTTGTGATTTGAGCCTCATTTATGTTATTCATGTGGGAATGAAGGTCATAACATCCAACGCAAGCTTTTTTCTGTGAAAAAAACCCCCACCCCCCTCTGTTTTTTTGATAAATCGCACCCTGTATAAGGCTAATTACTGTAGATAAGACTCAAATCTGTTTTTAGACTGAACATAACAGACTTTTATACACTGTGTCATGTCTGATAGATAGTCAGGTTCTGCACATAAACCTTTGTCTGGCAAAAACACAGTTACGCATAATATTTCATTGAACTGTCTGGGTTTGATTACAGGGTTCAGTCACTGATGTTTATGCTATACAACACTTGTGCAGTGTCACAACAAATGTTACATTTAGTTATGTTGAGATTTGCACTAATTTTCCATCAATATCTTGTATTGACAGTAAGAGAGTTATTTCATTGTGCAAAGTCTTCTCTATCACATCCCAAAGATTCTCAATGTTTAGTTTAGTTCAATCCAAGTGTAAAAACACTTCTCACACTCCCAGAATCAGTCTTTCACAGTTTGAGCCTAGTGAGCCCTGGTGTTATCTTCTTGTATATACACTAACCGACCACTTAATTAGGTACAACTTGCTAGTACCGGGTTGGACCACCTTTTGCCTTCAGAACTGCCTTAATACACCGTGCCGTAGATTCAAGACGGTACTGGAAAGTTTGGTCAATATTTACATGATAGCATCATGCAGTTGCTGCAGATTTGTTGGCTGCACATCCATGATGCGAATCTCCCGTTCCACCACATCCCATAGGTCCTCTATTGGATCGAGATCTGGTGACTGTGGAGGCCATTAGAGTACAGTGAACTCATTGTCATATTTAAGAAACCACTCTGAAATGGTTTGAGCTTTATGACATGGTGCGTTATCCTGCTGGAAATAGCCATCATAAGATGGGTACACTGTGATCATAAAGGGATGGACATGGTTAGCAACAATACACAGGTAGGCTTTGCAACGATGCTCAATTCGTACTAAGGAGCCCGAAGAGTGCCAAGAAAACACCATCTAAACTAGTGTTACTTTCAATGTTGTGTTCACCTGCAAGTGCAACAGACACAATGTGAAATCAGTTGTACCTAAAAAGCTAACCTGCAGCAACCAAATGTTTATCATGGAAAATGTTTACGTGTGACAGACACTAAATCAAGAAAACACCCAGTGTGAACACATTCTTGGTTAACAGGAAAATGTGTTTTATTCATACCATCATGTAAATTTGCGCTAGCACAACTAACCATTAGTTCGCGTTAGTTAGAGTCAGCTAGCACAAACTGCTGTTTGCTTTTTCTCATGTCCTTACCTTTAAATTTGTGAATATATTTTTCGATGAAGTCATTGTAGCCTTTTTGCTCCCAGTTGTCTACATGTCTGAAAAATCAAACGATATTGACATGTTTCATCTTGTGTTTACATCACTCTGTTTTTAGCCTCCCAAGCCCTGTTTGCCTTTCAAGAAAGTCACCCTAACTTCAAATTAAAGACTGCAGTCCCACCAAATATGTTTTCTAGCATTTTTGGTTAGATTACTCAAAGTGATCCACATCGACATTTTTTTTTCTGTTACTTCAGCCATTTTTAACAGTGTAATGAGTATTCACACAGTGCTTTTCCCTAAAGTAAATGGAACTCAGCAGTCAGTATGAATGTACTCCAACACTTGCTGTGGAGATACAAGTATATGTAAATATAAAGCAGTGTGATATCTGGCAAAAAGGATGGTACTGTCAAGTTATAGTGAAAACCAGTAAATTGAGGTGAAAATGAAAGTATCTCAATGTACTCATCCATAATAGAACACTTTTGTGTTCTATTATGTGTTTTTGTGTTTTCGCACAACATGAAATGGGTGAAAAAGATAAATATTATGTACATTATTGTTGAATTGAAGATAATACTTGACCGACTATTGTAACATAACTTTTTTTATTTCCTGTGATGTGTGTAGACACATAAGCTACACTGCATGTGTGTGTGTGTGTGTGTGTGTGTGTGTGTGTGTACAGTCACCTTTCTGTTTGCATGTTCTCCTCATGAGTATACCCATTGGTATAAACAGTGGCGTTGCAAGGGTCCCCTGGGGCTCCAAGCTACAAGTGTGTGTGTGTGTGTGTGTGTGTGTGTATATATATATATATATATATATATATATATATATATATATATATATATATATATATATATATATGTATATACACACACTTGTAGCTTGGATATTCATAGAAAGCTGTTAGATATATTCTTTTTCTGCCCCACACCGATTACATCCTGCCTCATGAAAGCACAGATACAAACATTACTCGGTAGCTGTAAATCTGAATGAGAATAAGAGTTATTATGATTGATTAAGCATTTAGCCCTTGGGTGTCACATAGAGCTAATTTAGATAGCTTAATTAATATAAGATTAATTGCTTTCACAAACTCCACTCAAGGTTAAAGTGTTATTTAATAATTTCTATTTGAGAACAGTCTGGCTCAGTTCTTTCAGTTTCCTCTCAGATTCAACTTGTGCTGTCTGTCACATGAAGTACTTTGATTCAGTCCTTTTGTTTGACACCTTCATCTGCATTAATCATGAAATACTTTGCAGCCAGACTGTGCATTTGTGTTTGTATATTAAGTGAGTGGGAAGTGTATCACTTTCGACTCTTTTACCTGGTGATGCCAGGGATAATCTGTGAAGAAGCTAAATCCAAACTCAGGGATTCAGACCATTTTCCTGTCAAACATTTCTTTAAATGTGTTTACTTTTGCCCACAGTTGGACACCACAACTCATATATCCTTTAATACCCTCATATTTCATAATCTATTGCTGAACCATCACTTATTTAATGGTGCGCCCAGATGTTCCTCGTCAGCTTTTAAAGTCAATAAATATTGTATAACTGCCTTGTATGCACCTGTGTATTATTTGCTGCCAGTCACTGATAAATACATAACATGAACTAAATCCGTCATAAAAGCACTGCTGGCATATTGCTCTTTGTGCATGCAATCACAGCGTGTCATACCGCGAACGGTGTGAGGACCACTTCTGCAATTTTGTGATAAATTTAGTTGTTGATGAGAAATGCACAAATGCACTATTATTTAGTCTCTGTGATGTCTATTTGGGGGCACTAAACAGGGTTGCCAAAAGCATTTAAGTCCTATAAAGGACTTACCTCTGAGTTGCATTCAGCCTTTGAATTGTGACAGCTGTAGGGCGCTCAATGGAGCTGACCTAATCAGAGCATAAAAAGCAACAGATTCTGTGAAAAAGCTTTTTACCATTGTGGTTTGGACTCCTATGCATTGTGAATATAAGTTATGCAGTACTGTGGGGAAAAAAAATAAATATGTATATAAATAAAACTATGAATAACACCTTTGTACTGTATGGCACTACTTCATGAACATATGACTGGTAATTATTCTTCAAAGGCCTCAAAAACCTAATTCCTAATAGTTTTGTTTTTTTTTTCTAACTGACTCCTTACCTCCATTTGCAGATTACTTGTTATTAAGATGCAATATATTTCACAGCCTCCTCCACAGTTCAGCTGTAGCTGGTCCCATGCATCCCATGTTCTTATACAGATAATTATGTGCCCAGCTACCTATTTAATGCCACATGAGTTGTAAGAAAGAGGTTCTGTCAATAAACGTTAGGGCTTTTGAACCTCTGATCATCACACCGTTAAGTGGAGCAGACAAATGAGAGAGTCTGGCTGATGCAACAGCTTGAAAACACTGGTGTCTTTCAAATGTCAGTTTTCTATATAAATTAAGTTTCTGCAAGTTTCATGCAATAGTTAGTGTAAAGGTTGAACATTTCATGAAATCGCCAGACATGGCATTTATGGCACTGGTGTGCTCATTATCACTTTGCTACTTATTCTAGAGTTCAGGTCAACCAATCTGCAAGACAGTATTTTTACTCTGTCATGGAATGGCAGAGTCATGTAATCATCAAAGTTGGTCTACTTGTCTGTTTGTTAGCAAGATAACTTTGGTGGTGATTGGTGGAGGCATGTTTGGGGGGGGGGGTCTATAGATGCTCCGATAGGAAGAACTTATAGACCATTTTTCCAACTTTTTCTAACGTCTGTGCCACCATGTTAAAATAACACTCAAGTATTTTTTACAGTGGGATGCAATCACAGAAATGGATGAGCAGAACAGGCCCATCCATACCTTCCAGGTTTGTCATGTGATGGAACCAAACCAGAACAACTGGCTTCGGTCTGGATGGATCCAACGACAGGCTGCACAAAGGGTCTGGTTTCCATCAAACTAATAAACATACATGTCTTATCTGAATATTACACTTGTATTCATTGTATTGTGTTTTCACATAGGTATATGTAGAGCTGCGTTTCACACTGAGAGACTGCAACTCCATTCCGTGGGTGTCTGGCACCTGTAAAGAAACCTTCAACCTCTTCTATCTGCAGACAGATGAACCACTCCCTGCAGGGACTCGATTTCGACCTACAGACTATGCCAAAGTAGGTGAAGTTCCTCATCATGTCGGAAAAAACTCTCCTGAACTGCATTAAGCCTCACTACCAATAACATGTTTTTAACGCTGGCATTTAGGTGGACACTATAGCAGCAGATGAGAGCTTCACACAGACAGACCTTGGAGACAGAGTTCTTCGCCTTAATACTGAGGTCAGGGAAGTTGGACCTGTGACACAAAAGGGTTTTTATCTGGCCTTCCAGGATGTGGGTGCATGTATTGCCCTTGTGTCTGTTAAGGTTAGTGAAATTGACTCTGTGTTTGAATTCACTTAATTTCCAATCATGTTAATTTTTTGTTGTTGCTGTTTTTATACTTTTAAAACTCGTACTTTTTAAACATTTTATTACTTAAGGTGTTCTACAAACGCTGCCCATCAACTTTGAGGAACTTAGCAACATTTCCGGACACTGTGCCGCATATGGACTCATCTTCACTAGTGGAAGTGAGAGGTGCATGTGTGGAGAATGCAGAGGAGAGGGACACACCCAAACTGTATTGTGGTGCTGATGGAGACTGGTTGGTACCATTGGGACGCTGCGTCTGCAGTATCGGCCATGAGGAAATGGACGGCCTCTGCCAAGGTTAGAAAGTAGTTTTGGAACTTCTTTTGCATGTGTTTTAAATGGTTCCCACACATCCTGGAAAACCTGGAAAATTATTTAGTAACTTTCCAATCATGGAAACCATGGAAAATTAGAAAAAAAGGTAAAATGTACTGGAAAAGTATTTTTGTTCCCTTTGCCTGGTGAGCAAATGCAAATGGGTTAAAAGTTATGAGTATACAAATTCACAAATATACAAATTGTATTTAGATATTTAGTTATATTTAGTTATATTTATGACAATTTATGTTTTGCTTGGGTATTTTGGCAGTAATTTAGAATTTTATTTTGTTGGAGAAATCCAGGTATCAGGTGTGTAAAGTAAAATGAATTGTCCCTAAACTGAGATGAAACAAAGGACATTTTTTCAGCGATTTTTTTCAATTTTTCAGTACTTGAAGTGCTACACTATAACCTGTGGGTGCATCTGCTTTGTTCTATGATACATTTTTCCTAATTATTTTTCATAGATATATTTTCACTGTAGACTGTACATCAAATGTCTGAGTAATAAACATAGAAGCAATCTGGGTAAATGTAATTATAGAAACAAATATTTCCAAAGAATGAGGGAGAATATGGGAACGTTTTAGTGTATGATGTGATCAATTGTCTATGTAGCAGCTAAAAATGTCCTGGAAAATAACTTCAGGAAACGAGTGGGAACCCTGGACATATCATTGTATGCTTGAACAACAACAAAAAATTAAGCTACACATGCAAATGCATTGATGAAATAAAAGGTATGGGAGCGTTGAATGAGATGGTGACATATGAGCAAATAAACACAGACTGAATGAGATAAAAGAGAAAAGAAAAGAAAAGACAAGAGAGGGTATTGCATCACATTAACAAATCTCATGGGCCTCCCCAGTCATCTGCAACAACTTGAGTTATAGAACTGCTATTCCCTCCGCTCTTTCGAAGATCCTGCGTTCTTGTCAGATCCTCTCCATCCACATCATTCTTCATCTCCTCCTAGCACCACCTCCTCTCCTCTTTCTTCCTCCTCTGCTTGCTTTTTCCAGTACAAGAACCTAACCACCCATAACTTAATGCGTAGCCTTTGTCACGGATGATGCACTTGTTTCCAATGTTCTACCATCCCTGTACACTTTTTGGGTTGATATCCTGGACCAAATTAAATAAATAATAAATCCAGACACCAGATACTATTTTAAAGACATAATGGAACACAGCAAACACATTTAATAAGGCAACATATGTGCTTTTACTAGACTATAAAATTGTACTCATGAAGATATTCTGATATAAAACTGTCAGCATGTGGCGTTTTATGTATTTGACTATGTAAATTAGACTGTGAAGTGTGCTGAAAGTCAGTAGATATTTCTGAAAATCATTCAGTTCACTCCATTTTGTTGACTTTCTTAATAAGACTGATGAAACAAACCACATGTAATCCACAATGCTCTCTTTTCATTGCTCTCTGAAGTGTTATACAAAATGGAAACAACAAGGTGTATCACAAGATGACAGCAATTCAGCACCGTTAACACATACCTGTAGTAGAATCCGAAACAGAAGCCCGACAAGTCAGACAACAGGACAGTTCAGGAAGTTCTAATAAGGGAACAAAAGGGTCTGTATTGTTTGTTTTTTCACTCCACTGCTTCCCTGTTTTTTTATTTTTGTCATTCAGTTCTCTCCTTCCATTCCCTTTAGTAACCTTCCTGTAGCTGCTGTTCTTAGTTGTTGTGAAATCCTGAACAACATAAAGAGATAAGTGCATGTCACCCAATACTCTGACATTTTAAAATCATTATTTCTGCCTTCTCTGGGGATTTCTCTGGACTTTATCCATTATGTTGTCGAAATGGGAAAGTCATCTCTTCCATCAAGCTGTTGTTCATATATACATCTGATGGTGCCTTGATAAAATCAACGCTGCGGCCGTTACGTGCAAATATTTGCCCGTATAACATATGCTTTACATAAAAGCTCTGAAATTGCAGAACATTTATAAATACCACAATGCTTCTGTAAAAGGCTTTTTGGAATGTGTCCTCTAATTAGTTGTATCAGCATTACCTAAATGTGGCCCATTGTCAGCAAAACAGATAAAGAGAAAGTTTAAGCAACTGTTGAGTTGTTCCAGATAGTCTTTGGCCTGGTTTCTCAATTAGACTATGTAGACAGACTGGGGGCTAGCTGGCTAATTGCCTCCATTTGTTAGTTTCACAGCTAATTTAGCTTCCATCTAGTCTTTTCTAAAACTCCCCCAACCTTTCTTTTTCATTTTTGATGCTCCAACATGTTCTGGTAATTAAGGCAGGTGCTAAATCGAGTCACACTGCATGATTACAATTGGAGCTCACCCAGTGTTACCGACAATATTGTGTAGAATTACAGAAGTCTCAGCTCATTGGGGTGAAATTCATGTAGTGCCCCTGTGGTGATGTGGTTACTCAAGTTATTACAGAGAGAAATCCACCAGTCATTAGTACAGCTGATATGTAGGACAGGCTGAAATGTCTCCTTTATTTGCTCCTTGGGTATAATTTTTCTTTTTATCTACTTTGCTTTTATCTCTTTTTTTTTTATCTTTTCTATCTTTCTTCTCTCAATCATCTCAAACATGTAGTTAAAGAACACAGAAGCCTGTCAGGAGAGATTACTGATGAGGGGGGCAGCTTAGAGGCAGCGCTCTCATGTTGTCCCTCATACATGTCCTATATCTTTGCTCCCACTTCAACTCTGTTGGCTCCCCCTAGTTGGCTCTATGGCTTGTACTGTCAGTGCTACAGTACAGTGTCAAGGGGATCTAGACAGACACTTCACTGAATGGGTCAGTGATTAATGCAACACCGACCCACTTGACACTCCCTAAAATACATGCATTTTTGTGTCTACTTCTAGTAGTGCAAACTTCACATACCATCCAGCAACATAAACACACAACCAGATGTAGAAAGCTATAAGTTTGAAGATGTTTCATGATGAATTGTATTAATAATAATAATGGATTAGATTTCTATAGCACTTTTCAAGGCACCCAAAGCGCTTTACATTATGGATCCATTATTCATTCACTCTCACATGCTCCCTCTGGTGGTGGTAAACTACATATGTAGTCACAGTTGCCCTGGGGCAGACTGACAGAAGCGTGGCTGTCATTTTGCGCCTATTGGCCCCTCTGGCCACCACCAAACATTCATGACACTGGAGGCAAGGAGGGTAAAAATTCTTGCCCAAGGACACAACAGACTGACAAGGACAGAGCGGGAATCGAACCGTCAACCCTTCGGTCAATGGACGACCTGCTCTCCCAACTGAGCCATTGCCATCCCATAATATTAATTAACTAATGCCCCAAGATTGCTGCCATGCCCCTGCAAATACAAAAGGTACATTAGAGCAGTGTTTCCCAACCAGTGTGACGTGAGAAATCATCAGGTGTGTCATGGAAAAGTATCCTATTTCACCTTATTGTTACTATAAGTGAGTATGTAGTATAATTATGGATCCATACAACAGTGCACACCACTGATCCACTCAAAGCTGTTGAGGAAGATTTGTGTGTCTTTCTTCAATTCCTGCAAGAATATCAGCTTTGTGTTTAACTAAAGAGGCCCAGGGTTCACACTGAATGAGTACAGAGGGAGTAAATTAGCATTATATTTCAATAAATGTACTTTTTGTGACATTTTTGTTTGATGGTGTTCCTTGTGATTGTGCCAACGTCTAAAATATACTCAAAATATAAAAATAAAAAATTATTTACTGATTCTAATAGCTATTCCCAGCAAAATTTAAGCTCACATCGTCTGTATCAGTAATATATCAGTACTCTGTGTATAAGATGCCATATTAAATGAAGAGTATATTTTTGTCATGGTGAAATCTCATATTTATTTTTGTCTTATTACCTCTTTTTCAAAATTACATCTGTCATTGGTGACATGCGTGCGGTTCTCAACCCATATCTGACTCTGCTGCCAGGTTTCATGAAAATCTGTGCTGTGACATTTACATAACATTGCTAAGAGACAGGAAGACAAACAGCACTGATCACATGGCTTCCTTAGCAGCCATAACCAGTGGCAGCAAAAGAAATTAAAACTATACACGACTATAAACTCACTGTAACTATAATGTTCTTGGAATTCACACTGATAAATAACATCATTACGTAATACCCCAAAGCAGCTCAGTTTATTTGCTCTTACCTTTAATCCATAAACTTCACACTGGAGAACAGTAAAAAAAAAAAAAAAAAAAAAAGAAAGAAAGCCTCATTCATTTTTCCCTTACACAAATTATGTTATGGTACATATGTTAAAAGTCAACAAAAATATCTACAAAATCTTCAACACAAAATGTCCCTGTTTGGTCAGATAGTGTTAGTTCAGTCTGCTTTCACTATGACTGCACTTAATTACTCATGACCCTAATTAGTCAGAATTGTAATGTGTTCTGGTGTATTCTGATAAGTTATCAGTCTTTTACAGTCATTAAATTGCTCTGAATGTGATAAGAACTGTGGTTCATCCAAAGCCTTGCATAGCCCATTGGTCTATGACAGACACGTCCAAACTATTCCATAAAGGGCTGGTGTGGCTGCAAGTTTTTGTTACAAGCAACCAAGTGTACACAGTTTGACCAATTGACTCTCTAAAAACAGAGATCAATTGATTAATTGAGTCTGGTGTTCTGCTGCTTGGTTGGAACAAAAACCTGCAGTCACACTGGTCCTTTGTGGAATAGTTTGGACATGCCTGGTCTATGAGTATATGTGTGAAAAGATGAATGTGAGGCTTTGTAAAGTGCTTTGGGCACCATGATGGTGTGGAAAAGAGCTATATATGTGCAGTCAATTTCACAATATTTGAAATGATATTTTGGACAATAGTTGGTGTTGATAGCAATATGGCTTTCTTGTTTTTTAGTATAAATTTGGGAAAATCTTGTAAAATAACATGGCAGAAAAATATTGAATCCTTCCATTGGTCAAAAATGAAGATTAGATACTGATATCTAGCCAATATATCAGTGATACCCTAATCTACAATATTGATGCTGTCATCCATTTGATTTACAGTGATTATGAAAAGATTTTAGTTTATAATTAGTCATTATTTTGTGGAAAACCTCCTCTGAGTGACTTACCAACCATTTATATAGTAGTTATTTAATAGATAAGATAAGGTTTATTTAAACATATTACAAAACACAGGGGAGTGTATTTTTGTATCTGCAGCCAATAGTAAAATACAATTTCCACTTGGAGCATATATACACTATATAAAAACAGCATAAAAATAGTGCTGTCAAACAATTCGATTTTTTAATAACAGGGTTGCTGTGGATTCATTTTGATTAATAATGATTAAATATCATTTATTTTTGAATCTATATTAGTTGAATGTCATTTTGCATGAGCAAACACTCAAGAGATGGGAATATATATGCACTTGTGACAGAAAAAAGTCCTTTCTGCAAAGTGTGCATACTACTTTATGTCTATTCCATGTTTTTTTTTTTGTCCTCACATTTCCATCCAGTAGCCAATGTGCTGTTTAGTGTCTTGGTTCTGCCGCCTGTCACTGACGGATCAACTGCATATTTGTTCATGCATGACGGTAACTCTACTTGGACAAACTGCCCCAAATGCATTGGCAGAGATGTTCAGAGTCATTCTGCATCACAAATAGGATGTCTTAATCCGCATTAGTCCATTAATATTGACAACCGTACTATAAAATAAAATGTAAAGTTAAATGAAGGTAGTCCTTGTATATATAATATTTGATGTGTGGTCAGTACAAGTTAACAGGAAACATATGCAACTGGAAAGAAAGTGTGACATCTTTGTGAAAATACAAACGATCACATCACACATTCATGTTTTCTGTCTGCTCTTTGTGCTGGGCTGATATTTCCCACAGTTATCTCTGAACCGAACTGAGATGTTGAATATCCAGAGATGCAACTGATATTGATCTTCTCTGAGTGTGAATAGGAGGAAATAAGCAAGGGTATTTCCTAAAATGGCTGATCCACTCTTCTTTGAAATGCCTCTGTACCCAGAGGTAGTATTGTTCTATGCTGTTACGTTGTGCTATGTTGTTGTTGTTACTATGTTCAGAAATGGATTGAGGATGCTTCTGTGTGGAACTCTCAAAATGCAATTTGGACTCATTAAGTATAGGTTACAAAAGCCACAATCAACAGTAACTACACATTAAGGATATGTAATGAATGATTTATAGCTTTAATTCTGTTTTAATCAATAGTTTCCATAGGTCTTGCTGAGCTTCAGCTGTGATGAAGATGTGCACTTTACAAGTAGTTGCAGGAAGTTTAGGCATGAACTTGCGATGACTTCTGCTTTCTCCTCGTTTTCATTTTGGAACACTGCTTCAAAGGATACTGTGATCAAAGCTGTCTGAGAGGCAGCATGGGGAAAGAGCAAAAGAAGGAGAGAGAGTGAGCCGGGAGAGAGAGAAAGAGAAGTAGAGAGAGAGAGAGAGAGACAGAATAGGGAAAACCCCAGCGCTCCAGAATATAAGCACAGCTCTGCGCTAACACGTCCATCTTTCCCTCCCAGCTGCCTAAACAAAGGCATCAGCGCTTATCAAACATCGCTTTCCACCCCAATAGCATACTGCCAGACTGTTTTGACATCTCAATCGAGTGCTTTATTATTCCATTCCTTTCATTCAGTGTCAGCCACAAGAGGGTTACTCAGAGATACGCTGGTTATATCATGACCTAGATAAGGCAACATCATAGAGCTCATGCTATTTGTTCCACATCTCTTTCGTCACACAATCATATTCAAAGTGGATGCTGCGTTGAGGGGCGAGCTTATAGAGATGTCTTGTGGAATTGGTTTGAACAAAGATTTAGACGGCAAGAAGCTCACCGGTAGGTTAAGCGATTGCACCCGAGAGTTGCAACATTTCTCTATTTTACATGTGAAATGTGCAGTAAGCACCCACTGTGCTATTCACAACACGGACACTGACAGTCCAGACTAATGGTGGGCAGAGTATTAGAGATACACAACAGTATCAGTCAGTCTTTTTCCTCTTTTGAGCCATCAGTTCAAGAGCTCTTTAGCAGTTTATGACAATGCACTGATGGCTGCTCTTGAAATACAGGCTTGATCAGGCAGAAAAAGTGCAGACGTCTGATGTTAAATCAAGCTAAATGAAAAAAATACGGGCTGATCAGACTCTATTGTAATTGAGTCACTATACCCTTCTTGTGTCCATTAAAGACTGTATTTACTTTGGCCTCTACCACTCAGCCAGACTTGAGCATCATTCATTCTCTGTGAACTTCCCATCTGCATATCAAAGCAGTGAGACCAGGGTAAACATAGTCTCTTGCTCCATCTGTTTCTGACAACATAAAGCCAAGAGAAAGTTCCTATTCTACACACCCAAACAGCTCAAAACCTCTTAGCTGGCATATTATTGAATTTCTGCAAACGTTCAAGTCATGTAGTGATGTAAGTGGCTGTAGGTCATCTGTTCAAACTCCTGCACTTATGAGAGATACTCTAAACCTGGGGCCCAACCATCAAATGACTGTGTAAGTATTGGTAATAGTGACGAAACCAGAGATTATTTTTCAAACTGACCGTGTTTGCATAGTTTCGGAGGTCCGTGCTGTGGTTTATTAAGCTTTACCATTCAGATTATCGTTCACAGCTTTCATCAGCTTCAACTCCAGGTGGAGCAGACAGACATCTTGTATTGAGACATCGCTAAAAGCCTACAATTTTCTACCTGCTCAACAGTCAGACAGACACTAAAAGCTACATCGTAAACACACAGCAAAGCCATTGATGCAACACAAACTTTCTTTAGAAGTAGTTGCAGAGGAACATATAGCTGAAAGTTTACATTTTGGGTGGAAAGTATATATTAACCCATAGAGACCCAGTGGTACTTTTGTGGCTGTTGTACATTTATATATATATATATATATATATATATATATATATATATATATATATATATATATATATAATTTCTTTATTGATTTTCTCTATAGAGCACCTTTCTTAACTTATTTTCTGCCCTTTGTTGTAATAGTATCTTTTTTAGTTTGAGTTTTCTCAGTGTAAATCATGTCTTTTCCTGTGATTAATTCACTACATGTTCATTAATGCTCAAATTCAAAGGTTATTATATCAGAACAGAAAAAACTAAGGAAATAGCAGCTTTTTCTGTAAAATCTATCACTAACTAAACAAAAATTAAATGACTCCATTCTGCCATTGATCAGACTTCATGGGTTTTAGTAGTGAATCAATGTTGTAGAAGATGATGGTGTTGCTATGGTAACTATGGAGCCTCTGAATGTCCAAATGGGTCATATCTGATGACTATGAAAAGATGACAAACTGCACTTTACATTTACATGTATCGTACCGATGGGATTAGTGGATTAACAAGTACTAAACAGTATAAAACATAAATTGGTGATTTGGGTTAAAAAGTAGTGCTACTCTTTTGCTGTTGTCTGGTTAAGTTATTCATGTAATGTATTTTAACGTATTTTCCATTCATAATAATCAGGCCTTGAAAGTTTAGGAGACGTTTAATTATGGGTGAGTAATGATTTAAAATGCCCCTCTAAAAACAAGGAGAGAGAGAGCGAGAGAGAGAGAGAGAGAGAGAGAGAGAGAGAGTAAAAAAATAAGTTCTTATATCTCACTTTATGTCATGTCTTCTTTTGTGTGATGAAATATTATTATTAGAAATAAGAAAATACACTTAGTAACATTTGGAGGTTTTTTTTTCCAGTGTAATGACCTTTTACCAGGTGTGATGATAACATAATGTGTCCCAGTTACACTTTATGAAGAATATATCACATTGACACAATCATTTCAGGAGAAAATCATTTTATGCACAACACTGAAATTAAACAACTATGGGATTTGAAACGTGTGAATGGGTGATCAGGCAAAGAGAGACAACAAATGTATTGGAATATTATAAAATTTGTGATAGATAGATAGATAGATAGATAGATAGATAGATAGATAGATAGATAGATAGATAGATAGATAGATAGATAGATAGATAGATAGATAGATAGATAGATAGATAGATAGATAGATAGATAGATAGATAGATAGATAGATAGATAGATAGATAGATAGATAGATAGATAGATAGATAGATAGATAGATAGATACTAATCTATTAATGGATAAGTATAATTTTTTAGAATCATTATCTACTGACATCCTCTGGATATAATTCCAAGACTTACTATTATTAGGTTGCAACAGATACAGATAATAATCAAATTCAGTTAAATAAGTCTGTAAAATATATTTTTTTTAAATGTTCTGTTCTATACTGTACGTTCCCAGACATGTCATCCCTTTCATCATCTTCTGAGGGATTTAAGTTTCTTTAAGATTATTCTTTCACTGAATGGGTCTCATATTTATAAGCACAGTGGCTTACAGGACTCCCAAATTCACTGAAATAAGATGGTAATATATAGAGTGCAGACATGGCAGATTTGAGTAAAACCACAGACAGCCTCACAGGTAATACTAGTCTTGTGCAAATAGACCAAAAGAAAAATTGGAAATGTAATTAAGTTGAATGTGTTCATACTGTCTATAGTGAGTCTGACTCAAAGGGTATTTTAATACTGCTGCATTTTATTTCTATACATTTGTATTTAGGTTTATATATTAATCCAGTAGATAGATGCACTAATCCATCAAATAAACATACAAGATAATAATCAACAAATGAATAAATAAATGAATAAAATCAGTTGATGTAGGTACATGGCTTAAAAAAAAACCTTTAATCACTCCTACTTGGTCATGCTATGAAGTACTGTGGTGTTCAATAGTGCAATAACTGCTACAGATGGTATTAATAAAACCTTTAGAGAAGCTATACTTAACTCAGTTGCCCCATTAATATGATAAAAAATACAAAGTATTTTATGAAACATTTGTGCTGCATATTTCTCATGTGCACCCTTCTTAGCTTCAAGTAGAAATACATGTTTGTTCCTTTCATGAATATGAATGTCTCGCAGTTATAAAAGTGAAAGTGAATGAATTAGAATATCAGTGTGTATCTGTGTGCATGTGTGAATTTGAGATGTTTTAAAACTTTTGGAGGGAAATAGTGGTGTGAGTATTGTAATTGCTTTCTGGTGGTGATCTTCCCAGCTCATAGCAGAGAGAGGAGAGAGAATTTGGAAATGTAAATGAATCTGTGTGTTTGTTGCCTTTGGCAGGAGCTCAGAACTGAAGGAAACTAATATCCAAGTGAATGAGGTGACTGAAAATTGGAAATTGGATGACAAGTCACTCTCCTCATTAGGATCAAACCACAACATGACTTTTTTTTGGGAGGATTTCTGTCTATCTGTGTGTCAGTCTTTTATCTAATCCCTTTTAGATGTCTCATATACACAGTTATGTGTGTGTGTGTTCATGCAGATTAGTTCAGTTCTGTGTTACGTTCCTCTCTTTGTCTTTTTTTCCCCCACCAGTAAAATAAATAAATATATATATATATATATATATATATATATATATATATATATATATATATATATATATATATATATATATATATATATATATATATATATATATATATATTATTTATTTAGTTATTTATTTTATTTTTAGTCACAACTTTAGCTAGAGGATTCATGAGTGGGATCAGAGGGTGGGGAAGCTGGTGATAATGGTGAGAATTAAAGTTTCACAGCAAGAAGGTTCTGGCTTTGTGTGTGTGTGTGTGTTTGTATTCCTATCTTTATGGGGGATATTGATATGTTTACACAGTCACACCAGTATGGGAACCAAAATTCAGGTCCCCACGAGGGTTAAATATAAATAAAGGTCCCTACTAGTAAAATAGAAATGATGTGTACCTATAAATACATTCATTAGTTTTTTTTTTCCAGAAGTCCTCATAAAGCATGAAGTAAACAGGTGCAAAGTGAAACATGTGTTTTTCATATAATTTTTAATGTATTTTTTTAAGTTATTTATTTATTTTAATTCATTTCTTTATTTTTAAGCTGTTATTATTTATTTATTCATTCATTAGTATTTTTTAAATTTAATATAGTTTTCTATTATTTACTTCGCCTATACTTCAATTATTCAGTTATTTTTTATTTATTTTATTAAAAAAAAAAAAAAAAGAAACAGTATTTACCATTAACACATGTCAGTCTTTGCCTCTTATACAAACCTGGTCCAACTCTTAAAATAGATTTAAAAGGTCACTTTAGATGAATCCATATTTTGTGTGTCATATCTCTAATATCAGGAAGTCCCAAAAGGAAAAACTATGATGTTTACACCATGGTCAGTCAGTTTTACTTAGAATCACTGATGAAAATTGGCATTTTAATAAACAAATGACCTGGATTTGAAATAATCAATATGATTGTGTTTCAATGAATTACCAGACATTTTAAAGACAATTGTGACAGACCTTTGCTGGTCTCTATTCAGTGAAGTATGAGCAGAGCTGACCCCACAGTCGACTGAACAAGGAAACAAATTTTCATACAACTACAGACACTCTATAAATCAAGCATGAGTTAGACTGAACTAACAGGAACACCGCCTCTGGAAGAAAGTATTATTCTGCTATACCCAAGATCTCTGAACTCACATACAAGGTAATAATACCTTGACTGCATCTATTTATGGTCTGTGATGTGATGATAGAGAATATATCACCACCATATGAAAATATTTCAGACACTAATCATGAATACAATTGCTTTAAATCAGCAGAAATCATGGTGCAATTTCTTGATGGAGGCAATAGCGAATCAGATTAGAAAGGGCTTGAGTAATGTTCTGTGTAGGAAGGAGAAGAAACCAAGGTGGTACTTGATAACTGTTTGCCTCAGTTATCTGTGGAAAAATACTGAAATGCTAAAATTAGCATTAGCATGAGGCCAGGATATCCTTTTGGCTCTGGTTCTGTCTATCTATCATGCATATTTATTAGCTAATTTTGAAATTATTACCACACCAACACACATATTCTCACACAAAATGACTGCAATAAAATTATCCCCCATATTCCCCGAATACTAAATAATTGTGCAGGGCGCTTTATTTTTCTCTGCTGAGAAAGGTGTGGGGGAGAAGCAGGCAATCAGCAGTGGTTTTTCCATCTCCTGATAAGGGAAAAAAGTGAAGGACAGGAAAGCAGGAGTTAAAAATGGGAAAAGGAAAAATATTGCAAAGTAGATGAAAAAAATCAAGCAAAGGTGAAAATAGTGGCAGAGGGAAACAGTTGGAGAAAAATTAGGGAGATAAGGAGAGGAGAGTTTTGATGTGAATACAAGTAAAAGGTAGAGGTAGGTAAAAACGAGAGAGAACTGGAGGAAGTAATGAGGTAGGAAAATGAACCGGAGTAAGGATGGAAAACAGAGGGTCAGGAGAGCAGCCCATATTAATAGAAGAAGGTTTTTAAACTGAAAGCCACTTATAATTGCATTTTCATAATGCATTATTTGTATGAAAATGGTTATAGGGTCTGTATCAGGTAAGTCTGAACGAAGGTGAACTCTGCTAAACATGTGAGTACTTAAAGAAATAACAAAAATAAAATATATTACATTGGCTTTTAATTTAGAAAACTTTAAATGACATTTAGGTGACTCATAGTTGCATATTTCATCTACATATAGAAATATAATTATGCCTTTATTCTAGTATCTGTATCGTCTTACCATAATCTTTAAACTTTGATGAACATTTAGATATTAATGTTGTCATGTCAGGAATAATTTTAAAAAATGTGACTCTCATTATCTCAACTCAAACTCAATAACTCAAAAAAACTCTTTATAATAATGAATAGAGTTATTAGAAATTATGTTATTTATTTTCTGGTCACTGGATTAACTGCACCTTCAACTAACCCTTTATACAACTATAAACATTTATCTTCTGTCTATTTTTCATCTGTCTCTGATGTCTTAGATGTTAGTTGCCAGTAAATGGCTTCTCAAGACCTTCCTAACCTTTATTATGTTACCAATGAAACAGAACATGAAGCAGACAGTACTTGTGGTTTGGATGTTTTTATATCACAGTTGATGGTGCAAGTTACTAAAAATAACAAGTAGGGTAATTAATGATGTGTAAGTTAGCAACTAAGGTATTGTTTTTCTGTTTTGTCATTTTGCTGTAACATACTGAATGTTTTGTTCTGTTGTGATGTGTTAAAATGACAATAAAGACATTTCATTTCATTTATTAATTGTCCATCACATGTCA
This sequence comes from Siphamia tubifer, assembly GCA_020466265.1. Lineage (NCBI taxonomy): Eukaryota > Metazoa > Chordata > Actinopteri > Kurtiformes > Apogonidae > Siphamia > Siphamia tubifer. Next base: position 45,296,104 of record CM035785.1, on the reverse strand, counting down.
TCATACACTGTAGAAGTTCCTGCATTTCTCTCAATTCCTGGCAACATGCTATAAGTGACAAATTATTCAGTTTACTCACAGAAATAAATACAGAAATATAAAAACGGCTTGATAAATATATTTCTGTTTCATTTATTCATTTAGTTTGTCCTTATTTATATTTTTGCTGCTTTAATTTGTAACCCTCCATTTATTTCTCCATTGTTTCCTATTTATATTTCCTGTATCGCTTGTTTATTTCTAGATTTTACCTTTATTTGATATCTTAATAATTCTGTAATAGTGAGCACCACTGATGGAAATTTGAGTCAATTAAAGAGAGTAATCTTATACATCACTGATTCGCAACCTTTTTTTGTGAATCACTAAAAAAAAAGGCAAAAATTGAGAGTAAACCCACTTCTCCATTGACCACTACACCACTGTGTTCATCCTTGTTTCCAGGTGTTTGTTTGTCTCACATTTTGTGACAAACTATTCCTAAGATATCATGTTAAATATAATGTAGACTGACATGTATTCTAAATATAAATATGTCACAGATGTAAAAATGAATATGAAAATATGATAAACAAGTGTAGCTTATTTTAACATCAATCCTGCTGATATCATCATATCAATTTGCTCTATACGTGTCATTTGAAGTACATTGAAAGAATATTTTAGACATTTGAAGTTTTGCCCATTATAAGAAAATTGAGGAAAAAAATATTTTAAAAAAGCATAAAAAAAAATAAATTGAACTTTGACCTACTTTTACCAAAATGGACCCACATCTATTGTGGATTACTGCCAATCTATAAACCCAATTTTATATGAATTCAACAAACAATTTGACATTTGAAATTTGCCCATTATAAATAAATGGGAAAAAAAAAATCACATACAGTTTTAAGTTTGACCTACATTTCTCTGAAATGTAATCAGATCTATTCTGTGTCACTGGAAATCTACAAACCCAATCTGGTATGAATTCAACCAGTAGTTTTGCTTCTAGAGTGTTAACAAACAAACAAACAAACAAACTGAACCAAAAACAATACATACCCATTGTCTCCTCTTCTGGTGGTAGGATAACAAATTACTCTACTCTTCTAGTTCTTAATGCACTGTACATCAGACTCAAGGTTCTTCTACTCCTGGTGTAGACTAGCACTATAATACCAGGATAGTCTTTGTCATAAGTTTTTTATTGTACATTTATTTCCAATGGAAACAAGTTCATGAGTTGCCGTTTCTTATTCATAAAAGAGGATTTACAGGTGTGTGCCATATTACACTGGGTAATAGCTATAACAATAAGCATGTGGCTTAGAGAGCTAATAAAGAGCAGACAGTGATCCATAGTACCTCGGGAAATAAGGTCAGACCACAGGTGAGGAGAGAAGCAGCTGGAGTTTTGGATTAAAATGTATGTGTTCTGATGGAAATGCAGTTTCATGGAGAATGTTAACCTTGTGTAACAGGCCTCTTCCTCCACCTCTTTCTTTCTCCAGCATGTAAGCCGGGGTTTTTCAAGGCGTACGCTGGGAACACTAAATGCACCAAGTGTCCTCCACATAGCTCCAGCCATGACCAGGCTGCCACCATCTGTCACTGTGACAAAAGCTTCTACAGAGCGATCAAAGACCCCTCCACCATGGCTTGCACAAGTTAGTACAAAGCTGAAAAATGTGAACATCCTCTGTCCGTTCAGACGTTTTTTTCAATTCTGTGGAGTTAAGTTAGTTTGCAGTGGTATTTTTTTTTTTTTTTCTTCCTCTTTCTGTCTGTTGTTGTGGTAACTTTTCTCTTTCATTTTTCCCAGTAAGTTTGGATTGAATGTAAATGTAATCAGGCCTCCACAAGTGTCAAAATAGCATCTGTTACATGTGTGATATATATGCATATGGAAAATTCTCACAATTCAGTGTGAAGTATCTAATATTAACAAGCAGCACGCTGAAATAGAACATGGAAGACACTTGAAGGTTCATCGCCTACACACTTATGCACACATTCATAACACTCAGATCAGACACTTCAATCTAATGTATGTAACACGTACATCTAGGGAATTCAATACGAGATGTGTGTATTAAAAATGCACCTGCAAGTTACTTTAACACCAACCCAACCACATTACATACACATATACAGTACGCTAGTCATGTTTATTATTAACTCTTTGATGCATACTGGTCACTACAAGTGGACAGTTATTCTACATTTGTTCTCATGTATATTTATTGGTTTTGTTATTTCATAGTGCATTTTAAATACATGTTTCTTTGCTTCAAAGCTTAAATACATACTGTCCAGCTGAGTGGACATTTTTGTAACTCCATGAAAAACAGCTTCATTGAAAATATTTCAATCACATTGCTTTCTTCATTTGTAAAGAGGAATAAAAATATTTTTAAAAACCCACAAAAAATATTAACTAACATTCTCATAATTCATGCATCAAAGGGTTAAAGGTCAAGTTGATCTCTTTCATATATTATTATATATATTTTTTGCTTTTTCCACCTCACAGGGACTATTATAACATAAAACATTTTTTTTTTCATTGACCTTAAATGTAACTAAAGTATTAAAACTCAAACATTATTCCTTCATCAATTTTACCAACATAATTTGTGACTTGGTTCAAATGTTTTAAATGTATTCACTCTTTGTGTTTGTATCATTAGCGATTAGCATTAGCATTTCATAACCCTTTACTATCATCTTTACCATTTGGTTGAGCATGTTTCCAAAAAATATTACATGAATACCAAAGTACTTCTGAAATATGATGAGGATTATTTACGTAAAATAGACTCTGTAAAAGTTAATGAAATGGGAAAAAAAATCGAACTTGCCTACAATTTTGTGCCCCCCCCCCCCCAAAAAAAAAAAGATGATAGCAGAGGTGTTGTCACATTTATGATCTTCTTCCTCTGTTGGTATACTAGCATGACCTGAATATGTCATTGACTGCCCAAGAAGTTTGATGTCAAAGGACTTAAATTTAGATTAGATATCAGGGTTCAAAGTTACCTCTACCAAACGGTTGAGCTTACCAACAAAGGGTTAAACATTTTTGCATCTCTTTTGGCATTTTTTGATAAACATTAAATGGCATCAGTTCTTTCAGATCCTGAGTTTAGGTTCGCCCCAAAGCAAAATAAATTTAAAAATGTATGTTTAAAAAAAAATTTTCTTACTAAAACCTTCTTTCCTCATATTAATTAAATATAAATTACGTGAAATCCTTTGTGGTCGCAACATAGATATTGACTGAATTTGTCTTCTTAACATCTACACCCTTTCTGTGTTTTCAGGGCCTCCGTCAGCTCCCCGGAACCTGGTCTCTTTGATCAATGACACCGCTCTCTTCTTGCAGTGGATGCCTCCTCGGGACACAGGAGGCAGGAAGGACATCACTTACAACGTCCTCTGCCAGCGTTGTGATACTACCGACAGCGAAGGTGCGGTGACGCAGTGTGAACCATGTGCACCTGACCTGCGCTTTGTTCCACGACCACTAGGTCTGACTGGGGCATCTGTGGCAATCCTGGATTTTGCAATGAATGCAAACTACACCTTTCATGTGGAGGCTGTGAATGGTGTCTCTGGTCTGGGGGTGTCTGCACGCTCTCTGGCCAATGTTACGGTCAATACACACCAAGCTGGTGAGTTTTTATTTTATTTGTATGAATCAAATTGTGTCAAACATACCAACAAACTGTGCTTCGCATACATGTTCAAGATTTACTTAATATTATTTGCATTATTGACGTGTAGATTTTTTTTTTTTCAATCTCTGCCAGTTTCAGTTGCTCACATTTCTCAAAAAGAAAAAAAAACAGTTTCTAATAAGTATCCAGAAAATGCCTAATCTCGCCCCTTGCTTAAAACTGCTTGTGAAAAATAGACTTGTTGGAATGTTCATAAATTGTCTAATATAATCTTGTGGCTTCAGTTGTTAAATAAGATAATCCAAGAAATGATTGGTCTCCCTGACTATATTTGACATGAATCATCTTCTCATTGTTCCTTTTGATATCAACTTTCTATCATTATTCACTGTTTCAGAGTTACGAAATCCATCGTTTTTTTTTATGTGCTTGTTGGTCAAGCCATCAAAAATCATCTTGTCATCTGAACCCGCTTTATCCTCACTAGGATCGCGAGGGTCACTGGGGGCCTTATCCAGCTACAATAGACCAAGGCGGGGTACACCCTGTATGAGTCTCCAGTTCATCTCAGGGCTGAACATATATAGACAAACAATCACTCTGACATTCATACCTATGGACAATTTAGATTAATTAACCAATTAACCTATCAGTGCATGTGTTTGGATGGTGGGAGGAAACCAGAGTACCTGGAGAAAACCCACTCAGACACGAGGAGAACATGCAAACTCCACACAGAAAGGTCTGTTGTTGGATTCGAACCAGGGTCCTTCTGTCTGTGGGTCACAAGTGCTAACCACTGCACCATGTTTGCCATATTTTCTGGACTATAAGCTACTACTTTTTTCATATGTTTTGAACTATGACGTTTCTACAAAGGTGGATTTCTGTGGATTTTTCTTCCACCACTAGGGGCGCTGTAACCGGAATTAGAATCAAAACTACTACGAAAAATGCAAAGAAGAATACTCTACTTTTTCTTTAGCAGATAAAACACAGATGACAAATCACCAACTGTTAATTATTTTCAAATTCTCACCCCTTCATCATAGAACACACACGAATAAGTTTGTATGATACAAGTTTTAAGTTGAAGGTTATTGATCTTTCTATCCAGGCAGGAAACTGAACTGTTGCACGTAAGCGTAGCATCAATGAATGTATGGTGAGACGTTGGAGGTCACAATGGGAAGAGCTCATGCAATGCCAAAAGTTGAAAAAAGCTTTCAGAGGACATAAAAGCAGCTGGACTGAACTTACTGGTAACCTACTGGAAAATAGTGGTTATTTATTTTCCTCTTGGTTCTGTTCCGTTTAATCAGCAAAGTTGCTGCTGTGTTAAAAGACACTGTTAGGAAAAAAAATGTGTTCAGGTACATACATGTAACCACATTTACAGTTCAAAGTCATTCTGTACATGCAGTAAATATCTGATTATTCAACATAAATATCTATGGCTTATAATCCACTGTAGCTTGTATATTCTTTTTTATTATATATTTTAAAATACACCAGATGCAGCTTATAGTCCAGAAAATACGATATTAGTCAACCATCGTGATCTTCCATTTGAAGACACCACCTGTGATTTAAATATTTCAGCTGCCAAATAATCATAAGCTTAATGTTTATGGTTCATGGTAATCCGTGACATTTAATGACCCAGTCAAGGTACATTTCCATCTCAGTCTATGCTTGACACACATGTCACGACATGTCATATTTGACCACCAGAGATCTCAAAAACTATTGGTCGTAAGTGATAACACCATTTATGAGAATTGTAGAAGTCTTCATTCCACATTGTTTGGTACCAATGTGAAAGTTCTGTGACCCTCCCTTCTTGAGTTATAACTGATAATGGGATTTTGACCTTTTAGTTAATTGTGACATTGACCTTTGACCTTTACTCAAATGGATCATTGTGTCTGATGCGCATTAGCTATATGTATATGTCCAATGTAATTTCATGGTGATATGTTAAGTATTCATTAAGTATTCATTGAGTTATAACATGATATGTTTCTGCGGACACACACATACACACGGATACACACAAGGTGATTACAATAATCTCATCTCCAACTAATGTTGGGCGATATTAATAAACATACTGTAACATCATTTTGTACAGTTGAAGTCATGATGAGCCATGCTGAGAGTAATTCAGCGATGTCAGTCATTGTAGGAATTTTCCACTGCTTTTATTGTCCTATAATAAATTTGTTCCTGAAAATTGTTTTATGTCTTACTCAGTAGTGAAAGCAATCATTAGTTGCAGACATAAATTTCATAATTGCACCGAAAATATTTTTGCACTGCTGAAATAGTTACAGCTACAAAATATTGTGGAGCATTCATCATTTTAATCCTGCTTGCGTTGGCAAAACAGCCATCTGGAATACTGAGAATTTCCCAATGGATCATTTCAACCTCTGAGATGTCAGAAAGCCAAGCAAAACTGAAAAAGATAATGATACAAGCAAACTAGCAGGTCAAACAAACTACCAGGAGATTTACTTATTATTCTCATGTATTGCTGGATTGCATTTTATTTAACAAGTTTATTTAACATTTTATGTATTACACTTATTTCTTCATTTGACCAGATTGTTGTGTTCTGTAATTCAGTGACACTATTTAGTTCAGAAATATTGATAAGGATTACACTTACTGTACACACTTGGGCTTGAAATATACATGTACTGTAGTTATATAACACCTGAATCTATGAATACTGTACTTCAGTGTGTAGACGATAGATATTCATGCTCCAGTAAAATTAACACATTTATTTATTCTTCACTTATTTCTGCCTTTCTCCTTGATGAGTACCCTGTGTCATTTTCCACAATGCTTGTCACTCTGTCCAGCTTTAAATGTCATTAGGTGAAGTGCATGTGTGACCCTTAAATAGCTGACACAACCACTGCGACCTGAACCTGCTGGTAATTAGCAGAGCTCTGCTGACCCCAGGTCAGTCACAGCGAGCACACTTCAAGGCAGCTATGTCTTGGACTCGCATTAGAAAAAGTAGAAGGCTTGAAGTTCAACTTCTGAAATTTGAACCTTATATTCTAAGGGCAAAAATATTGATGGAATAATTGATGGAGGAAGATGAAATGAAGGAAGGGAGGAGAGTGAATTAATAAATTATACTGTGATGTATGAGCACATTTTCCTCCTTTTCAGCATGTACAAGAAGCCAGGAAAGAGATAAAATACTAAGGAGAAGAAGACTTATATCAGACCTAAAATAAAAGAGAAGAATGTGTGCATGAACAGTTTGTGCTTGCACTGGTTTGTGTACAACAATACTTTCATACTGCAGATTATCTAAGTTTTTCATTAAAAATAATAATAAACTTTATTTATATAGCACCTTTCATACAAAAACAATAGCCCAAAGTGCTTCATGTTGATTAAAAATTTAAATACAATTTTAAGACAAGGGTGAAATAAGAACTACATTAAGGTTTGATTGCACAAAATTATAAAAATACAAAAGTACAAGATAAAGTGATTATACATATATTAAAAAAACAAAAAAACAAAACAGAATTGTGACCCCATTTTTATCTCCCTTCAAAGGCTGAAGAAAATAAAAATGTTTTTAATTTGGTTTGAAACTGGCTTCCCTGATGTCTTTTATTGATGTCATAAGTGTCATCTTTGATAAGAACAATGTGAATTCCATTTCTGATTACTTAGTGAAAGTAGTTACGAAGCTAAGGAGAAGATTAAGATGTAATCAAGTGCAAAAATTGTTACAAAGTCCTACTTCTATTCATAGAAAAGAACATTAACAGAGCTAAAAGTCTGTCATGAAATATTATACAGGTTGGTGTCTGATGTAGATAAAGTAAACCTTCCAAATCCAAATCCTTAATTTGATGACAAATCAGCTGTAAAAAGTTAGAGAAAATCTTCAGAGTTTGCCAGATACTGTTTGTTTGTGTGACTAGATGAATTATCACAAGGCAAAATATCAGCAGTTTCTTGTGTCAAAAACAGTAAAGTGCCAGAGGAGATGAAGCAGCACTAATGATAAAGTGTCAACTAAAAAACAAGACTGTGAGGTTAGTATGCGGAATACAAAAAGAAAGTTGTTCTTTAAATATTCAGGCTGTGCATGTGCTTACAGTGTGATAACAAATTCAGATTTTTGAAGTCCACAATAACACTATATTTGCATTAGTTATTTTTTATGGTCCTTTTTGCATTTCATCCCGTGCGGCTATAGAATAATTTGATCATTTATACACTAATGGAGTGAAACAAAATACTCTCTATTATAATATCACATTCATTAATGTCTTTAATCATGATCCTGTGTTGTCATAAAAAAAAAAACTCCAACATTTATGCATTTTGATAAAATCCCCCCTATTTTACTGTGGAGAATATTTATTTTTAGGAATGAAATGTTATGCTGATAGGCTGTCAGTGTGTCATTGAAACCAGATGTCAGGTGTATATATGTCACTTCATACCATCTCTCTGGCAAAGGCAGCCAGACTGATGCGAGGAAGTTGGAATGCAAATAATCTCTGTGGAGGAGGAGAAGCAGCCTGTGGGGATGTTCCCATTAGGATGTTTAGAGTGGATTAACTTGTCAAACTGCCTTTCCGCAGTAGACATACTGTACAAACACACACACACACACACACACACAGCTAGGCATCCATACAAGCAACAACTAATCTGTACACATATGATACACACATTTGCAGCATCCATCCCACCTCCAGCCTCGCTTATTATCTATTAGTCATAGTCACGGCGCTCATACCCATACATGCTCGACCAGAAACACTTTATTTATTTAAGCTGAAGAAGTGTTGTGCATCACAAATAAAGTATAAGTATTATTAAGAGCCTACTTTTACTTCCTTTTCGCATTTTTTTTTCAGGTACATAACAACACAATAAAAGTATATAATGTTAAAATGTACTTACATTGTGGAAAAATTCCTAATTTGACATACAATTACTACACATATGTCGTAGTAGTAGTAATACTTTATTAATCCCACAACAGCGATTCCTTTCCTTTGCTGCAGCAGTACAGACATACCCCCCAAAAACACAACAATCAACCATCACATATGTCCACAATATACAACTACATTATGTCATAAGGAAGTCTAAATAAAAACATCTATAATAAATATTAACATAGCATAACGTAGTCTTATCAATATATAAACTGTACAATAAAAATAAGCTAAAATCAAACTATAAAAGCATACATAAATACATTAAAATTATATATGTAATGTTAAAAAGTGTAGTTTGATCATCATGCATTTCTCTTAATTCTTATAATTAAGAGAAATTCATGATGGAAATCCTAACCACCTGGCCACTTTGGATAGACTGTCTCTGACTCATTTCCATTTTACACAGAGGCAGAGCGCTGAATCATATAACTGATTGTGATATTATGCCAATAACAAAATAATGGCCAATCAAAAATCAGAATTAGCAATTAAATGGATTTTTTTTTTTTTTTATGCCAAGGAGGGAGGGGAGCAATTTATATTCAGGTAACATACTCTCTGTTTGTAAGATGCATATTAATGCCTCATTATACTTTTAATTATGCTAAACCTATTCATCAGAATTACTAATAATTTCTCTTCCCTATTGTGTCTGTGCTTGTCTAACCTTGATAAGTTATAGTGGTTAGTTAAGCAGTTAAGCAAGATACATGATCACTTCATGTTTCAACAGTAGAGTGTAGGAAGCATTTATCAATATGACATAGTGGAAAATCATTCACTTTTGCAGCTGTGCCTCTGACTAGCAATACATTTGAAAAACAATATTTCACTTGATACAACAAGAAACTGGTTTAATGCTAGTAGAGGATAATGAAGGTCAGATGTTAGACTCACACATCACAAGGAAACAAACTAGAGCTATGTGAACAGAGTGATCTTTGTGCTGATGAACTCTGACCTGTATGTTGCCCAGAACAGTGTAGTTACTGCTCTACACAACATTATCCACAGATTCCTCCCACAAAGTTCACTGTGGTCTTCTATCAAGAGGCCCAAAAATAGAGTACCAGTTCATATGTGGTGTTTGCATATGAACAAATGTGCTCCTACAGTATAACAGAGGCAGAGGCGCATGCACAGATAGACTTATTCTTTGTTTATTCATAGCAATATGTGTGTATTTGTGTGTGTGTGTGTGTGTGTGTGTGAGTGTGTGTAAAAACAATGTTGTTAAGGTAGTAGATATACTAGAACAGTATTATTTGTAGTTTCACAATAAAGTTTAGATTAGAAATTAGATTCATGAATGTTTATTGCCATTATGTGCACACCTTTTTTTTTCTTCTTAGAGGTAGTTCTTAGCAGAACAAAACAAAAAAAGACTTAAAAGCACTCAAGAATATGTACAACAGAAGAGCATATGTATACCAAGACTACATTATGTACAACACTGTGCATAGTGCTGTAACAGTGCAGTAAAGAGTATGCACAGAATGCAAGCAGTTTATGAGCAATATTGTATAAATGAATGACAGTTACTAGTTCTAGATAACATTACATTTTAAACACTAGAACCGCCAGAGGTTTCTCTGGACCTAAACTGACCCGATGAGTCAGATTTACTCACTTGCTCATCACCTCTGGTTTATAGAAATATATTAATTTAAGTATTAATATGAGTGATTATTTGCTTCATCTTCCAACAACTCTTAATTCTATAGAGTCAAATCTAGCTCTGTGCTTTCCTCTCTCCAAACTTACCATACTGAAAACCAACCAAAAACACACAAAACCCTCATTTAAATAGGCTGCGTCTCCAACACATTTACACATTTTATCATTTATCACTTAACCTAGAGGAGGACAGAGCCTTTTCTGTAGCCGCCCCAAACCATCTATCACTGTTCTGACCTCAACACTTTTAAATCTCTTTTAAAAACAAATTTATTTAAGACTGTTTTGAATGTTTGATTATGTTTATTCCGTCTGTTTTAATGTGTGATTGCTCTTTTCTATTGTGTGGTTTTTTTTTTTGTTATAGTTGGACTCTTATTGTTCTATTTTTACTTCATGTAAAGCATCTTTGAGTGCCATGAAAAGCACTACACAAATAAAATGTATTGTTATTATTTAAACACATCACCAGTAAATTGCGGTTCAATTATGCATGCAAATTAGTACACACAAGTTAGGATTTTAGTAGAACCAGCCCAGAGTATTTAATGCTGATGTTGGATATCAGCTTTGCTTGTTTTTATACAAACAAAGTTAAACCATCTTATCATGTCAAATCGATGCTAATGTAAGATTTAATAGAGAAATGAATCAGAATGTGAGTAAAATCACCTCTAGATTAAATGGTTAAATCTCTATAGACTGTCGGGAGTGAAGACCTTAGGGACTCCCCTTCCACAAAGATTTACACACACACACACACACACACACACACACACACACTCATTTCCATGTCTCATGAGGACCAGGTTTGTAATCAACACACATTTGTTTTCTTTTCTTAATAAAATAAAATAAAATTCATAACAGAAATAAAAATATTAAAACTAAATTAGATTAAGAAAATAAATACAAAATGAATGAAAACAAAAAATAGTATTTTTAAATTAAATGAATGAATGAATTAAATACATAATAATATATTTAAAATAAACAAATAACACTTAAAAATAAATAGGTAAATAACTTAAAAAATACACTATACACTATTTATTTGTATGTATATGCATCTTCAAACCTGTGAAAAATATACATAAAAATTCACTTTACACCTGTTTCCCCCATGCTTTATGGGTACTTCCTGAAAAAAACAAATTCATGTATTTATAGGGCCACATCATTTCTATTTTACTAGTGGGGACCTTTATTTATATTTAACAATTGTTGTGAACCTGAGTTTTGGTCCCCATAGTGTCAGAGGTCCCCATGGTGTGACTGTGTTAACATATCAATGTCCCCATAAAGATAGGAATACAAGCACACACCCACACACACACACACACACATAGACACACTGTTGGTTGGTGTTGAACAAGACAAATTTTTGCCCTGCAGTCCAAAGTGCAGTGCAGTTAGTTGTTATGTCAAACACACACACACAGTCCATGCCCAGTAAGGCTGACACAAAGGACTGATTTAGTCCATTCATATGACAAAGTAAAACTGCCAGTGACAGGATGCTTTAATTCCTCCACATTTAAAGTCCATAAAGCTTTCTAATATTGTTACACCAGCTGCTTATCAAGTATAATTTATGTTAATGTTGGCGAGTGTTACTAAGATTTACTGTGTCATGAAAATGTAGATAATTGGCAAATATATGCAAAATAAATATATTATTTAAAGATGAATAAGTCATTTTGTACAGTTTTATCTTTGTTTTAACTGTTGTTGTTGGATTCATGTATTCTCCCTTTGGGTAGAGTCATATATCAATATTGTTTTTGAAGTATTAATCTCTAGAATATCATCATTATCATCTCCTCAGTGACTTGTGACAGTTGTGACGTACAGGTTCACATGTTTATTCCATGTGTGAAGATTTTTCCAATGATTCTTGGTGTCCTGATTCAGGAGGTTTTCTTCTTTTTCTTTTGCTTTGCTCTATCCCCCTTCTCTCCAGTGGGTTCTCTTCTGTTTTTTTCCCCCCTCCTTACACTGGGAATAAGGCTGACTTCTATTTATATGCTCAGATGCTAGGGAGATACAACCCCGTGGGATCTCTATACAGTTCTCCCTGTTCACCATCTCTCGCCTCTTCCTTTCTGTCCTTCCTTTATCTGTTTGAGCATACATAGTTGAGGGTTAACCTATTTTTTTTTTTGTACTACCAATGAACCAAGTAAAGCCTATAGATTCTCAATTATCGTCTGCTGTGTGAAAATGTGATTAAACTGTAATGACCATAATTGTTCTCTCTGAACCATTCAAGTGCAGCTGTAAGAATCTAACCAGTGGATTGACTTATACAATCCAAACCTAAAATAGTTTCTTGCACGAGGCCTCCCCACTATGCAAAACAAGTCCTCAATTGTTACTTACAACCATAGAACTACAGTGATATGACACACACAGTATAGGTGCATTTCTTTATATCGTCTCTTATCATATGCATTTATACTTACCTAATCACACTGATGCCAAATTAGTCAACATGTGGATAATTAGATATATTTTAATCAGATCAAACAGTACTGTACATTAAATATTTAGGGTACTTTGCATATTTTAATTCAAGAGTTTTATGGATATGAATTTATTGTGTATTTGCTCATTGTCCTTATGCAAATGTTGATGACAGAGGGTCCTTCAAACTGATTTAGACATTAGATATTTATACTGATCTTACTCAGAGTGATATGTTCAGTATGTTGGAGCTTTTCCTCTTTGGATTAGTGGTTGTTGGCCCTGAGGTGTTTGGTGTGCCTTTCCTTGCATACATTTACACTTGTACATTTGACAGTTGCAGATATTCCTGTGCCTGTCAATACTCTGCCCTTTTCATTTGTTTTTTTTTTTCTCAATTTTATTTTTTATTTGCATTTTTTCATAATATACATTCACAAGATGTGTTTGAAAAACAAATCTAGAACTGTAATATTAGGGTGCATGCCTGTGACATCAAAAGAAAATGATACAGTGATAGTAATAATGTAAAGATCATGGTGGTTAATACTGATTATGGGGAATCTGAAAGAAAAAGCACCAACCAAGGCTAAGACAATACAGATTTTATACAAAAGATGGTCGAATTTGTATGATATATGTAGACCATTTTTTCCCATCTTCTTAAAAACAAATCCTGTTGTAATTTTAAAGAGAAAGTTATTCATTCCATTTTGAATATGTCATAGATTATGTCAAACCATGCATCCACTGTAGGCTTATTGGTTTTCAGCCATCTCCTGGTTATAGCCTCATTTGGTTTTTATTCCGGATTATTGTGTAGACACATGGAAAATGCCTTTGATGGTGGAGCAGACAAAACAGTCAAATAACAAGACATTTATTAACTTGAGAGATTTTATTGGAATATTTAGTTCAGAGCTTCTTGTTTATGGTATGCTTTTCACCATCACATTACTGAATGGAGTAAGTATACTGAACCCCAAACAAATTTAAGTGCTGCACAGATGACATTTACTGAAAACCCAGTGGACTCTGTTGTCTTCTGAGCACTTCTGCACCACAGTTCTGTCAATATATGCTATATATTATTGTTGGTCTGTCTGCTGTCTGCCATTAATAAGTGCAACATGCAGCCAGACTGTGGGGGCTTGAGATATTTCCACGAAATCTCCCAGCTCTCTGTGCAGCTCCGACACCACCTGCCAACACGATAGAAAATGCACATGTTAGCTGGAATTACTGTGGTGGCAGCAGATGCGTCATCTGGTTTGGCAAACAGAAACAGGCGTAAAGATTGAATGATAATTTGACACACGTATGATGTTTATTTTGTCTTTTGGTTGAGCTGCAAACTTTAAAGTCTTAGTTTTTAGTGTTTGTTCAACACTCTGGCCAAGTTTATGTAGCTCACTTCCAGAAACAGAAGATATTTCCTACTTCATGTGCATAAAGAGATGCATGTTGAAGCAGAAGTTTCGTGTTGTAATCTAAAAGTTACACACCTGATATTTACATATTTGTCATCTTGAAGGTGCATTTTTGCAGGAGTCAGCTTCAAACTCTTGCTGCAACACTTCCTCTTTCCCTTTTGTTTTAATACAAGTTGAGGTGGTTGAACTGCTGGACTGTGAAGCATCTTGTCTGGGCTGAGCTGCAGCTAGAAAATCGTGACAAGATAAGATTGTCGCATCTATACTTGAATGCATCCAAGGTGAAATATTGCCTTTCTCAAGTGCTCTATTTTTCTGTGGCCTTCTGTGTCTTATAGGTTATCTATTTCTCTGAGTATGAAGAGAGTTTAAAAGATTAATCTAGGCCTGAATTTGTATTCCAACAATGATCTCCCTAACAGCGCGCTCGACAACAGAGGGACTAGATCTATTAGTTTTCCAAATAATATTCTGTTTAAGTGAAGGCTTTATGAATAATTGATTGGGAATATTTGAAACTTCGTGCTGTGATTTTATGACTCTTTGCACTCTTGTGTGAAATTTTCTCTCAAATTCTGCAGTGATGATAAACAGTTGCTGTATATGCGATAGTTTTGATGTGTTTCTCACAAACCACAGATTACGCTGACATTGGACAGTAAGAGGCAGGTTTCCTTCTGGGTGCTTTTGTAATACAGAAACATTTCCTCTTCAAAAACTGCCACCATTTCACACATTTTTTTTTTTCAGACTAACTGCTGTTAGTGAATGGTTGTGTGTAAGATATTCAGTGATTTCCACAGGCTTTTAAAGGAGTCATCCCATGGTTATTTCATTAATATCGCTGTGTTCTCCATTGTTATTGAATGTATTGTGTGTTGGTTCTATTTAAAAAACGTAGGGATTGCTTTGTTTCAAGTTGGTTTTAGGGGGTAGAAAAATGACTAGAGGTCGAACAAGTTTACCAGTACTTCCGCATACATATCCATGACGCGGTCACGAGGCGTCTCTGATTGGCTCAAAATGCGTGAAGGAACACCCCCACTCCCCTTTGTGCTCTGTGAGTATTTACCTTCTCAAAGTAGCATCCAGGTACGTTTTGTGCCGTCGTTTGTTTTGAAAATTTGCAGGGAAAAGGACGACACTTTATTTCCATAGAGAACACACGAACCGGTTTGCTCCGCCATTTTTTTCAAGCTTGTGCAGCAGCTACTGTGGCGCCATTTTCCCTTGTAGATGCTAACGCTAATGCTACTTTAGATTCACTGCAATGGGGGACAGGCTTAACCCCACGTGGGTGACGCCAATTTCCTCTTGATGTGTAGTGGACAGGCTTTTTCTGACTCCTTTCTCTGTGTTGTTTTCTATGAATGGAAAATACAGCCAGTAGAGGTGACACACCATACAGCAAACGCAGCATGTGTCGGTAACTTGGGGTGACTTTTCAGATTCCAAAAGGAGCGTGGAAAAGTGGTTTTCAGTTGAATGACACCTTTTAGTTTTGTTGCATTTATTTATTTATTTGTGAAATCTTCGGTGGCAACAGCAGTAAATGGCTGTAATCATTCATGTTCTTAAGCACTGGGGCATCCAGGACATGTTTCTGCTAGGACTCCATTCAGTTGTCAGGCATTTTTCTTAATTTTATTTGACCTCAACCTTCACTTTTTGACTCTGTATGAGTCAAAAAGTCGTCAAATAAGCCAACCATTACTAAAGTGTAAGTAACTAAGTGAAATGTTCATTATTCTTTCTGAGGGTTGAATAGTTTTACTCTGAATACATCCTCAGGTCCTGCACTGGTGGGTGTAGTCAGGAAGGACTCTGCCTCCCAAAACAGCATCGCCCTCTCCTGGGCAGAAGTGGAACAGCCACCCTCAGACATAGTGGACTATGAAGTCAAATACTATGAAAAGGTAATTCCTCTAAATTCTTAAAATAAGGTAAATTAAATTAGTGTAAACCCCTTTATTCTACAATGTTTATGCACTATGTTTGTTAATTACTTTGTGTTTTTGTAGAGAAATAGTTGCACAGAAAAGTTATCGTTGCACCAGGGTGATGAAGTTTACTTTGCTACATAGTTATCACAAATAAAAACTCACAGAACAATGCACATTGTTAGCATACAGAGACACAAAACTAAGGGTGGAATATTCAGAATTCATTGCTAATTCTGCCGTGCTCACCATCTGCTCTGAAAGTTAATTGGATGAAATTATGTGTTTTGTTCAAACGCTGTGATAATGGATTTATGTGTGTTTGTGCCACTGCGTGCCTTTGTTTAACATCCCATGCAATCTGTTTCTACTTTTACAGGAACAAGAGCAGCTGAGTTACTCGTCAACACGTACCAAAGTCCCCAGTGTAGTGGTAACTGGTCTCAGACCTTCAACTGTCTATGTCTTCCATGTGCGCGCTCGCACTGCCGCTGGCTACACAGCATACAGCCCCAACTTTGAGTTTTCTACTGCAGCAGAGGGTAAGAGAGAAAGAGAGAGTCATGGGAACAGTGTTTGCAAAGTATGCAAAGTGACTGTGATATAAAGAACAGAAATAGTTTTATTTGAAAAGCATATCACTGGAAAAGATGAAAGTTATGAAAGACAGAAAACTAGACATTGTTGAGTTGTCTATGTTGATCCACAACCCAATAAAAACCTTGGAGACATTTTAATGGCCATTCTTTGTCATGGAGCAATTAAACTCATCAGAGCTCTTTCAACCATGTGGCATTTGTTTTATGTTTATAAGGTCTGTAGTTCCTTATTCAGGTTTCGGAGTTGTACTTACAGTTGATACTTTAAGTGCCAGGTATATAGATACGTTCACCTTCACATTCCAGTATAAAACACTTACTGACATACAGATGACAGTTTATATATATATATATATATATATATATATATATATATATATATATATATATATAAAATCAGGGTGTCTTGGTTCCTGGTCTACCACATCAGACAGGACCCCAGGTGTAGGCTGTGTAGAGAAGCCCCTGAGACAGTCCAGCACATCACAGCGGGGTGTAAGATGCTGGCAGGCAAGGCATACATGGAGCGGGATTACCAGGTAGCAGGCATACTGTACAGGAACATCTGTACAGAGTATAAACTGGAGGTCCCAGGATCAAGATGGGAGACCCCCCCCCCAAAAGGTGACAGAGAACAAACAGGCCAAGATCCTGTGGGACTTCCAGATTCAGACCGATAAGAATGGTGATGGCCAATCAGCTTGACATAGTGGTGGTGGATAAACATCTGAAGACAGTGGTGGTGATAGATGTAGCAGTCCCCAGTGTGATAGCAACATCAGAAGGAAAGAACACGAGAAGCTTGAGAAATACCAAGGGCTGAAAGAGTAGTTAGAGAAAATGTGGAGTGTGAAGGCAACAGTGGTACCAGTAGTGATTGGGGCACTAGGGGCAGTGACCCCCAAGCTGAGAGAACAGCTCCAGCAGATACCAGGAATATATATATATATATATATATATATATATATATATATATATGCACTGTCTCACTGTATAAACACATGCACAGTTCAACACATTTTTATGTCATATAATGCAGTTTATTTCTTAAAGTTTACACATATATGAAGGTGTACTCACTAGTATAAACAGTGGTTTGTGGCATAATTACTAACACACATTAAAAGTCAAATAAACAGGACAGTTTATCATGACTAAATAAGAGGGTGAAGGACAAAATATGTGCAATCCTAGACAATCCTTTTCACCCTCTGCATGAGGAGCTGTGGCTGATGTGTAGCTCATTCAGCAGATGGATTATCGCACCCAGGTGCAGGACTGAATCTTTGAGATGCTCCTTCATTCCAACCATCAGACTTGATGCTTGGCTTGAATTGGATTCTGCTTTAAGCAGGTGTTGCATCTGTCAATATTACTTACTGCACACTTGCTACTTGATCATTATTATTGCAATTTTTGTCACTTTAGCCACTTTACCAAATGTGCCTGTATTGTTGTAATGAGTCTTATCTTATCTTATCTTATCTTATCTTATCTTATCTTATCTTATCTTATCTTATCTTATCTTATCTTATCTTATCTTATCTTATCTTATCTTAAATCAAAATCTTTGTTCCTCAGATCCTGATATTGCAGATCAGGGTCAAGTTCTAGTGGTTGTCACAGCATCAGTCGGAGGCTTCTCCTTACTGGTCATCCTGACCCTGTTCCTCCTCATTACTGGACGGTAAGACATTGCATTGTTTTGTGTGTTGTCACTTTATCTATAATGCACACGCATACACACATACACACACCTCTGCCTCTTCTCATAATCTCCAATGTGACACATCAACTGGAAGTCTGTTAATGGACTCTCCTCTTGTTATCTAGCAGACACTCTTATTTTCCAAATGGCTGAACCAATTTTATGCCTAATTACTCAGCATGTAATGCATGTACCAGTGATTTGCTCCATTCCATTAACTTTCACTGGTTGGCTCAAACTATTGTCTTCCACACATTGAGTTCAGTTTATTTATTTACTTTATATTAGTTGCAATTATTGAGAAACAATGAAAAATGGCAGATAATCAGAAGATGCTCTGTCAGGTCTTTTACCTAATTGTAATCAAATTTTAAGTCATAATCTTTTACATGTATATTAATGTACATATTAATAATATTAGAAATGTATCTTAAATACAGGAACTTTTGAGGATGTTGAGTATGTGTTCAAAGATATATCAATACACGTGTATATTTTACAATAGGAAGCTTGATTCCAGATATTCTCAGATATCAAATCTTGCTGGGCTTTGTATTTTTTGTGATATGGTGCAGGTGCTGTGCTAACCCCATCCCTATTCCACAGCTTTACCTGTAACATTCCATAATGAACATGAGACATGTCCAGGCTGTATCCCACATTCAGCCACTCTTCCCACAGCCACAGAAAATGAATGAATATTCCATATTAGCTGTCATACTACTGTATATTTTAGCTATTTCTGATGTAATCGCTCATAAAAAGGTATAAACTTTTTACTTAAGGGCTACAAATGCTTTTGATAATATTGACAAGTTGTGTGTATAAAGGTGCAAAATCCTATGATGACATTTTCTAAAGGCAATGTTGCTTTTACTTTGACACTGAAGAGGGAAAATTGTTCCTTCTGCATTGACTATTACTTTTGTCTCACTTCTTCATCTTTATAGAGACTGTGCCTTAAAAGCCTTGAATTTGCAGGGTTGCAGATAGGATAAAAGAGAAAAAGGGGTGGAAACTATAAAGGCAAACCCAAAAATTGCTGTAAAGAAATGGGTTATAAAAGAAAATTGCTTTCCTTTTTCCCAGCAGAGATGACTTGCAAAGAGCCAAACAAGGATATACATTTTTCCAAACATATTTGCCAGAATACACATCAATATTTCCAGTTTTGTGATGACACTGTGAATTATTTTGCATTATATAGATGTAACTGATAATAAATAATTTGTTGTGTTGTTAGGCACAAAATACTGAGAGGGTTCTTCTTCTTCTGTGGTAAACTGGGCAGGTGTCAGGGGTATATCAAAGCCAGGATGAAGTCAGAGGAGAAGAGAAGGACACGCTTCCACAGTGGACATGGTAATGGATATTATCCATGTATTTTTGTCATGTATTTCCAATTCTCTTGTTGCTTCTTGCCTTTTCTTAGCATGTCACAGTGAATCTGATGACAGTTTAAAATCACGCTCTCCCCCGTGTATATTGTTTTGATGAACACATTATTGATATATTTTGTTTCTGTGCAAAATGACACCCATTGGCCCAAGTGCAGTACTGTCTTTTGAACATCCTCTAATAACTTTGCACATATTTTTGTTTTGCCATATTCTGTTGTCAGAATTACAAAATTTCTCTTTGTGTGGTACTGCATTTACAGGTAGAAACAAAACTCCTGATTGTTGCACAGGGGGGAAAATATCATTCTTAGCTAATTGAAGTATGTCCTGTAATTAATCTCGCGCAACATTGGTTGGGAAAGATCATTTTCAATCAGCAGGGGTGTAACAGTATGAAAAAATCATGGGTCGGTACGCACCTTGGTTTTGAAGTAATGCTTTGGTTAATTTTTGTTACAGTATGGAAACAAAATGTAAAACAATTTTCTTCCTCAGCACAGTATTTATTAAACCAAAAAAATGTCAACATACAAATGGAAAGAGTAAATATATTCCAAGTGCTGCTTGGTACCAGTAAGTTAAATGACTATAAAATGATTTTCTTCCACAGAACGGTGTTAATTAAACCAAAAGAAATGTCAATATAAAAATGGAAACAATAAATAATTCAAAGTGCTGCTTGGTACCAGTGTTCGCAGAGACATATCATGCTGGACCTCAATGAATACTTCAGATAACACCATGAAATTACAGGGGCATATACATATAGCTAATGTGCATCAGATGCAATGATCTATTTGAGTAAAGGTCAAAGGTCAAAGTTGTATTTAACAGAAAAGTCAAAATCACATTATTGGCTCTAATTGAAGAACAGGTTGTCATAGACACTTGAGCTTGGCACAAAATAGGGGCAAGGTTAGGCATTCTCTAAATGCTTGTTTCCAAAGGTAAGTCATTGAGAGTTCTTGCAGGATTGTATTCAAGGTCTCCAGGAACACAAGTGGCTCCCAGGACAAATCTAACTGTTCTCCTATCTCTAGACATGTTTTGAAAGTTTGTGATTGATTCAAGGACAAAAATTAAATGAATTATGATATCATTCTTGGCATATTAATTGACTTGTGTGTTTATGCAGATGCTTCAGTGTATTATTATGCTTTCTTATTTGTCTTTCCTCCAATGTGCAGTAACTAAGGTTTATTTTTACAGTCAGTTCTGGTTTTGCATTGACTTACAGTACATTTGTTTGTCGGTGTCAGTGCTTTTGACATGTTAATATAAATGTATGATATAAATGCATGACTTATTTCTTCAACAATTATGAAATGCTTTTGAAAAGCTGTGATCTTTTCCTCCCACGGTCTTTTCTTCTTGTTTGTTCTTTACTATTTGCACTGGGGAGGCATCACCAAGACAGGGGATGCCAGCAGGCTCAACAAACTGGCAACAAAAAAGGCTTGTTCTATTACTGAGCTGAGCTTAGACACCCTAGAGACAGAGGTAGAGAGTAGACTCCAAACTGGAATCTATTGCAGGCGATGCCTTCAACCTTCCACAATGTGAGCTGACACAGCTATAAAGTACATTTAGTCCCCAGTTCATCTGCTCGAGGTGTACCAGGGGCTGCTTCAAGTTATCATTTGTGCCAGTCATCATACACAGTGCTCACTGCAGCAACATCTCCAGCCACAGTTAAAGAGCAGGATGCTGAAGCCTTGCGCCATGCACTGCTCTCAGGCATTTTCTCAACTTACTCTGCTTTTTTCACCTCTTTTTTTTGGGGGGGGGGGGGTTCTACTCCTTGATGAAATAACATGGGAACCTTAAGCTGCAATCGAAGCAAATGGAGTGCTGATTAATTTTTCCATGTAGTTAATCTTTTCTCATTCATTTTAATTACATAAAATCTTTGAAAATACAGTGAATCTTGAATATATACAATAAGACACAACTTCAGTCACATGGCAAAAAAATATGAATACAGTTAATGCTTCAATTGAAATAGAATGAAACAATTCAAATGAATAGTGTAAGTGCTAACAAAAGGTAAGGACAGCAAACATAAGAACAAGGGGAAAAAAATACAACTTAATACAGTTACTGTCAGACAAGCAATCTTTTTTTTTTTTTTTTTTTTTTTTTTTTTTTTTAAACCAATATTAAGGTGATTTATTGAAGCATGTTCCAGGTATGTGAGACTAAATAATAAAGGACATTTTCTTAATTATGTATGATCAGACAAAGATGTAAAATACATAAGTCTGTTTTCTTTATTATATATTAATGTTCCAATGTATCCAATATGCTAATGAGGTGTATGTTTTTCAGCTGTATGTAATACCATATGATGTCTTTTCTTTTTTCGTTGCCTTTTTCAGTCCCATTTTCTGGGATTAAGACTTATGTGGATCCAGACACATATGAAGATCCCACTCAGGCTGTGGAGGAATTTGCCAAAGAGATAGACCCTTCATACATATGTATTGAGAGAGTGATTGGTGCAGGTAAATCAATACATACACACCACTGGTACATACATTCACAAATATATTAACTAAAACTGTCTGTTCTGTATGTGTTTATCACTGGAGCAGAACATTGTACAAGATAAAAAAATGTTTTGCCTGATTGGTAACTCGATGGAAGAAGCTATAAAGTGCAGGTTATTACAGTAACCTTTTTGGATCCTGTTCATTATTTCCTAAATTTATGTTTAATCTATAAGACATTGTCAGTTGTCTCTGTCACCTCTATCGTGTTGAGTACCAATTTTGTTGTATAAGAAAAGTTAAGCCCCATAAAGTTCTAGTTTTAAACTTTAATAGCCACTCGTAGAAATCTGATTTTACAAGTAATTTATTGAACTGTAGCTTAGAGGAGCAATTGCACATTTTTGAAAGCTATAATGTTCATTGGTTCATTAAATTGAACAGATTGTCTGTGCTTTCTAGCCCATAAATGATTTCTAAGGTGCCCTCCATTGGTCAAGTTTTTGTGGAATGAGCTCCATCTAATGGGGATTGTGTAAAATTACAGGAAATATAGTGTTTAGTAACGCAGTCCTAGCTTTACTTGATTTACTTTCAATTAAAAAGTCTAAAATGATAACACTTTTTACTACAGTACAAACACTAATATGTATATTTTAATTAAAACCTAATTCAGTTGGTATTTGTTTAAGAGATAGATTTCTAATATATGAAATATCAAATGATTGTGTGTTTATATTACAGGTGAATTTGGAGAGGTCTGTAGTGGTCGGTTACATATACCTGGAAGGATGGATGTAGCTGTGGCAATAAAGACCCTTAAAGGTGGCTATATGGAACACCAGAGGCGAGACTTTTTGCGTGAAGCATCTATCATAGGGCAGTTTAACAGCGCTAATATCATCAGGCTTGAAGGAGTGGTCACTAAAAGTACGTTTTGTCAACATCCTGACACTCATTTCTTCAGTTTTATTCTGTAATGTTATTCACACTCATGTTTTTCAATCTTTTTTTTTTCCTCAGGTAGACCAGTAATGATAGTGGTGGAGTACATGGAAAATGGAGCACTTGACTCTTTCCTCCGGGTGAGAACTTCACAGAGAGATACTTGTATGTGGAAGAATAATCTTCATACTGTATAAAACAAAGAAAAATTCCAAGGCACTCTCTTAAAAGTGAAAGATAAAAAAGCCTTTATTAAACTGGCTTGGTTAACAAAACCTATAAAATCATATAAAAACATATAAAAGACCCCAACGCGTTTCGGCACAAAAGGCCTTCATCAGGGAGTAAGACCAAAAAAAATCTTCATACTGTATTTTAAATTTTTCTTCTCCTTCTCTTCCACTCCAGAAGCGTGATGGTCAGTTTACAGTGCTCCAGCTGGTCGGGATGCTGCGAGGCGTCGCAGTAGGAATGACCTATCTTTCAGATATGGGTTATGTTCACAGAGACCTAGCTGCTCGTAACATCTTGGTAGACAAAAACCTGATCTGTAAGGTTTCTGATTTTGGTATGTCCAGAGTCCTTGAAGATGACACTGAAGCAGCCTACACCACTACAGTGAGTGTAGATCCGTGTCAAGATGATGGATTTATATTTTCTGGAAATACTTCTAACAGTTTTATTCTGTGTTGCTGTTGTTTATCAGGGGGGAAAGATACCAATACGCTGGACAGCACCAGAGGCTATTGCTTATGGAAAATTTTCCTCAGCTAGTGATGTTTGGAGCTACGCCATCGTCATGTGGGAAGTAATGTCCTATGGCGAAAGACCCTACTGGGAGATGTCCAATCAAGATGTAAGCTCTCAATAGAAGAGAATAGAATAGAATGGCCTTTATTGTCATTATGTAGAATGAAATTAGGAGGCAGTCAGAGACACTGCAACAGTATTTATAAAGACCAGTGTGACAGAAATAAGAGAAGAGCAAATATAAACTTACAAAAACTAAAAAATAAGATAGTATTTTGAATTATTTGATTAATAAAATCTGCCTGTCTCTGTCTGTCTGTCAAAATACAATAAAGAAATTACAATTGAACAAGTGTAACATGAGAATAGAGCTTAGGGGAATAAAAAATAAAGAAACATAAAACTGGATAAACTAAGAACAAGCTCAATTTTCACCATCATGTAACAGTATTAACAGTATGTGTGTGTATATATGAACAGTTTTAACAGTATTACCATGAATAACAGTATGTATATCTATGAGTATAGTTTATTTCGCTATTAATTGTATTAACAGCCTGTATTTCCTTTTAAAAAACAGTCTGCATATTTAACATGAACCAGGTCTATATATAAATAATGCATTTATTTTTTTTAAATAAATATTGGATAAATATTACATTGTTGCAAAAGGATAGACCATGATAAAACTACTGTACATGATTAACATATTTATCATTTGTATTTTTTATTTTTTTTTTACTTAAAATACTATTAATGAGTAACTCATTTGGTTTGATATAAAATATAAAGCCAGACACAATGGTTCTGTTTTGTCTTAGGTCATTTTGTCAATTGAAGAAGGCTACCGTCTTCCGGCGCCAATGGGCTGCCCTGTGACACTACACCAGCTGATGTTGCACTGCTGGCAGAAGGAGGCTGGACAACGCCCACACTTCAGCGATGTGCTCTCTTTCCTTGACAAACTCATCATTAATCCCGGCAGTCTGCTTACTCTTGTGAATGATGTACAAAGGTAAACTCAAATTAACACAGTTACTAACACTGTGTGTAATTAACAGCTCCCTCAAAATGATTTTAGAGCTTATATCATTTCTAATCAAACAACATTTTTAGAAATTCAGAAAAGCTGCACAGACTGTAAATGTTTTAATTATAGTAGATGATCTTTAGGGATCTGAAATCTATCACTCCATACAGTGCAGGTGTTCAGTAATGGAAGAAATTGGATTCTCATCATAGTGTACATAAGTCTCGACCAGTGATGCGCGGGTTGATTTTATTTTATTTTTTTTAACTAGCCCACTCACAACTCATAATACAAGAAATATATTTGAAAAGGACAACCCGCTTCTTGACCCGCATTTTAAAAAAAGTAGTCAATGGTCTGTATGAACATCAAATGACCTTACTCACATACCTGTATTTATTTTTGTGTTCAAATTTTATGACATTGCTTGTAAATTAATAGCCTAAGCTGAGAAAATATTTTTGTCGTGCTTCCGCATTCAAAATGTATCAACGAGCAGCATCTAACCAGTTGGTAGAGCGGGTTGTCCAGTAACTGAAGGGTTGGTGGTTCGAATCCCGCTCTGTCCTAGTCGGTCCGTTGTGTCCTTGGGCAAGACACTTCACCCTCCAGTGCCACTCACACTGGTGTATGAAGGGTTGGTGGTGGTCAAAGGGGCCTTAGGGGCAAAATGGCTGCCACGCTCCTGTCAGTCTGCCCCAGAGCAGCTGTGGCTACAAATGTAGTTTACCACCACCAGAGCGTGCATGTGAGAGTGAATGAGTAATGGCTCACTAATGTGAGGTGCTTTGAGTGGCCAAAAAAGTACTATATAAATCCAATCCATTATTATTATTATTATTATTGAACCAGGTTTCAGCAAACTGTAACACCCAAAGAGCCATTTGAACCTGGTTTCCACGAAAAAGCCGCAAATATTTTTTGACGTCTAAAATGAAAAAACAAAACAAAAACGCATTTATTAAAACAAAAGGGGAAAAAATCAGCCCACGCATCACTGGTCTCTACATACTTGTTTGCATATCATTCTCAGATGACAAACATTGAGCAAATATTAGAATCTTAATTGTAATTATTCATCCTATTTGCCAGTAGGATTTGATAGATAACGGCTTTTAAATCTATTAAATATTGTTTAATTTTAAGACAGTCTTATGGCCCATCAGCAGATATTTACAAATCAACACACAATATCTGACCCTGTATTTGCACTATTTAACTCTTTGTCTGTCATCTCAGTCTCCCTGAATCCCCAGAGGACATGCACGACTACCCTCTATTCATCTCAATCGGCGACTGGCTTGACTCCATCAAAATGAGCCAGTATAAGAATAACTTCCTTGCAGCAGGCTACACAACACTGGATTCCATTTCAACGATGAGTATAGAGTGAGTGAAGTCAAATTGTTACAGGGGGAAGCTATCAAACATCACATCAAAAAGAAAACACAGTAGCAACACTCAATGGGACAGAAGAATTAGTGCCATTGATCTGATCACCATGCGCTGTAATAAAAAAATATATGTACGTGCTCATCTCAAAATGTTCTTCTTCTTTGCGTGTATAAGACATGCTTAGTGAAAAATAAAAAGGGTGATATGTCAGTGTTTTATGATTTAAAGCTACACTCATTGCAATGATCATGAAGCTGCAGGTGTGTGAAGTTACTGGTTGCAAAAAATCTTGAAAAATTCTCACATAAGATTGTTACTGACTTACAGTATTTGTCCTAATGGGTAAATACTGTATTGGTCAAATACCCATTTCTTTTAAAGGTGTAGGTTATAGTGATGTAAACTTTTTTTTTTTTTTGCATGTTTAGGTCTAGTGCTCTTATCAAGCTATTAAAATATTATAAATCTTTTTCTTATCTTCAGCGACATCAGGCGTATTGGGGTCTGTTTGATTGGTCACCAGAGGAGAATCATAAGCAGCATACAGTCTCTTCGCCTGCAGTTTCACCACATCCAACAGAATGGCTTTCAAGTGTGAGACCATTCCATAAAGACAGACTGTGTGTACACACTGAGTTGGAAACAAACCAGGCTTCCTCTACATCATCATCCGACTAATTGCAAAAACACCAGACTGTTAGGTGTAGCAGGTACCACACGCTGCTCATATGAGAGCTGTCCTCTCCTAGACCATATGTGGTCTAGATACCACACACGCACACTCATCATCTTATGGATCGTCATCAGTACAAGCCTCCACAACAACCAACCTCTGTCAGCGTCGGCCAAATTCGGCCTGTTTATTATCTCAGCAAATACTAGCATTTCACTTGAATTTAGGACTTACTTTCTCTAGTGTCTATTCAAGTGTTCACCAATACCTCTTCTCTCTCCAAGTGACAATCCAATGGTTTCTATTGACTCTATTGAATGGTCTCAAGTCTGTTACCTCATGATCAGAGAAGATGTGGATAGGACATAAGATATAACGTGGTACGGTGATATATGGGACAGTATGCGAATTACAATAAAAAGTACTTTTCTGGATAGTTTAGGAAACTATTCAGCAGAAATACAGATCGGCAGTATGGTAAATACAATCATGTTTTATGAACTGAAGACCGCTGAATGTCAAAAGATTTTATAGAAATGTAATGTTCTATCCTCATGATAATGCAGTATGTCTTGTACAAAAAGTCTTGTGAAAGGTGTATGTTTTATTCAGTATGTTTGTTCCTTATTAAACAACCCTATTTTAATATTTAGTTCTGTCTCATCTCAGGCCTGAACATCAGTCTCTCTTTTCATAGTAGCTTAATGTTTAACTTTATCTTTATTTAAACATGCACACACTCACACACACATACTCGTTTCCATGTATCATGAATACCAAATTTGTAATCAAGTAGACAATGGGTAGTGAGTGAAAACACATGATTTTTATAAATTAAAAGTTATAAAAATCATCATTTATTATCATTTACAAAATAAATAATTATTTAAAAAAAAAACAATTGAAAAAATACATGAAAAAATGTATTAAGAAAACAAATAAATAAAAAAAATATTAAAAATAAAATATAAAAATATAAAAAAAATTATATATATATATATATATATATATGTATATATATATATATATATATATATATATATATATATATATATATATATATATATATATATATATATAATTTTTTAATATTTTTTTGTTAAACACATCTTCAATCCTTTGAAAAATATATGTTTCACTTTGCACCTGTTTCCCTCGTGCATTTTGGGGACTTTCAGAAAAACAAATTCATGTATTTATAGGGTCACATAATTTCTATTTTACTAGTGGGGATTGTTATATATATTTAATCCTTGTAGGGACCTGAATTTTGGTCCCCATAGTGTCAGAGGTCCCCATGGTGTGACTGTGTAAACATATCAATGTCCCCATAAAGATAGGAATACACACACACACACACACTTAGCCGTCTCTTGGTCGTCACTCAAGGACTAGCATGTTTTCTGGACATGGAGAATTGTCAGGTGAGTCTGTCAAATGAGAGCTAATTGTAGGATGACAGCCATGAGGGCTTGAAGTGACAGGAGAGAAGGTACCATGGAGGTGCTCACTAATTACAACAATAGTCATTTTTTATGTATTAATTCTGTATTCAGTGTATTATCAAATATCGTAGGTTGATTCTATTGAAAAAAATACTGTTAGAGTACAGTCTTAATTCTTATAGGGGATTGTGTTTCTAAATTCTCATTAATATCTTCCCATTTGTTATGTTATTGCATTAGTTAGCCTATAGGGGGCATACTAGCTTAGCATAACTTCGTCTCCCAGCAACAGAGTGTAAATAACGGGAGGCTCCTTCCTCCAGGCTAGTGGGCATGAGAGAGAAGTGAAATGAAAGACACACTGATTTGAAGGCGGCTTTTTACGTACTATACTAGCTAAGGGCGGTTGTTGTCGCATACTGATAAAGAGACATCCGGGAGAAATAACAGGTAACTCCAGTTTCTTCCTAACAAATTGGCAAATATTTTAGTAGCCGCTAATGCTAGCAATCACTAGCGATAGCTAACTAGTGAAAGGCTACCTGCTAATACCATCTATTGATTACGATATATATTCGTTGTGTTATTTCACATTGGTATGCGTTCATTATTAAATTATATTCCGTGATACCACATAGAACAGGTCAAACGCTAGTGTTATGTATTAATACGAAAACCCACCACGTTAAAGGAACAACTGGCTTGGCTGAAGCTAGCTAGCTGTAAGAGATTAACTCATTATCAGCGACCGGACGTTAGCTAATTACTTTACAACAATAAATAGAGTTAGAAAGAAATAGACAGTGTTTCTGCAACAAACTGTGATGTTCTGTTTAACAAGTTTTAAACACAGTCGCCTTGGATGGTATACATGAAATCGTCATACAGTTGAGCCAAAGATAAGACGGATTTACTCCCAATGAAGACGATTCCTTTACATGATAGCGGCTAACAAATGTGTAAAAACCCATTCACCTAAGTAATATTAACAAAAATGTGTTTCATCCTTGATAATGCATGTGTACAGTTGAAATGTATGCGACAAGGAATGCAGTCGTTTTGAGTAATACAATCCAAGTAACCCTCTAATACTGAATGTTCTTGCTTTTTCACAGACCGCATAAAAACTGATGTTTGTTGGCTAGCCAATGGGGCTGTTTGATAAGTTGGCAGCATGGTTGGGGTTGAAGAAGGAGGTAAATGTGCTATGTCTTGGTCTGGACAACAGTGGCAAAACTACCATTATCAACCAGCTCAAACCAACCAACGTAAGTATCTATATAAATGCATATCAGTTATGTTATTGAACCAAGATTCACTCTGCATTCATGTATTGAATTCTGCAGTTCTGACTTGTGCACATTTCCTTTCCTGTCATAATGTTGTGCATGTATTCCTTGCATTAATTTTTAAAAATATTAGCATTATTATTATTAATAAACTGCATTTGCCTCACAGGCCCAGGCACAAGACATCGTCCCGACCATTGGTTTTAGCATAGAAAAGTTCAAGACTTCCAGGTACAACAATCTACTGAGCATTGCAGGAAATAATTTATCATGTCATCTCCACATTTTTAGTGTTGTGTGTCTGTCTCGTGTAAATCTGTGTGAATTTGCCAGGTCTTGAAATAATTGTCTTACTTTTTACTCTTAAATTTCCACATCAGCATAAAATCCCTTTTCTCTTTAGCCTGTCATTCACAGTTTTTGACATGTCGGGACAAGGCAGATACAGAAATCTTTGGGAACATTATTATAAGTAAGTATACCTATAATACAAAACATACACATTTATACTGTTGATCCATGTATAAATATTTTTTTCTCCATTTTTTCTCAGGGAGGGCCAGGCTATCATATTTGTCATTGATAGTGCTGATAAGCTAAGGATGGTAGTGGCCAAAGAAGAATTGGACACATTACTAAACCACCCCGGTAAACTTACTTACTTAAAATGTTCCTTTCTTGTGAACAATATGATTCCCTCTGTGTTATGAAAATCCATAATTTATTTTATTTTTAAATCAACTAAAAATAATAACAATTGACCTCCTAAAGACTTCAAAGCCTAAAAACCATAATATTTTAATTTCATTTATTTATCTCAAACATATAAACAATACCGGCAAACACAAAATGAATGAATAAAGAAAATAAGTAAATAAAGAATATATATATACATATATATATATATATATATATATATATATATATATATATATATATATATATATATATATATATATACATACATACATATATATACCTATACAATCGTGTACATCTGTATACATACAACATAAGCATAACCAAAAATTGTTTCAGAGAGACAGAAGCACAATGCTTAGCGAGTCCTGCCACTACCTTAACTTCCAAAAAGATTACCAAAACTTTATAGCACCAGAGCAATAAACTTTGTTCTTACAAATAGCAAAGCTATATATAAATGACATGAGTACACAGTCTATCTTTCACACAACTCACCAAATCTATACACATGTACGTTATATAAATGCACAAATGCATCCACAACAGCAACTATAAACATTCATTAACAACTTATGATTCCTTTTTTTAATATATTGATCTATTAACAGCTGTTTATAACAACATTTAAAGGTCTTTATGTTGTTTCTACATCTTTTAATCATATTGTCTACTTGACTTTTTAAAAGTATAATATTGTAATATTTCCTCCCTATCTCACTATAGATATTAAACACAGGAGGATTCCAATCTTGTTCTTTGCTAACAAGATGGATGTCAGGGATGCTCTGTCTTCTGTCAAAGTCTCACAACTGCTTTGTTTGGAGAACATCAAAGATAAACCCTGGCACATCTGGTATGAATAAACATACAGAAGCATTTGTTTACATTGTTTGACATGTGACGACACAAAGAATCTAGATTGTCATACATGGATGTAGTAAATATTCTGGTTACTCAGACTGACAGCGTAGTTAATTTTAGATGTGTCATTGTTGTGGAAGAAATAAGGAGAATGCGGGCATTCTGTGTAATTGTATTAGTCCCAGGCTCTTGGCACTGTGGGTTGTGACTATCATTGCATCTTGGGGTACTTGACTTAAAAAAGCAATTCATAATGTTATCAGTGCTACATGTGCTTTTTGTTGTAAGGGGCTAAATATTGAGTGTGAAAACAGTCAAGTTTCAGCACAAAAACATGGCCCAATGTTTACAATATTTGTTTTTGCTTCATGTGGTATGATATGGCAAAGTCACAAATGTGACCCATTTTTGTTTTTCAGTGCCACTAATGCTTTGAAAGGAGAAGGGTTACAGGAGGGAGTTGACTGGCTACAAGGTATGATTAGCATTCACATTATTAACACATTCAGATTTTTATTTCATACAGCTTTTCTCCGTGTAGAAGTAGAAGACACATTTGTGTTCAACTACTAAGAAAAAAAACCTGTCATCATTGTGTTAATTGTGTTTTTCTTTTCATATAATTCTTTCAATAGAACAAATTATTCAGTGAGTACTGTCTATTAAGTGTTGTGGTATTGTTACTATTTAGCTGAACAAAATCCCATAGAACAACCCAAATATTTATCTTGGTATGATTCTTATGTTTTTTGTCATGAATTAGGTGACACAGCCACTGAGATCTCCTGAACTAACCATGTACCTAAACCTCCAGTTTATCCAGCCTCCTGCAGCCTTTTGATGTGGCAGTGTATCCCCTTAATAAGGACTGGGCGATCTCACAATCTTAGGTTAAAGGTTAAAATGTCAATGGTTAACTTGGTTGATTTTCTCCATAGAGAAATTCACTCATTCCACATTTTATCCATCCTGATGAACACACAGTTGTGTTGTTGTATCTGAAATTGGTCTTGGTCTCAAGACTGCTTTTTTAAACATCTTTGTGGCATCTTCAGTGGATTTTTAACTGGGTTTTAAGATGAGACAAGTCAAGACCACAGCTGTTAAGTTATTTGCTCAGGCCATTGATTAGAACAAAAAGGATCTATTTCAAAGCAACCAATTATTGGTTGTTTGATTTGTTTCTCCAGGTTCCTTAGCAACAGCTGTATACAGACACACCACTCAAATGACAACATTTAATTTGGCATATGATTATCTTTTCAAAGGGATTGTACAGGTTATATAATTTTAAAATTGTAAAAAAAAAAAAAAAAAAAAACATTTGGAGTTATCTGTTTATCAGTGTAATTATATTATTTTATAGTGCAATGTTAATATTGCGTGCTTGGATTGCTTGCCACATGAGTGTATTTCAATCTGTTTATAGTAATATATTAGTACAATATATGGTAATTGCAGGTGGATTTAATTCACATTAAACTGTAGAATTTGTAATATATATATATATATATATATATATGAAGTATTTAAGTATTACTTTAAATCCATCAGCTGTAGGTCAATCTGTATAATTCAACATGCAGTGTATCTGATTTACAAAGATGCAAATTGTGCTGGTGTGAACTTTTTTTGAGTGTTACGGTGGTGCAGTGGATAACACTTGTGCCTCATAGCAAAGAGATCCTGGCTTCATCTCCAACACCAGTTGATGAGGGTGTGATCTGTGTGGTGTTTGCATGTTCTCCCTATGTCTGTGTGAGTTCACTACAGATACTCCAGTTTCCTCCCACCATCCAAACGCGTGCACTGATAAGTTAATTGGTTATCCTAATGTGTCCATAGGTGTGAATGTGAGAGTGATCGTTTGTCTCTATATGTCAACCCTGTTGTGAAGTGGTGACATGTTCAGGGTGTACCCCACATTCACCCATAAGTAACTGGGAAAGGCTCCAGCCCCCACCCACCCCCCCACCCCATGACCCTAGTGAGGATGAAGTGGATTCAGATAATGAATGAATAAACTTTTTTGATTGATTGTATACATTTCAGCAGATAAATTTGACAGTCATGGTAGGCTACTGAATGCAAAACTGCAGCTGTATGTGTTGGAAGATTTTGACTAGTTTTTCTTAATCTAGATATTATCAACTCAAGCATCCAGAAAGCACAAAATAACAGAGGAAAAGTTATAGTATGTTTGTAACTCGCCTCCATTTTTAAGTGGATGAGACCATTTACATTCAGGGCACTGTACTACAAAATATTATCATGTGTGTAGTGACAATTTATCCTGTCGTTGATCTAAATGTCTGTGAGTGTTTGGTGGTGACTGAAGATTACTTTGATGCATGGTGTGTCCAGAAAACAAAAAGACCAGAGTTTGTTGATGGGGAAAAAAAACAACTTTTAGTTGGTTTAAATAAAGTCCAAAAAAGGTATAAAATACATACGATTCCTTTTGCAAAACATAAAGTCAGAGTGATTAAATTTGGTCCTTTCCGCCACCCCTGTTCCAAGTCTCCTTTCCGTTTATAGGGTGGGCTGTGACCTCTGACCTACAGCGGGCAAACTCAAAACACACAAATTAACAGGAGTGACAAACAAAATAAAGCAAATGGCTCCTACAATGTGTTCTTTGGTAAGATCGCCCAGTCCTGCATTAAATCAAATCTGCCCTAATAAGCCTCCTTGTAGTTTTTAGAGAAATATTCTTGCAATCTTTCATTCCCTTCATATTGAAAATAGTCTTAAATTATATGGTCTGTGTGTTGCTAATATACTATTGTCATCATGTTCTTTTCCAGATCAAATCAAAACAATGAAAACGTGAGGACATGAAGACAAAGACACGGCATGTCAGAACAGAACTCCATCCTTCATGGAAAAGTTTTATGTATGAGGGTTGGATCTGGTTTTAAAGGTACCACAATGCATCCGTAACTGAGAAATAGAGCAACTATATTGATATATTAATAGATTTTGTACACTTTCATTAAACTGGGACTTTAATAATGTGAAAGTTGTAAATCAACAGTGAATCATTTACAGAATCAGGTTTCTTAGGGTAAAGCTTCGTTCAGATGCACATTTTGAGGTCAGAAGTGTTTGGTACATTCATTGTCCATCAGCTCGAGCCAACAATAAAAAGTACCTGTAACTATAACAGTTTTCACCCCCAGTTTGTTTGTTTTTTTGACAAGAATTGTCAAGAAAAACATCATGTTAAAGAAAAACTATTTCTACAAAGTAATTTCAAAATACGTTTATATTTCTGCATTTAGCAGATACTTTTTTTGGAAAGCGACTTACAAGGGAAGATTTACAGTTAAGCTTTCTCTCTATTTCATTTGTACAACACTTTAAAACAATCACAAGTGCTGTACAGAACAATAAATAAGCAAAATAAAATAATAAAATACAAGAAAAGATCAAAAACATAGAACATCTGTACAATTAAAAATAGTGTCGTACAGAAAAACAGAAAGCAAAATAATAGAATAAAACTAAATAATTGATTAAAAACAGGCAGAAAAATAGCTATGAGATAAAAATATACATATAAACCAAGACCAAATAAAACAATAGAATAAAAATAATAATGCATTCAGCATGGAATATTTGAAAGTCCTTAGACAGGAGATGTAGGTGCAGATGTTCTGGTTAGTGCTCAGTGGGTCATCCCTCCAACGTGGAACGACCAGTGGAAAGAGCATGGGATTGTTTTGTACAAGGTTTTGGGACCACCAGACAATATTCCCTAGATGAGCAGGTTGGTCATGAGGTAACGTAAAGCTTTAACAACGCACCGAAGTCAGTAGAAGTAGACCTATTGAGAACTTAGGCTAGCATTAATGATTTGATTTTGATGGGCAGCTAAATAAAATATGAGCATACATTACCCCCCCCCCCCCCCACACACACACACACACACACACACACACACACAATGACATGCCAAAATTGTCCCCCTCAATTCACTCAAGCTTCCTGTAGTGAAATTATTATCATTTACATTATCCATTACTTTAACCATTAATTACAAACTAGAGGTTGATTTGATTTCCACTTGACAGGCTGTGTCACCACTGACACAAGGCTAGACCTCTGGTGAATCAGCCCTGTTACTTTCAAGGGGTGAATATCAGTGCACTCACTAATTTTATACATTATATATTCTTACTTAATTGACATTATGCTGTAGAATGTAGTTTTCACTGTGACATTGTCATTCATGTAAAAAAAAAAAACCCGATATAATATTGATCAAAATTCGATTTGTAGAAGCAATAAAAGGTGGAAACTTCTGAAAGGCTTTGGACATCAGTGTCAACATGAGACTATAAAAATAAAATATACTACATGTTTAAGTCTATTTAAAAGCATTTTGTCTGATAACAGCAGTGTGACAGCTGTTTGATTCATGTTGGTTGTGCATTATACCAACCAAATATATATGTTGTTTTTGCCCTTTTCCACTGACTCACAGTCCATTTGTGGCATGGAGTGGTGGGCCATAATTTATTATTTCCCTTACACAAGGGGATACTGTGCAGTGTTTTTGCAGTCAGTGCCTAAGGGCAGGTCTCTTCCCTCTCATACATCAGATGTCTTTCTAAAAAACCCCAGGAGTAATGATAAGTATAAAATGGATGCAGTAAATAGCCTGAAAACATGCAAAATGACATGCCAAAATGACCCTCCTCAATTCACTCAAGCTTCCTGTGGTGTAATTCTTATTATTTACAGCATCCATTAATTTAACAATTAATTACAAACTAGAAGTTGACCCCCCCCCCTCCCACACACACACACACACACATATTCTCTACCTGAGATACATTCCAGTCAGCTCTGCCCCCCTCCCTCCCTCACATTAAAAATATTTATCCTGTTGTTTAACTCTGATGCCAGTCTTCTCATAAGATTAGTGTTGCTAAATTTGTCTTAGCAGTGAAAATATTTAGCATATCGAAGGTAACATGTACAAGCAGATTAACGTGTTTCTGGTGCCATTAGATGTTTTGTGTACATGTTACTGCTTTGGGCTAAAGGTACATAAAAAAAATGGCTAATAACTTAGCTAGAACATGTGATGAAAAGAACGTCATGAATATAAACGTCAATCAAGACTTCTATTTGCAAAGCTAATCTTTAGCTAGTTTTCTTATACTTGCCTTATTTGACTGCTCAAGGACAAAAACACTAATAAAATGCATATTTTAATTTACTTCTGACGATTATTTGATAAATCAAAAGCAGACTTGAGGAAAAAATAGGAACATCTGCAGAAAAAAATTGAAGTGCAAGCTTTTAATCTTTTTCAGTCCTAGGCTGTAAACTCACATTTAAGAACAGTTTCTGTACTTTTTTTGTCCACTGATGTTTGAAATTTCTGTCACCTTTAACCAAGCTTTGTATAGAGGTAAATGGGTTTCACTGTTTTTGAGACAGTCTAAGGCAAAAACATAACAGGCAGAATTTATTGTTTTAGTGTCATGTTCAAAACTGAGTCTTCTGGGAACCCTAAATGTGGGCTCCTGTATGTTCCTCATCACCATCACTGTAGCAAGATAAGGATGTTTATTTTATATTCTTTTGTGTATTAGTGGTGGAGTTAAGGATTCATACTAAAGCAAACCTTTGAAATGAAAACTCAGAGTTTATTTGATTACATCCTCTGATTCATTAAATGGAGAAAATTTGGCCGATATTGCTGTATGTCATTAGTAAACAAGAGACAAAGAATTACTGAATTGATCACTGTTTGATTCAAAAATATGTAAAACCATAAACTATGTTGATATCAGGGCATGTGTGGTATCACTCTTATATATATATCATTGAATATATTTCATTGTGGAATGTAATTTTTGAGATAAATTTCAATATATATTTTTTTCTATATAATGCCTAACTGTAAAACTGTAGCAACGCTTATCATCATCATAGTGTGGTTGGAATTACATATAGACTTTTTTCCCCACCATTTCTAAGACAAGACCCCTCTTAAAGCACAAGTCCACTTTAGCGTCAGATAAGTCACATACTTTCAAGTTTATCATTAAAGGAGTTGTATTTATTTTATGTAATGCATTTTATGTTTTATTTACAAAAAAAAAACAATAAATGTTGTTGAAAACAGATATTGTTTCTTTATTGGAAAGTTCCTGGCTGTCTGTCTGTCTGTCTGTCTGTCTGTGTGTTTCTGTCTCCCTCTTCCTCTTCCTGTCAAACATCTTGAGCTCTGCCAGGAACAGCTGCTCATTAAACCTGGAGTCCTTGGGTTCTGTACAATTAATGTAACTACATTCACATTCACAAATCAAAAAGATCTTTGCATCCCAGCTTGGTGATTAATTTTTATTTATTTTGTTGGGTGCATTTGTATGTATTTATTTCTACACAATGAACTAACTGTCAAACATATTCAGCCTGAGAGTTTCTTAGAGAAGTGTCACAGTTGTGTACCAAGCAGTATTTTAATAGAGATGTTTCATTAGTGAGTCATATGTTGGCACCAGCGTTACATAAAACCATCCTTAAATATTTATTTTAAAGACAAATATTCACAAGATTCATCAACTTTTATGGAAACACAGTAGCTCCTCAGCCATGATGGTTTGACCTCTGTCCATGGTGCTGAAATGTTCTACCCATTCTAACAGGAGGCGTTGTTTATGTCTGTCACTAAAATGCATTAATGGCTGGAAAAATCCTGTCTCCCTGATGTTTGACGTCCATGTTTCTCTGGTCATATGAACAAGCCACATTTGGTGAGTGTGTGTAAACTCCACTCTCTTTCAAACCTAAACTTGACTGTATCATTAAACCCCCCTTCGCTGCTCTTCAGGATACATGGATCCATCCTAATTGGATGGCCGTCATCTTTGACAGGAATAGCCCAGATATGAAACCATTTCAGTCTGAAGAGGCCATTAACTAGACACTGCTCACTGGTAGATCCTGAAGGAAATGTGGCAGGCAGTTTTTTTTTTTTTATCCCTTTTAATTGCTCAGGTGAGCTATAATCATTTCTTATCAATAACAGTGGAAGTAGGAGCTGAAGTACTCAGCACATGAACATATACCCAAAGAAAAGTGATGACTTGGCTTATTCCTTCTAAGCTGTTTTTTTTTTTTTAATGAAGCTACTGTGTAAAGCAAAGGGGTCGGATTCTTGTCCTGCAAAATTCTTGAAGTGGAGCAAAGTTAATTGCAATTTTAAGTTAAATGCCGGGGAACAGTGTGACAGCACACAAAAAGGCCACCAGGTATTGAACTCCTGCGCAATTAGATGACTTTTACGCACAGACTTTGGAGGAGGAGGAACACGAAGAACGACTTCATGTGTAAAAGTGAAGGTTTAAAATCAACCCTAATAGTATGCTGATATTTAGAGCGTGATTTTATGAAATAAGATGCCCATTCAGGTCAAAGGAATCTCGGCCTACTTCTCTCATCCCGCAGTCCCATCAGCCATCAGTGCACGGTGACGCGTCCCCATACATGGTGCTCATTAAGAGGGACGTTGGTTCCTCTGACGTGTGACTTAGTCCTCTGACGGCACCTGCCGCCTTATAAGCCTCAGTAAGTCACCAGAGAGACCTCCACCACCGTTTCATTTGACTGTTCCTCGCCGTGCAGAGGAGAACTCTATCCTCTTCATAAACCTTTCAATTGTTCTGCTTTGGTTTCTGCCTTAGTGCCCCAGCACATGACTCTAGAAATACTTGAGGTATGTTTTGCATGTGTTTAATTTCATTTAGTACAATTAAAGCATTTGATAAGACTGCTTTGAAAGGAAATTGATTATAATTTTCGTTTAACCTCTGTGCGTAAATTTTACGCAAATTGCGTAAATATGATAGAAAAGACTGAATAGAATTTAAAAAACAAAAAAAGAAAAACATCTTTTATGTATGTTGATATGGCATCTGTTTTTTTTTTGTCCGTTGCCTGAAGAAAATACAAAACACGCGAAGTATGAAAATATAAAGTGAACTTTACAACAAATAAAATTGTCTAGAGAATGTTAGAGAATTTTAGAGAATGCGCAGTTTTTC
The DNA here is from genome assembly GCA_020466265.1 of Siphamia tubifer. Classification (NCBI taxonomy): domain Eukaryota; kingdom Metazoa; phylum Chordata; class Actinopteri; order Kurtiformes; family Apogonidae; genus Siphamia; species Siphamia tubifer. The sequence goes on along the minus strand of CM035785.1, from coordinate 45,256,568 downwards.
CAGTTTTTCCAGGAGCGCATATCATACTTGAATCGTGAAATAAACCTTGGAAAAACTTTATCAACGTTTACTTCAATAACTTGGTGACTTTTTTTTTTTTTTACATAAATTCTGTAATGAAAAATTCTGTGCGTTCTTTTTTTTTTTAATTATTAAAGTACGACAAAATGGCAGTAAAATATTGTTTAAAAAAAAAGTTGAAAAGTTGGTGCAAATGATGATGATGATGATGATGTGAGTTTTCTATCAGGTCCTCTTGTGTCTGTCCATGGAACAGGTCTCCATGCCTACCAGTTCCTAGCGGTCGACCAGTGCGACAATGACCATCCATGTAGAGGGGCTTGTGGCTATAGCTTTCTTCTATCTACTTATCCTCTTCGTGGGAATCTGGGCAGCATGGAAGAACAAAAACTCCGGAGAGGCGGAGGGCACAGACCGCAGCGAAACTATCATGGTCGGAGGCAGAGACATTGGATTATTCGTGGGTGGATTTACCATGACAGGTGAAGTTTGTATTTATTTCAATGTCTTAAATACTGCTTTGAAATTAATTGTATTCCTCTTTTTTTTTTTTTTTTTAAATTGGTGAAATGTTAATATTGGAGTGAAAACTGTTGAGTATTTATTGACTCAAGCATATTTCATAAGATTATCATGTCCTTGAGAAAATATTGTTTTGTTAAAGCAAAGATAAAGAAAGGAAAATAGGAGAACCTAATCTTAAAAATGAATTTGTACGTTGTTGTTGTTGGTTTTTTTTTTTTACATTAATACTAATTTTGTAGAAAATTGTCTGTTTTTCTGGCTGTGAATCTATAATATATTTGACTTGCCTTTTTTTTTTTTTTTAAATCATTTTCAGCGACCTGGGTTGGAGGAGGATACATCAATGGTACAGCTGAGTATGTGTATCTACCAGATTATGGGTTGGCTTGGGCACAGGCTCCCTTTGGTTATGCTCTCAGTCTGGTTGTAGGTGAGTAGTGCAGAAATGGATTACAGAGTCATATATTTGGATTATTTTATACTCTCATCAGAGTGGCATTCACCATTTACATCCAAACCCATAATAAATTAACCCATTGCATCAGTAAAATCATCATCAGCCTTTTTGCAGAAATGGTTTATAATAATAATAATAATAATAATAATAATAATAATAATAATAATAATAATAATAATAATAATAATAATAATAATAATAATAATAATAATAATAATAATAATAATAATAATAATAATAATAATAATACATTTTATTTGTATAGCACTTCTGGACACTCAAAGTGCAAAAATCATAAAAGCAGTACATTCAAAGACACTCAAAGACATTTTAAAATAGTAAAAAAAAAAATCATAAAAGCAGTACACATAGGACAATTACATGACACAGGACAGAACATGAGGACACTACATGACACGGCACATTAATCACACATTAAAAGCAGTTCTGAAAAGGTGAGTTTTGAGATGGGATTTGAATAGTGGGAGGTCTGTACAGTCACAGATGTGTTTGGGAAGGGAGTAATCTGTAATTATGAATGAATGACGAAGGGCATTTCAGCTCAAACGTAGGCCTATGGAGTGTAATCCACACATGCTTTGTCATAGGTGGTCTTTTTTTCGCCAAACCCATGCGTTCACGTGGTTACGTCACCATGTTGGACCCGTTCCAGCAGCTGTATGGGAAACGCATGGGAGGTCTCCTATTCATACCTGCACTTATGGGTGAGATCTTCTGGTCTGCTGCCATCTTATCTGCACTCGGTAAATTCACATCACCACTCACAGCAAAAGAAAAAAAAAAGTCTTTATGTGTTTATTTATGATATTCCATGGTTTTTATCTGTCATGTTCCAGGTGCTACATTAAGTGTCATTGTGGACATCGGTATAAAGATGTCAGTGGTCATCTCTGCTCTCATCGCAATCTTCTACACTCTGGTTGGAGGCCTGTACTCTGTGGCCTACACTGATGTCGTGCAGCTTTTCTGCATCTTTGTTGGTTTGGTAGGTTGAGTAAAAATGGAGAAATGAATGATGTTACTTTAGTGTAATTACTACTTTGAAGTACATTTGTTTTATGTCCTGGCTGTACTTTCATCTTGATTTAAAGTACACCAATTTACAGTAGCATCAAAGATTTAAAAAAAAAAAAAAAGATAGGATACTGAGAGCTACATATGCCATTCATCCTTCACGTTCGTAATTGTCAATGTACCGTCTGTCTGGTTGCAGTGGATCAGTGTTCCCTTTGCTTTGACCAACCCAGCAGTGTCAGACATCACTGTGACTGCTGTGAAGCAGGTGTATCAGTCACCCTGGAGAGGCAGTGTCAACAAGAGTGACACCTGGGTCTGGATCGACAATTTCTGCCTCCTGGTAATGTGACTCATCACTACTTTTTTAAGCTCAAAACAATCATTTACTCTTTAAATTTAACCTATAAAGACCTAAACATCCAGCAGTGACCTAAACCATCTACTGATCTAAAATGTTTAATACATGTTTATCCACTAATCCTATCAATATGTATAAATAATTGATGTAAAATACAGATTGTCATATTTTCATGGTCATTAGATATGATCCATTTGTATATTCAGAGGCTCTTTAGTTATCATGGAAACACTGTCATCTTCTCAATCATTGAAGATGACCAGTAAAACCCATGGAGTTGGATCAGTGACAGCTGTTGTAGACACTTGTTTTATATTCAAGTTAATGATATATTTTACTGAAAAAGCTACTTTTTCTTCAGTTTTCTATTTGTCTTTTGCTATAACAACCCTCAGGTTCAAGGTTTTATGAAGATAATATCATCATTATGTTAAATACTGGAAAATACCAGATTTTCACAGGAAAAATGCAAAATATAGAGGACTATTTAAGAATAAATGGTGACAAATGACTAAAGAAAAAATAATGTAAATAATACAATAAAAGTACTACTAGATATTTGTAACTTAAACATTTAATATGACAGAGTTTTAATACAAGACACTCAGGAAAATGGGCTTTAAATTGTCTTTTTATGGTATTGTTTTATGTTTGAAGATATGATTATTAAAACATACGATTATTTTAATGCCATGAAACATCAAATTACTCACCTAAAACATGTCACAGTAGTAGACATTGGCTTGATTGGCATGATTTTGAATGTAAATGACAGATGCTTGGAGGCATACCCTGGCAGGTGTATTTCCAGAGGGTTCTGTCTGCCTCCTCGGCCACCTACGCCCAGGTCCTGTCCTTCCTGGCTGCTTTCGGCTGCATCATCATGGCCGTGCCCTCCGTTCTCATCGGAGCCATTGGGGCATCCACAGGTTAGAGAACTCACACATGAGCTCGCACGTTCAAGTGTGTTTTTGAAGAAGGTGTTGCTTGTGTTTGTTTGTGTGTGTTTTTATCTGAAGTGGGGGAGGCAGGGGTACGTGTTGCCCTTAGATCTGAGAGAAGCTGGTAAATGGCAGCTGGTTCACTTCATCTATAATGAAACAGCAACTCGTTTAATAACCACGCTGGTTGTGTAAATATTACATTAGAAGGAGTCATGGGACCAAATTAGAGGTCTGATCTCCAGATTTTTGGCATCATATTCATCAGTGAACATCTGAATACACATTAGCTCTGTGTGTTTGTCCTATCCAAAATAAAGTGAATAACTGTTTATTAGTATTTATGTAGTTGACTTTTGAACTGTGATATTTTATTTTGCCAGACTAAAAGGCTTTTTTTTGTTGTTTTTTTTTTACATGCACTATACCAGCAAAATGTGATTATTGAAGTAAACATATGATTTGCATGTACAACAAGATGATGTTTTTAGTGTCTTTAATTACATCCAATATATGAAAAACACCTTTTCACTCTTAATTTTGTGGTTGTTTGTTCATTTATTCATGTCTTTTGATGTTGTATTTGAAACCATCTTTCTAAATGCAACATATTCTAAATATGTTTTTCCTCTTCAGACTGGAACCAAACATCATACGGTTCCATTCCTCCAAAAGAAAAAGACGAGGCAGACATGATTTTACCAATAGTGCTCCAACACCTCTGCCCACCATTTGTCTCATTTTTTGGCCTGGGTGCAGTATCGGCTGCTGTTATGTCATCTGCAGACTCATCCATCCTTTCAGCAAGCTCCATGTTTGCAAGAAACATCTACCAGCTTGCCTTCAGACAGTCGGTCAGTACTTGCTTGTATCACACTTTCATGTACAGGTAATAATTTCCGGCATATGTTATAATCTTGTCTCCTTGTCCTTCTTTCTTTAGGCATCAGACAGAGAAATTGTGTGGGTGATGCGCATTACTATTTTTGTGTTCGGTGGTCTCGCCACATTGATGGCATTGGTAACTGGGACAGTTTACGGCCTGTGGTACCTGAGCTCAGACCTGGTTTACGTCATCATCTTTCCCCAGCTGCTCAGTGTGCTCTTTGTAAAAGGCACCAACACCTACGGCTCTGTGGCCGCCTATTTGTTTGGCATGTTGCTGCGTATAGGTGGAGGGGAGCCCTACCTGCAGCTGCCCCCTTTTATTTACTACCCCGGCTGGACCACTGAGCAGCGGATGCACCACATGACTGGAGAAATGGAGGAGGTTATCATTCAGAAGTTCCCTTTCAAGACAGTCTCTATGCTTGCCTCCTTTGTGGGTAATGTAGCTTTCTCTTATCTGGCCAAGTACTTGTTTGAGAGCGGTAAACTGTCGCACAAATACGACTTTCTTGACGCGGTGGTATCCAAGCACAGTGGAGAAATTATGGATAAAACAACGCTTGTAACTCGTGGCAACAACATCGGGCTGTCAGAGATGGCGTCAGTCAAACCGCGGCTGAGCGTGACCTTGGCTGCCGCCTTCACACGCCGTGACACACTGCCTACAGAAACAGTTGAGGAGGAGGAGGAGGAGTCCAGCCCTGACTCCTCCCACCATGATGAAGAATGACAGACTCAGGATCATAAAGACTAAACAGACACTTGCCAAAACAACTGAATAAAAGGGTACTCGTTTAGAGACAACAAGCAGACATCTTCTCTTTGGACTATAAAGTACCACATCTTGCTTGTGGTGAGTGGAAAACAGCCACATATGTGGATATTTAGAGTAGAAACCAGATGATTCTCTCTGTACAGTACATCACTCATGCATTCATAAATCCAGATAATACATATAGATACTGTAAGTGGATACATGTCCATGCTTTTAGTCATTTTCAAGATATACCAAAATAAAACTGTCATTAGAGGTTCCATTGGTTCCATTCGTTCTCATGAAATAGCTTTAAGTTAAAAAAAAAATCTATATATATGTATGCTTTCTACAGAGGACATGTTGAAAAATTAGTTGACAAACAATGTCAGATATAATGAAGGATGAACCCGATGGCAGGTGGTTGATAACGTGACAGCACAACATTGGAAGAAAGACATACAGTATGTATCAATGGCAATAACATGTACTGCATTCACACACCACCTGTACAGTAATTATTACTACAATTAGATTTTTTTTTTGACCAGAAGAGACAAAAGAAAACAAGATATTTTATAGCTCCAAATATTTATGTTCACTTAATGCACATCTATAACTCTCATTTAATATTGTATTCATTTTGATTTCCAGTGAGAATCTCATACATATCTTTTTATCATAATGTGAAATTACATCAGACATATTAACTAATACCTTAAAATGATTGAGTAATTTACAGTTTGAACAGTTCCTGTCATATATATTGTTATTACAGATAATGACTGTGAATCAAAGAAAGAAACAATCCATGTATCATGCTGAGTAGAAAATATATGAACAGTAGTGATAGTAGTAGACATGAGCTAATATTCTCTTTAATGTCAGGTATAGAGGCAAATTTCATCAGAAGAAACAATGTTTATTAGATTAAAATGTCTTTAATGATCTTGTATTCAACTGCCTTAATGAAACTCATAAGAAGAGATACTTTTATTTCCACAGTCATGACCTTTCTAAGGTCAGACCGCAGTGAACAAAGACTTGAATATGAATGTAACCTCTACAAATGATAGAATTATATCAAAAAAAGTGGAATTTTATTGTTATTTGTGTATGTTTTGTTGGTGATTTGCAAAATCAAAACGGTAACTGTCGCAGAAAAATGTGGCGGCAGGTTGTGATGAAAAAAAAAAAAACAGATTTGTTTTTAACAGCAGTATACAGATTATTTTCTCTGTAATGTGTATGTTTGTATACATGGGGAAAAAAAATATAACAATAACTTAATGATGCTGGTTATAGTCCGTCGTATAAAATGGAAGAATGCTGTTTAAATGTTTATTTATTTTTGATGTCATAAAAGATGAAATAATAAAAGTAAAATAATTTCAAGGAAATATATATATAAACTCTACTTTTGCAAAAATACTCAGTTGGTATTCTTTTTTTTCCCTCTTCTAAATGCCCACTTTATTTCACGTCTAGTTTTATAGAATGCATTTGCAAGTTTCTTCATATGCCCACATTAGATTTTATACTTTTAAGGGTTACTGCAACTACATTATGTTCCTTCTTTCTAATAGCTAAGTGTAATTTAGCATTTTACTTGCATAAAAAAAGGCACAATTTGCCTGTCAGACCCTTCAGCTAACTGGATGGTAGACGGAGAAAGAGAACATGTTGGAAAACGTGACTGTAATTACAATCGCTTGGCTTGCATCTTTGTCCCCCTCTATGGCCACAGTGAAAGACAGCATCTTAAAATAGCTCTCCCTCTCTCGTTATTTACATTACCTTAAGTGCTGTACTCTTGTCTGGGACTCTGGGAGGAGCCATTCGGGGGTGCGTGAGGTTGGTGCTGGTCAGGGAAGATGGACTCGGGTAGGGGTGGGGGGGTTAGATGGGTGTAGCTTACTGGCGCCTGTTGCTATAAAATCCACCAACCCTTGTGCGCAGAAATGACGCAAGTGCCCCACCCATCCACTGAGCACCTCCCTCCCTCCCTCCTTCCCTCCCTCCATTGCAAGTGTCCTTTTGGATGTCCTTGAGAAGTAAGAACAATCCCATAAAAAGAACAGGGGGTGGAGAAAGAAAGGGTGTGTGTCCCATCTCCATTCATAGAAAGTACCTCAAAGTGCACTCATGATAATTAACAATTATGAAGGAAAACTGTCGCTCGTCCAAAAGTCAATCCATTTATTTGGGGATTTACGAACAAGGAGGAAATCGTTGGGGGATGGTCCTGCGCAATTCAAGAGACCATTTGGATATAAACCAAATTCATTAATTCATGCATATTTGAGTATTTTTAGAATGTCCTATGGTGTCTTTCCAAGAGTCATTCATAGCTTGGACAGATTTCTTACGTTAACAAAATTTTACAGTTAGCTTTATTTCTTACCAGTGTTTTATCAATGGATACATCTTTGTTTCTTCAGGAGAGAATATTTCAACCTTTATATGTTCTCAAAGAGGATGTTATATAGTGATGATGATGCCATGCAGACTCGGTTAACCGCATCCTGCCACCTACCATGTGACAGTTTTTTACATTTCTATTTTTAATGAATAGGATTTGAGATGCCTAATTGGATCACCAAATGAAATCAGCACCATTTTTCCTTTGCAATATTTTTTTTTATCTGGCTCACCTGTCTCTTCTGGTTTGTTCCGGGAGTAATTTTGATAGACTAACCGACAGATAATAAAGCATTCCGGGAATCAAAGGCCTACTAGACATTTCCTTCAAGGTGGACACAAGAAGATGAGATTAGACAAAGCAGACAGTGCATTGTGAAAGTGTCTACTATGTATAGCTATAAAGAAAATAAACCCAAAGCAAGGAGACAGATGTTTGTTGAGGACTGGAAGACTGGAAACTTTATCTACTTTCATCATTGTTGGTTATTTTCCACTTTACTTTTGATGAAAATAACCCATAAAGACACAAACAACCAAAACAACCTATGGATATTAAATGTTAAATAACATTTATACCACTAGGCCTGTAAATAATTGGTCTAAATTGCAGTTTATCATCTTTTCTTGGTCATCAGATATGACCCATTTGGAGATTCAGAGAAACATGATTCACTAGTAAAACTCATGAAAGTTTGACAAATAAAAGTGGTTGGAGACACTTGTTTTATAGCTAGTTACAATATTTATATCTTTGCTTCAAAAAGTCACATTTTCTTCAGTTTTCTTTTTTTTTTTAAAAATATATTAAACCTCAACTTTAATCTGAGCTTTTGGGTCTGATAAACACATGGGCACATTTTGTGTTAAACAGGCTCTTTCATGTAAGCTGACTAACTTATATACATGTATTATACATATTTGAGTAGGTATTTGTTAGCACTTTAACATTATGCATTAAAAACATAAGATTTTTTGGATGACAAATGTCAAGTTACTGCTTGGTAACATGTGGACAAGCAACAATGGACATAACTTTTTTAAGCTTCACACAAACATTCAAAACGTCATTCTCGATATAAATTATTATTATTATTATTATTATTATTATTATTATTATTATTATTATTATTATTATTATTATTATTATTATTATTAAGTAGGACAAAAATCTTTTGGATATTATGTTCAACTATGCTGAAAATACATTTGGAGTAAAATACTAACAAGTCCATGTTTTATTGTTGTGACAATGTGGTAACATGTGGACAGGTTGCCATAGTAACATGTGGATTACTCTTTACCATTATCACCCAAAATCCTGACCTTGTTTTTTTTTTTTAAAACAACAAGCCAGATATAATTACTATGTTTTATTTGAGGTATTTAATACTAACACAGTGTTAATTATAACTTATGGCGGTCTGATATATGTAAAAAGACAAAGAGCAATTTCTCAGTAACAGTTCACTGATATTCAGTATAAGAATTAGCAAGTTTGATCTCTTCAGAATTTTAATTTCTCAAACTAATAGACTTTCACACGTCTTTGCAAGGGATAATGTATGGCCCACGAGTTACTATCAGAAAAATATTCCCCGATGCAAAGGGGTTGAGGTTGAACTGAGTTTACCGGTACTTCCTGATACATGTCCATGACGCAGTCACGAGGCGTCTCTGATTGGCTCAGACTGCGCGAAGGAACACTCCCCCCTCCCCTCTCGCTGTGTATGTTTTACCTTTACCCAGCTAGCATCCAGCTAGGTTTCGTGCCATTGCTTGTTCTGTAAACGTGCAGGGAAAAATGAGGCTTCATTTCCACAGAGAGCACATGAACCAGTTTGATCCGCCATTTTTTTCCCAGTTTGTGCAGCAACTACTGTGGCTGTGTACACTTCTCTTGTAGATGCTAATGCTAATGCTACTTCAGAATCGCTGCCGGGGACGGGCTTAACCCCACGTGGGTGACGCTAAAGTCCATCTGAAGTTAGATGGACCGGCTTTTTCTGGGTCCCTCGTTCCTCTTGTTGTTTTCTGTGAATGCGGTATGCAACCAGAGGAGGAAACAACCGACTTTCAAAGGCAGCATGTGTTGGTAAGTCGGGGTGACCCATCAGATTTAAAGAAGATAACCGTTCCATAAAACATAGAGCTTTACCCACTTGATAAATGTTGTGTACAAATGTAGTTTTTCAGGTTGATCTTCACTTGCACTTGATCAGACCCTTTTATGAAAACTTAAATGATCAGTAAATGAAATATAGGATAATACCTGATTTTTCACTGAAATAAATCCAAAGTAAAGAAGAAAATATTGCAATAAATAGTGATAAATAATTTAAGAAAGGTTAAATATATTTGGAAGCTGCCATAAAAGTAGTTCTGTCTTTTTAATGATTCAAGACAATAATACCAACAAATGTAGATTATATTAAACCCTACAAGATGATAATTAAACTGAATCAACGACTTCCTGAAAAGAAAAAAAAAATGACAGTGTTGTGATGTAAATAAATGGATTTATATTCCATGTCCAGTTTAGCCAAAGTAAAACATGGCAGTGTTATGATTCCCTGTGTAGATCTTACTTTGACAGCTCTGCACAGACTTGAGAGGAGGAGGCGTCAACCCTAGAGAGCTTTCATCCACCCTGTACACCACCCTGTCAGCACTGACACTGTCTGTAAAAACAATCACACTCACTTTAAACCCTGTAATATTTGTGCCTGTATGCAAAGACAACAGCATTTGCTTATTTTTAATGTCAGTCTTTCGATCAGGCTGCCTTTTCCTGATAGTGTAAGAGAAGGAAGCTCATATCTCATCTAAGCTTCAGCCACAGCCATCAAGTCACTATTTATGTCCTTTTTAAGTAATGTCCTAAGTAATTTAATTACAAGGCAGCTAATTGAAACATAGAATCAGAGCTGGGGATGTAGACAGATAGAAGAGCGGGTATGGATTCAGGAGGACATGCACATAAGATAACATGAGCGGGACATTGAAATAACCAACACACACACACACACACACACACACACACACACACACACACACACACACACATACTCATTTACATATCTCATGAGGACCAAGTTTGTAATCAAGTAACCATTGATTATTATTTTATGAAATGAAAAAATAAAAAAAGAATAATAAAAATTTGAAAATGAAATAAATTAAATAAACATAATATTAATATTAATAAAACTAAATAAAGAAAAATAATAGTTAAAAATGAAAAAAAAAATCTAAAAGAAATCATTTTAAATACATATTCTTAATAAAATACAACTTTGAAAATGTAATTAAATGTAAAAAAAACGAGTGACTAAATAAATAAATAATAATTAAAAAAATAAAATCAAAATAAATGAATGAAATAACGCTGAAATAATAATATTTACAATAAATAAAGTCATTTTTAAAAATTAATGAATAATTTTTAAAAATACATAAAAATAATAACTTTTTTTTTTTTTTTTTAAGTAAACACATCTTCAAACCTTTTGGTCCCCATAGTGTCAGAAGTGCCCATGGTGTGACTGTGTAACAAATAACAAACAAATAAATAAATAAAATTTACAATCAAAAAATATTTTAAATATATTTTATATATACATATATATATATATATATATATATATATATATATATATATATATATATATATATATATATATATATATATATATATAAAACAAGTGAAGTAATAAAATGTAATACGCTTGATGATAATAATGAAAAAATGAATGTCCATACAGATTTCAATAATATGTTTTATATAATCCTCATGGGGACTTGAATTTTGGTCCCCATAGTGTCAGAGGTCCCCATGTTGTGACTGTGTAAACATATCAATGTCCCCATAAAGATAGAAATACACGTACGCACACACACACATGCATCCACACATATACATGAGTGCAGGCACACACAGGAAAAAAAACCCACACAAGATTGTGTCACATCTAATTCCTTCCCACATATCTCTCCCATCTCCTCCATTAGTCCCTCCAAGCAGCTGAGGAGCATCTTTAGCAAAATGAATGTAGCGACTGTTCTAATTGAATCAGCCATGAAAACCTAATTATAGAAGCAGCTTTGTTCCTCTCCGACCGGCCACAGGTAGACTGTCTGGAGCTCAATGCAGGAATGACACAACTGCTCTGCAATCAGGAAACCTCAGATTTCTAATGTGTCAGAGCTCTGAATCAGTTTCACTAATACAGAACTGGAGAGTGTGACTTTAACTGCAACAGCTGCTACAACTTGATTTTTACAAGTGGGTGGTCAGTGAATCCATAAAAATGAGATCAATCCAAATGTCCTGGATGTGTAGAAGAACTGAGGATACACAAAGAAGAAATTCAACTGCAGAAACATATCAATGTCCTTTCAATTTCTGAATTTTTACCCCCCAAGATTCACCACTTTTATGTCAACTGAATATAGTCTCACGTACCGTATTGTCTGGACTATAAGCCGCTACTTTTTTCATATGTATCGAACCATGAGGCTTAAACAAAGGTGCAGCTTCAGACAGATGTGACGAAGCGTTTCTGAGGTTGTTCAACTGTGACTCTTTCTCTTAGTTCTGTTCTGTTTTAATCAGCAAAGGCGCTGTTAGGAAATGTAACTACATTTACAGTTCAAAATCCTTCTGCACATGCAGTAAATATCAGATTTTTCATCATAGATATCTGCGGCTTATAACCCGGTGCAGCTTGTATATTCTTTTTTTTATTATATGTAAAAAAAAAACAAAAAAAAAAACAGTGAATGCGGCTTATATATAGGTGCGGCTTATAGTCCAGAACATACAGTATGTCTTTACATCTGTGGTTAAAACCTTATAACATTCACCCTTTAGTCCATTTCATTTGTAAAGACAGGAAGTAAGGGACATGCTCAATAGCTGGTCTTTTTTTTTCTTTTTTTTTTAAAAATTCCATAGAAAATCATTGGGGAGAATAATGTAGTGGCCACACATACAAAAGCCCACATTAGCCCCAAGGGACCGGTTCACTCACAGAATGAAGACACTGAGGGGGAAGTGGGAGGATGGGACCCATGTGAACCATTTCCATACACACACACACACACACACACACACACACACAAGGACTGTGGTGATTTGTGTGTGAAAGAGACAATGACACAAAGATGTACCAAGAACCTCTTTTACAAATGTTATTATGTTCTTTTTATGTTCTATGTTTTAGTATTTAATGCAAGCCTTTATTTTCATTCGAATGTTGCAGTGGTGAAACAAAGATGGTGAAGCATTTGGAGAAGAAACAAAGGACAAAGACGGGAAGAAAGTGAGGGTCGTCATTCCTCTGAGCTCATCACGACGTACATCAGCCTTCTGCCCCACCCTGTCCTGTGTACTAGTGTGTGTGTGTGTGTGTGTGTGTGTCTGTGTGTGTGTGTGTGTGTCTTTAGTATCACAATCAGTGCCCTGGCTGAGTCTGAGCCAGAGGATCCATTAGAGCTGATTGAGGAGCACGAGGGTGCAGACATAACCCTGGGAGAAGGTGATGAGAACACACACACACACACACACACACATATATACACACACACACACACACACACACACATATACACACAGTCAGATAAAGTATGCAATACTACACACACAAGCAGTTACAATGTAAAATATACAGTCAAGAAAAAACACACATTACACACATTTATCCAGGACAACTGTGCACACACATATACACATGTACACAAAAACACACTCACGAATCCCACCCACGTCCACTCAACATTCAACGCACAAACATTTATTTTTACCAGTGACGTAGGGATGAATTTGGGGTGGAGACAAAGTTGTAAATTTGATAGCATATTGCGTCAAAACTGTCTCACACCTTTGCAATTGTGTTTTCGTAGTTAAACTTGCATAGAAATTTGAATAACTGACGATGTAAAAAGAAAAAATGATGACAATGAGAAGCATACAAAAGTGTGTGAGTGTGCTCATTCACATTGTATTTAGAGGATTTGTGTCTGTTATTCATAGCTTCTAATAGCATTTACTATATGTTGAGACTGATTTTATACATTTATTGGAACAGACACACTTAAATTCTGAATTATTTAGGGTTATATTTTAACCCTTTAACTCCAGAGGCTTAAGCAATTTCACAGTAAAAAATAAAATAAGCAACAAAATGAACAAAAAATGCCAAAGTGATCAGTAAAATGAACAAAGATTAATATTAAACTAACAAAATAATATGTAATATGAACTAAGTAAGACACTAACAGAACACAATTAAAGAAAAATAATAAAATAAATAAACAAAATGTACAACAACATCAACAGAAACAAAAAAATATGCACAAAATAATAAATAACACAAAAAATGCACCCCCCTCCAAAAAAAACCCCAAACAAAATGAAGTAAAAAATAGGAATAAATGACTACTTTTGTAATTTGGTTCCAGTAGTTTTAGTTTTAGCTTTTTCTTTTTCTAAATCATTTGCTTTTCAACACCTGTACATCAGTTCCATGAACAAAATGATCAGTAAAATAACAGAAAAAAAAAAACTTTAATTATTATGAATTTTTAAACTAAACCATCCATTCAGAACACGTCAGCTCTGTCGCATCAGGGGTTAAAGGGTTAAACTGTCATAATCTTTTTTTATTAGGAAACTCTTCTTTCACTGTACTGTAAATCACTTCTGTCATTGGCTGAAAAAAAAAAAAGAGTAAAAGATCATAAAGCACAGGTCAAAGAACTTCATCATAAACAGCCAAAGAGAATAAGGACAAGTGTGTAACAATCCCAAACGTATTGAGAAGAAAAGAAAGGAGAGCGAGTGGAGAGATTCTCCATTAACAGAGAAGATGAGGTTTCTGTGTCTGTGTTTGTCAGGCGGGAGTACGAAGAGGATCAGTGAAGAGGAGCTGAAGGAGGGTGAGAGAGGGACAAACAACACAGAGATGATGGGCTCAGTGGAGTAGAGAGAGCTGAGACAGTGCAGAAGAGGTCACACTCCAGTACGCTGCAGACTGACAGTGTTTGGCTGCTTGTCACATCAGGAGGCTGCCTTTTGTCACAGACAGGAGGTCACGTGTTCAGAGAGGACAGGTAGCAATGAAGCACTACATGCATGCAACCCTATAAGTGCCCTGTAAAGCTAATTTATATGACAAACCCCCTCTGTGACATGAAATATGTAGAGTCAGGAGATGTACAGTACGTATACAAGTGTGTGTAGGGTGATTTTCTTAGTGTTATATAAGATTATTCTATGTTCCTCTAGAATGTTGCGACAGCTCCCATTCACTTTGAATCGACGTTCCCACTGCCAACGGAAACGAGTTTTGTCACTTCATATTCATTACTCCGCAGGTAGTTCGGCCACTTTAAAAGTAAATATTCGCTATGTTGTAGCAGCTATTTTATCCAATCTGTTAAGAGTAGTAGCACTCATAAGCTGTAATTAACCCGTAGAATGAGCAGGATAATGTATTGCCCACGCGTGACTATCGAAAAATATTTCCCTTTGGCATCGGGGTGTTGTTCGGCCCCATCGGGAAATATTTTTTCTAATAGTCACAAGTGGGCAATACATTATCCCTTGCATGTTTGTTATGTTGCACTTTTACTTTCAACCCATGAAGACCCAGACATACACAAGCAATCAAAGTCATTCCGTGATATAAAGTGTTTAATACCTGTCGTTCCATTAATCCTATCTATACATGTAAATAATTGGTGTAAAATACAGTTTGTCATTTGGACATTCAGAGGCTCTTTAATGAATGAAGAAACTCGATTGTCTTCTACAATATTTATGTACCCGTAAACCCATGGAGTTGGACCAATGGCAGTGGGTGGAGACAGTTAGTTTTTTTTTGTAGTTTATTTTTACTTATCAATATATATTTGCAGAAAATATTGCAGTTTTCTTAAAATTTTTGATCAAATATCCCTGGATTTTAATCTGTGCTTTAATGAACAACTGCATGATCAGTAAATTAAATACAGGAAAATACCAAAGTTTCACTTAAAAATGCAGGATACGGAACATAATATTAGAATAAATAGTGATAAATCACATAATAAAGGTTGAAAAAGAAATATTTGGAGGCAGCACTGGCTCTTAATGGGTTAACTGTAAAAGATGCTTGTGATTCAACTTCAGACATCTTAATCTCTTTGCTATTGTTTAGCTGAGTACTTGGGAAAAATAACAGAAAAACAATAGTTTTGTCATTAAGTATAACATTTGTCAGTGCTATTTTTTTAAACAGAAGAAATTGTACTATAATTTTCTTACTGATAAACACTGAAATGTTGTAATGTACAAAGTATAGGCTCAGAAATGGAACTATGGAACTATGGATAAATATTAAAAATGCTGTATATCAAGAAGAAATGTAGAAGAGGACACCATGAGGAAACTTTTCCACAGGATTAGTAATTGAGCTACCATATGTTCGAAATGTGATTTTCTTTGGGAAATGGTTGAATGGATAAAAGCTACAACTTCTTTTGACCAATTATCTTTTTCTAGACTGTGACAAAAATAGTTAACCTTTTACAAGACGCTGACACAGACATGAGATCAGGTCTGAATCCTCTGACGGACCCTTTTAACTGGACAAAGCACATATGGAAACTGGAGTGAATGTCCACATACCACTAAACTTGTCCATGGTAAGACGGTGTACTGGAGTCAATTAGCAACGTCATGTAAAATTTATTTAAAAAAGAATTCATCATTACAAATCACGCAAAAACTAAAATAAATTCATGTTCTTAAAATATAAGCTAAATTGGTATATCTATGTAAAGCGTCTAAGTGTCTTTGAGTGTCCAAAAAACTGCTATATAAGTTTGAGGTATAATTATTATATCTAATAAAATACAATAAAATCAAGAGAATAGCATATAACAAAAATAATAAAGATTATATAGACAAAATAATAAAGCTAAATGAGGCTATAATCAACACTCTAAACCCAAATAAGTTAGCAGAACTCAAAAAATGTGAGGCAATCGATTGCCTCAATTATTTTAAGTTGATGAAACTTTAAAAAAAAAAAAATAACAAGTTTCCAGAACTTAAAATTTTGATGCTTATTAAAGTATACTTAAATTAAAACATTATCTATTAACTTAGTATTCTAAGGTTCTGTCAGTCCTACTGGGAGACTAAGTCAAGGTTCAGTGTCTTTGCCCAATGACACTTGGACATGTGGACAGACCCTTCAGTCATTGGACGACCTGCTCTACCTGAACCACAGCTGCCCCTGAATAAAATTACTGTGTTTTGTGATTGTAATTTTTTGTTGTGATAGATATTGGTGGTTATTTAGAGTGATCTGAAATTGTATTTCAGCATCTACTACATCACTGAAGTTTATTTATTCAATCGTCCTTATTTGAAACAATAGAAATAACAGTACAATATCATTGTCAGCATTTAATGACTTAATTTCACTCAGTTTTACCTCATCTATGTTTTTAAATTAGGTTCACTTATATACACAATAGTAAAAAAATAAATAAAAAAAAATATTAGTTGGAAGTACTTAAAAAGAAGAACATGTTACAGCAACTGAATACATGTGAGTCAGTAGTATTACTATAAACTTTGAGTATTCACAACTTAATATTTTGAACAGTGAAGTTTACAGTGAAGTTATTAACAACAGGAAAACAGCAGTAGCCAGCTTTCCTAAAACACCAAAGTTCACAAATTTGAACGGAGTTCGAATGTATCATAAAGGTAAATTCCTGCAAACAGTGAAGAAGCAGCAGAAGAAGGCTTCAAATAAATCTAAAATGAAATAAATGCATAACAGGGAAGAGTACACAAAACACTCAAAGCCTCTCTACCTGATGGTCTTTTTTTTTTTTATAACAGACAGATTCAAGGTAAGGATGAAACCACTCAAGAAGGGGCTTAAGATCAAAGATGCATTGCTTTATCGTATCATAATAGAGCAGTACAAGGTGAAGTTTGTATACATATGCTAATCATATATATATATTATTACGTGCCATCTGAGGGTCTACTTATGGTGAAGTACCTTTAAACTATGCATGAGGATCGGTCGACTTATCAGTTAGTCATAATGACGTCTTATGTCAAGACCCTGGACATGTATTAGAAAACAGACTTAAGCTTCTGTATTGACAGGTAGCTTATGAAGAGTTTTCAGTAACAGGTCATTGCGAAGGTTTCACCATTTGACTCAAAAGACACCCATAAATAACTCACACTCAAGTGTCTATGAAGAATGCCACCCATACTTTAACCCATATGGACCCAGTGTGACTTTTGTGCCACATCCCAAATGAATATCTCTCTCTCTCTCTCTCTCTCTCTCTCTCTCTAGTTAACCTTTCACATTTATTATATTATCCTCTGAATTTAGATTTTTTTCCACTGAAAATCATCTATTTTCCTAGGTTTATTTTATCGATCATGTAGATATTCCTAGAAGCTCAGATTAAAGTGAAGATTGTCGCATCAAATAGAAAACAATTTAAGAAAAAGTGACTTTTTCAGTAAAATCTGAGCATAAAACAAATGTCACTGATTCAAACCGATGAATTTTACATTAAAATAATATTATGGATGATGATAATGTTTCCATGGTATGTACAAAGCCCCTGAACATCCAAATGGAAAGATAACAAACTGTATTTTACAACAATTATTTACACATTTTGATAGGATTAATGGAGCAATAGTTTATATCAGTGGATGGTTTTAGTCACCAGTGGATGTTTCTGTCTTTATTGATTAAGTAGCTTTTATGGACCATTACTGTTGACCTATATTCAGCAAACATACTAAAAAATGAGAAAAGTAGACAAATAGTTCTATATTTAATGAAAAATATGGAAAACAGTAAAGGGTTTAAAAGCAGAAGAGTCAAAGCAGATCTAACTGTGCTGTATTCAAACTGCTTCATATCAAGTGTGAAACGGTCTGTGGATGGCAGAATAATTTCTGGGAGCTGACATTTATTAACAACTAATGTGTTCTGTCTTTTTGATGCAAAAAAAAAAAAGTCTGCAAAAAATCCAGTGTTTGAACTCGGCATAAAGAGCTCTGAAATCTGTGTGACACAGCGTGCAGATATGCCCCCAAAATAACCCCCTGGTTTGAAAATATGTATCATAAAACTGGGTTTAAGACAGAGTAAACTTAAACAAGACAATAAACAGAGGGACCGTATTAATACTGATGTTTTTTTTTTTTTTTTTTTTTTTTTTTTACATCCATCAGACGCAGCTCAAAGTGTATGACTAAGGGTCGGCTGCCAGTTGGAAAAAAGAGAGGAAGGAGAAAATAATAACATGTGACAGTATGACAAAGTACTGATTGTGTGCAATCTGTTTGATGATGAGTAGCTGCATTACACATGAAATAAACTAGAAATATTGCGCCTGTGATGCAATGCATTCACTGTCCACTAGATGTCAGTGTAATGCTAACAATAGACTGGGTGACATTTATGTAAATTCATTCAGAAGATTCATTCACTCCACATTATTGCTCAAGGATCATCTCACAGGATTTAAACCAGGGGTTTGCAACCTTGGTCCTAGAGAGTCGCTATCCTGTATATTATCCCTCTTCCAACACACCTGATTCAAATCATCAGCCTATCATCAAATTCTGCAGAAGGCTGATAATAACTGTCAGGTGTACTGGAGAAAGGAAACATATGAAACATGCAGGACAGTGGATCTTTATAGAACCAATGTTGCAGATATTCCCCGGCATGATTAATTTCTAAAATAACAATGCAGCATTTCTGTTGGTAAGGTTTTAACATCCTGCCTCCTCAAATGAAAGTTTGCAAAGGGAAAAACTAAGGTTTCACTTTCATTTCCTCTCCCCTGATCATTACCAAAATGTAATCATTTCGTCTTTGTGACAGTGTCAGCATTTCCTGAAAATTTCATCCAAATCCATCCCTAACTTTTTGAGGTATATTGCTAACAAACAAACAGTCAAGAAAATAGGAAAAACCCCAATGTAAATACAGTACAACCTCTGTTGTTCTTTGGCGGAGGTAAAAATGAAACACAAAATAAGGCATGAATACTGTACAAATAACTGAGAAAGAAAAATAACTGATAGATTTGACAACATTTTTAATCTCAGAATGCATCTAAGGCACCAAATTATATAGAAAATTACTAATCCCGGATGAAAATGTGTCAAAATGCCAGTGGAAGTTGTATTGTATTGACATGTTTGCTCTTTCACTTTACATCTTAAACCATTTGTGGATGGTTATTAGTGTCACTGTATGAAAATGAATATAAGAAGTCCCTCTGCTGCATTCAAACGACCTATTTAATAAGCAAAAAAATTCATCTTTATTTGGTAATAACTGATTTGACAGTGACTTGCTATATATAACCAATCACGTTACTGTTTCATTTTTCTGATTATTGGGCTTTACTTACTGTATCATTATCGTCCAATTCTGTAGGCTGCAGCTGTGTCTCTCAATGATCCAACTCTCTCTTGTCTTTTTGAGCAACATTACAAGATGTTTTCCAGAATGCAGCTGGCTCTTAATCAGTTCTTACAGACAGATGATATGGTTTGTGCATCAAATAACATTTAGCATCTGAGATAACATGCCAATTAATCTCCCACTGAGATAAAGAGACAGTAGTTTTCTGGTGAATACAGCCCATCTTGAGATAAGATGAAAGAGCTGGTTTGTGTTGAAATCAAACAAATAATATGCATCAATCAGATCAGCTGTCTTACTGTTAAAACCCACTTTAAGTAACTGAATGGTGCTCGTTTCCTGTTATTTGTGCAAAGCGTACACATGCATAAATTTTGCTTCATTGGTTGAATGTGTGTCATATTGTATTATTTAAGAAACTGACTTTCCTGAATAAAATAGAATATGCTTTATTCAAAATTCAAGGTCCAGCATCTGTCATAAAATACATAATCACAACACCACCTCAACAATATACTAAGTATGTACAGGTAAATATAAAAGTAACATAAAAAAAAAATAGAGATAAATAATGAATTAACCCCCCTCCAAAAGAAAACAACAAAAAACACAGATATATTTATATTAACTTTGAATGTTTGAATACTAATCAGCCTGACATAGTGGTGATGGATAAACATGGGAAGACAGTAGTAGTGATCGATGTAGCAGCCCCCAGTGATAAACAACATTAAAAAGAAAGAACATGAGAAGCTTGAGAAATACCAAGGGCTGAAAGAGGAGATAGACTCAGGGATACATTTGAGTCTTGTTAGTAAAAAAACAAACAAACATCCTGTTACAGATACAGAGTACTTGGTGAAGTCAGATAGATGGTGGCTGTAAAAAAAAAATAAAGTAATTGCAGACAGTAAAAACTATATGTAGCAGTAAAAATAAGCACCATCTTAATAACCCATGTAAAGAAGTTTGTGTAACTTAAAGCATACACTCTTTTTAATTATTTAAAATGTAGAGAGATGAGAGAATCAATGAGATCAAGGAACATTTGTGACTGGAACCATGCATTTCAAACAAGTTATTTATTTTTCCGTTTATATATTTTTTGTTTAAGTATGAATGTATGGGTTGTGACTATGGAAAGGGGGTAGGCAAAAATAAGCAACTCTGCTTCAGCCTACTCCTTTTGAGATGTCATTATATAATCACTATAACTTGTACTGTTACAAGATATGTAATCTGCTCGAATAAACTCAAACAAACAAACAAAGAAGTGATGCGTCCATACATTTCTTAAAGTGGTATTATCTATTTAAACTACTGAATTTATGATATTTTGTTAAGATATCCTCCTGAGACCCAGCAAAATACTAGTTTTGGCCTTTTTTCTTTTCCTTTTTGGAAACGGAACAATGCAACAGTGTTTTTCACATGTATAGCTATTTTAAAAAAGAACTTTTTATAGAATATCCTTTGCAGTGGAAAAATTTTTTTCCAATAAAACAATGAAAGTCTTGTCAACTACAGAGAACAAAAATGCATTGCTGGATCTCAGGAGGATATGGTGGATTAATGGAACATTACAGAGGTCCTTGAAGGCATCACCAGAGTGTCATCTGTCCAGTGAACAGTTAATAATCGGCCGTCCTTCTTCTTCTTCTTCTTCTCCTCCTCCCACTCTTGTCAAACCCTTATAAAACATTCCTGGACACAGTGGAGACTCCCCAAACACCCATCCCTCTCAGGGCATCACCACACACACACACACAGATATGGCCCAAACTAACGCACCAAGTTTCCCTGAAATAGTGGAGCTCAACGTGGGTGGACAGGTGTACGTGACCCGGCTGGAAACCCTCACGTCGGTCCCTAACTCCCTTCTGTGGACCCGCTTCACGGAGGGCTCCCCGGAGGACTTGCCCAAAGACGGTAAGGGCCGCTTCTTCTTCGACCGGGACGGCTTTCTTTTCCGGTACATCCTGGATTACATGCGGGACTCGGAGCTTTTTCTCCCGGAGTTTTTTAAAGAAAGAAGAAGACTGCAGAGGGAGGCAGACTTTTTCCGACTACCGGAGCTGTCGAGGCGCCTGGCGGGGGACAGTAAAGATAACTCGTCCTGTACGGAGGACAGCGGAGCGGAGGAGACGGAGCTCAGTAGCCCGGCAACCTCCACCTCTGACCGGGCCCTACGCTCCCCGGGGCCGGGCTACATCACCGTCGGATACAGAGGCAGCTACACTATTGGCAGAGACATCCAGGCAGATGCAAAATTTCGACGAGTGGCCAGAATAACCGTGTGCAGCAAGATTTCACTGGCCAAAGAGGTGTTTGGAGACACCCTGAATGAGAGCCGCGACCCGGACCGACCCCCGGACAAGTACACCTCCAGGTACTACCTTAAATATAACTTCCTGGAGCAGGCGTTTGACCGGCTGGCCGACGCTGGCTTCCATATGGTGGCCTGTAACTCTACTGGGACCTGCTCATATGGAAGCAGTGACCCGGGGGAAGACAAACTGTGGACCAGCTACACCGAGTATGTGTTCAGCCGATGAGACTTGGCACAGGAAGCAACAAGTTACAGCAAAACTATATGATACTGGCAGACTTTTTACAGTTGTTGCTTTTGTTTATGGGTTAAAATACAGTAGACACATAACTTTAATATGTATTTTCAATATCCTGTATCTTCTTGTTTTGGATAATACCTTATGGTCCAACTTAAGGAAGAGTTTCAAACTAAACATGTGGGTCATTTATTTAGCAATACTAATCTGTCATATTGTCTCTGTCTCTGTCTCTGAAGGGACATTACTGTGTTTGGAGCCTTATTTTTGACTTTATTGTGTTCAGTGGCATTAAACTACAGCCAGAATAAAGTTTTCTGCCATTTTCTTCTCTCATGTCTTGGAGGAAGAGGAGGAGGAGGAGGACTTTCTTCTAACATGTATCCCATTGGTTAGTGAACAGCAAAGACTAAATGTATTGTTTGATTTGTCACTGGGTCCTAGTTTGGTTATTTTTATGTCCCTGTTGGCCCCATAACCTTTACAGTGTTCACAAAGACTGTTTTGTTTTCAGATGGGTGACAAGAGCGGTTAATCAGAAATGATGCCTTGGAGCTGTTTTTTAATTTTATTTTTTAATTCTTATCTGTACGCATACACTTACTGGTGTCAGTGATGTGGGACTAGGACATTTGTAGACTACTCTATATAGCCTTTATGTGTTTTAGTCCTTGTTTTGTTAGCGCTCTAATTATAGGATAGAGTAAAACAGACTATGAATGATTTCTTCTCACTATATGTTTTCATTTAATTGGATTATAATGAGCACAAATGTTGTTTCACTGCTGTTAAGATTACACATTGTTAGTTTTTTGTGTGTGTGTGGTTTGTTTTTTTTTTTACACTTTTTATGTTGTGTGCCATCTATACGCTAATGTTATTGTTTCTCTTCTTAATTAATCTATTATAAATAAAGTGTGACACTGAACCATTACCCAAGTCACTGCTGACTGAGTTTACTGTGAAAACAAGTGAGTGTTAAATCATACTTATGTGTTTTCCAAATGCAGTCGCTTCTCTTTTATATACGAACATAAATTCTTACCACAGTCTTAGATAAGACACTTTGGAGGTTTACAGCCATGTCTCATCTGGACTGTTTGAATTCATTTCACACATTTTTATCGATGTTCTCTTTAATCATTCTGCAACTGTGTCTCCTAGTGACGTCATCCGTTGAAACTGGAATCGTTATGGATGCACTTGGGAGGGATGACCTCACTGAGCTGTAAAGCCACATGGAGCTAAGCAACATCACATTTTATTTTTGAACCATAGTAAATGCCACATTCTCATGATGACAACGGTTCCTTCATCAGGATGTGCAATAATCTCACAAATTGCCACAATATGATAGAAAGTCACATGGATGTTAAGAAATGTAATTAGAAACAAGTTCTTCTTAAAGCAAAACACTGATGTCAGATTCCACCTGATTTTTGAACATTTAACAGAATTTAAACTAAAAAAAGATCCAGTTTATTACAGACCTCAGTCTTATTTTACTATATTCAATTTTACATAAAATTGTTACTTTATTAAGAGTTTGGTTCAATTTCCATAGGAATGGATGGAGCCAAGGTTCTGACTTCTTTCAGTGTATACTTCTTTTGGGCTCCTTTTTAGGTCTCTAGCTACAGTTAATATACGGTACATCTTAGAAACTGTCTGTCTGTTTTACGTCCAGTTTAAACTGCAGTTAAAGTAACTGTCAACAAATTGTATCTTAAACCAATGTGGATATTTAGTACTTGATCTAGAAGACTGTTTTTCTCTCTAGCACAGAATGGCTGTGTTATCTCCCCTGGGCAGTAAAGGAAGGAGGAGGTGGGATTTCTCTTTGGCTGACAAGTACAGTAATCAAATGTCTGTTCCTTTGTAGGATCCATGGGTGTAAGTCCAAGCTATCCCAGCATTGGGTCTGATACAAAAAGGCTTTGTGTGGGCTGTGTGAGTGCACAATGAGTATAAATGTATGATAACAACTGCAGGTCCCTTAATCTGTACAGTCTATGCAAACACTGTAATATACACCAACAACCAGAAGAATAAGCACATTAAGTACATGTACAGTATGCAAACCTCCAACAACCATACCTCCCACACACACTTCTGCTACCAAGGAGCCTCACAAGAGCTTCAAAGATAGACATGACTACACAAGAGATGTCGTATCTGCTGTCAGCTGACGCTGCCATCTGGACAGGAAAAAGGAAGGATCGACCCAATGTCTTCCTGCAGTCATCAACAGAAACATGCAACATTCAGCTCGCTATCATCTTCTATTGAAACACAAGAAATAAGAGACACATCTGGTCCATTCACATGAGCCTGAAGAATGTTGACTATATAGAGAAGAATGCATGATTTTGCTTTAAATATGAGATGTTCAATGTGACCGGGCCCTGTGATGTTAAATGAGGTTAAATATTATTAAATTAATATTGTTAAAAAATTATTATATATGGATGCCTCATAACTATGTCCTTTATCAGACTGAAGCCAAATGAATTGGTGGTCATCTATACAATATGTAATTAAATATTTCTTATTTGTTCTCATTCAATAACTGTGACAGGCAGTCTCACAGGCAGCTATTTCTAATACAGAGTTTGTGTGTGTGTGAGTGGTGAATGTGTCCTTGGTGATAAAAACACTTTCACAACATTTTTCACTAGATGAGTGCTATTCTTTACTGTAAGGAAGTATATATGGAGGCAAGAAACTGCACACAAACACACAGTTACACAGTGCAGGAGGGAGATGGATAAAGGGAGCCAAATTAGTCAATTTGGAGATAACACAGACATGCAGGCTTTTTCTACATCACCCTCTATGTGCTAAATCTTTCACACTTTCTCTCTCTCAGTTTTTGCCTGTAGCTCACAGTGACCTGCATGTCTGTTTGTTGTTTCCTCTCCAGCTTCTCTGACATAGAAACATCCTACTGTATATTCACAGAGAAAATGGCACATAAATAATGAATCCAGCCTGTGTTTCTGTTCATTTGGTTGAGGTGTGAAAATAAAGGATATGATATAATTCTCCAAATTAAATAACACCTTCCAGTTGGATTAGGTTAGCTGAAGCATCGTTTATTAATCAGCAAATACAGAGCTTGCAGTGCTTGTTGCATTAAATTTTAAGGAGTTATAAATAGATCAGTTATATGTCCTGCAGGATTTAGAAGGTTCTTCAAGAGTGAAGTAACAGACTTATGTGAATTAAAATAACTGCAATATTTGCTTCATAAACATGGATAAAGATAGTTTTGACAAATATATTATTCAAATAAATGTACAATTTTTTTAAATTACAATTTCAGCTGAAGAAGTGATACAGATATGGACTTTGACATGGAAAATTAAAAAAATAATAAACATTTATTAAAATTTTATATTGATTGCTTCCAATAATTATGGATTTCTATGTAGTTCTCCCTTTTCTACCTAATACTTTTTATTTAGCTTAAGTTAACTCTTAGATTAGTGGTACTTTGATAAAAAGAAAGTTGCTGTATCTTGTAAAGTTTTGCACTGCATGTGTTAGCTATTCATGTTTTAGTTATGTACATTTCAGAACATTAAGAGTAAATAAATAAAAAAACATCGTATCAAAGTAATACACAAGATTGCTTAATAGACTTCTATTTAAAATGAATGAACTAAACTGAAGTAAGTTTAAATATTTTTCATTTGAACTTGGTTGATCTGAATAATATTTTTGTGAAATATTGATAATAAATTGTGTCTTCATGATATTAGAACATTTACAATCCCAATCATATCATAATAAATAAAACCATCTGAATTTGTTGGCATAATTTAAAAAACTACTGATGCAAGCTTGTATGTACGTTAAATAGGGCTGATGTCTGAAATTGAGGCTTTTAAGTGTCACAGCACAATGCCATTTTGCATTGTGTTTTTATGCTTGTTCCGGTACCTAATGATTTACAAATGAATCACTGTACACCTCTCATTCAAGCTTTAACTTATCAGACGTATGAAGTAATTAAGTACAGATAGCCTATTTCGTTACCTTACATATACATTTTGGTTATTTATACTTTACTCAAGTCATTATTTTTCGGCTGAATTTTTATTTTTACCTATAGGCAGCACTATTAAGATGCTAGGGGAAGCTTATCTTCCTCAAAATTGCCACAAAATGGCTATATTCTAGCCTGGCAAACCAGTCTATATGAATTCATAGTCTGCAGATGCTCCATAGACTGAGCTTAACCCTTGTGCGGTCCTTCGGGTCAAAGAGACCCGGTGGCTGACAAATGTACCTTTTTATACGTACTGTAGGATGCCATTGCTTACTACTGAAAACAGTAATATATCCTTGGGGGGTGGGGTGATGAGTCTATGGAACTGAACTTTGGAATCTGGGTTTTTAAGACCCGATTGTGGGACACAGCCAGTGTGCCTTTTACGAAGGACCGCACAAGGGTTAAGCATAGGGTGGACTCAAGGGTGAGGTTAGATCAAGAGTGTTTCCAGGAGGTGTCATGGTGGCATGTATCTATATTTAGAAAAGCACAGTCAAATGGTAAATGACCAAATTCCGAGCTGTTAATAAAAGAGAATGACCTTTGGGCAAATTGTAACTCTGTAAAATATTGTATTCTTATACCAGTAAAAAGAAGTTTATTGTAATAAAATTCATATGTATTTTTTTTCATATGTATTTAGAAAAATCCCGGATTTCAAAATATCTGAGGGTTTTTAAGTATAATTTTTTTGTTAAAATCTTCTTTGAGAATGCCTATAGGGTAATAACATCTTAATTTGTTCAGAAATAGAAGTTCCTAGTACAGGACGACAGCGCCACCATATTAACACGGCACATATTGAAACTAATGATGCAAACAACATGCCGCCATGACACCTCCTGGAAACACTCACGGCCTCACCCTAGGCCAGCGCTAGGGTCGTGACGATATCGCGAGATTTAATTTGGCGAGATTTGTCGTCGCGTTAAAATTCTGTCTCGCGAGATTGGTTTTCCAGCAAGCAGCGGGAAAAACACCGGAAAACCCCGGTTTTACACGTTTTCGAGCCGTTTCTGCTCTACTTCCTGAACTCCTCCCGGTGCTTTTCACTTCTGTTCTGGCTCTTCCGGTTTGTTTTGCTAGCTAGCTCCTATATTAACACAGTGACTCAGTGAGAAAAAGAATGGGCAACTTGAAGAGGAAATGTTTTTCGGGAACTAAGTGTGCTGTTGTTGGTTGTAAAACTCAAGAAAACACCTGAACGAGTGGTTAGATAGAGAGTGTTCTGACCATTAACCTGCCACAAAGAGGCAATGTTCATGCTCGCCTTTGTTTTTGTTTTTTCACAAGCCTAATGGTGACTCTGAATCACGGGCCTGGATGAAGGCATTGGAATTAAATATGTTTTGTGTGCTCCCATCACTTTGTGGACAAAAGAAGAACCAAGGATAACCCATTTCCAGAGTTGTGTTTGGGATCCACTGGCTTTACCCACAGCCAAAGAGGACGCAACTCACTGAGTAGAACACTATCTCCACAAAGAAGCTAATCTTCGATCTGATAGTAAGTTCAGCAACTTTAGCTATGAAGTGAAAGCTTTAGCTATGAAACTGACAATACTGTTAATTGTGAAGACATTATCATACACTAACATTGGTACCGGTGTTTTGCTAAAAAAGCTGATTGGAGATAGGCTAATGTTCATAGATACTAGAGCTAACGTTAAGTCATTGGTTGTATGTGGACGTTGGGTTGATAGATACTCTAAAGTGCTCTGTGTATTAATTTGTTTTAACTTCAACATTTTATTTCAGTTTCAATTTGTAGAGGAAGAAGTGACATTTGTGTCAGTGACATTCTTAGTCAGGCTCTGTTTGCACTATTTTCAGTCTGTATTGACATAGAAGCACTTTTAGTTTTGCACATATTGTCTGCACTTGAAAAAAGGAGAAATATATCATTTTATTTTAACTTTTCTAATGTTTTATTTTAGTTTCAATTTGTAGAGGAAGAAGTTCATTAAGAAGTTCATTAAAAGAAAGAACTCCATTAAAAGTTAATGAGTTATAAAATCCATGTGCAATTCAGTTAATTGAAAGTCTGTTCTCCATTCATATAATTTGCAATTTAGTTTTCTTAAAATCTCGCCTCGTCTCGATGTCCTGAACCCAATCTTGTGTCTCGTCTTGACTTGTGAGCTGAGCATCCTGTCACACTCTGAGGCAGCGCTATGACTAATAAGAGCAATGAATAATGTGACGTATACAGAGCAATGAAAACAAGTCTAAACTAGTGTCTATCAACTTTATTCTCTTGTTTCTGTTGCTGTTAATTTTTATTTTCAACTATTATTTCCATGTCATTACCCCTGGCAGAATGTTATGTATTTTGTTATACTAAATGTCTGCAATATTTTCTGAGAAATCAAATAATTATATAAAAAATAATAAGCAACCAGCTGAAGCTAGCATAAAGGATAAAACAAAAACTAGTGTGTATCTCATTGTTTTAATATCCGCTAGGCTAAGTAACGTTAACACACCGGTAACAGTGGAGGAAAAATATCCAACCAGGTCTGTTTATATGCTACTTATCTGACCATAGACTCTGTATAAGTTCATATTTTTTCAATCTTGTTGTCATTGTACTAAGCCCGCCCTACAATCTTACTAGACAAATGGGGCATTGTGATGGAACTGGTAAAATTTTTATTGGCCCTGGCTGAGGCTCTATGGAGTGTCGCTAGATCAACGATTCAGACAAAAATGTTGTTTTTTTGTCACAACAGGCGGGCTAGTTTACTAGGCTAGCTATATCCTATAGCCTACATATTTATGTTTTTGCCAGCGTTTATCTGTTGGTCTGTTTGTCTGTCTGTGTTCAAGATAACTCAAAAACTTATGGACAGATTTTGATGAAATTTTCAGGGTATGTTGGAAATGTGAACAGGAAGAATTTTGGGGGTGATCAGGGTGGGGTGGGGGTCTACCTTCGCAGAGGCCTGTGCTCTCAGAGTGCTTTTCTAGTTTTATTTTATTTTTTATGACATTGGACATCAAGACATAGTTTGCACACTTTTATTTGTTTATTATGTTGATATATGTGCCAGATATTTGATAGGTTACCCATGTCATTTCCTTATGGTACTATTTCCTTTAAACAGCACATAAAATAGAAGTTAATATTATAGCCTAGGCTACTTATGTCACCGTACTGCAAAATGAAAATAAGACAGCCAACTCATAAGGTGGTTGCAAAAATCACAAGAGATAAGATTATTTATTTATTTATTTTTTAAATGTCAAAATCAGTGCTGGTATCTATTTTATTATTGTGGGTATATGTGAAATGTGTAATATATATATATATATATATATATATATATATATATATATATATATATATATGAGATCAACTATAGAGAAAATTATCAACAAATACACACAAATGACAAAGATACTCAAAAAAATAAACAGCAATTTCCATATTAATCTGTTAAATGTGTCACCGGTGTGACTGCAGGGGTTCCACAGCTTTGATCTGGTCTGTCCTGGATCAACAAGAACCTTGAAGATCAAACCACCTTGTACCTGAGCTTTGATGATATATAAAAAGAAAAGTACAGCTGAACACATGACCTGCACCCATGTGGATCCTGGTTCATGTCATCGGACTGGCCCTGGTCCTGTCGTCTCTTTTATCTGATCGGATATAAAAATTAGGAACAAAATGAACAAATGACCAAGAACAAAATAGACAATCATGAACAAAATACACAATAGTGAGATATATAATGATACTTGTCATGTTATTCATTATTACCTAGATCTATATGGTGTGTGTGTGTGTGTTATATATTGATATATTTAGGGGATTTAATATTTTCCACTTACTTTCCACAAATTACATTGATCTGACGTTACGTACAAATTATATAGTTTATATATGGTGTATAAATGCATAAGTTGTGATACTGTTATGATGACAGTTACATTAAGAAGATCTTCAATACTTCACACTTGTTGTAAATATGATGAAATCCCTTGTGACTTGTTAAACCAGTAGCTCTCCAGACTCACATAATTGAACATCACACTATAACATGCACTATAAAATGGAATATTTTATGATTGAACATTATGTCCAGGCTGGTCATGGCTCTGCTGTATCTCTAAATGAATAGTTTTATTCCCTTCAACAGGTGGAGTTATACTTACATGCATTTTATACACATAGAACAGTGGAGCCTCTTGATATAAATGAAGAACTGAACCTGTCATATTTTCTTTTATCAGTCACCTGTAAGGAAATCATGCATATGTAGATGAATTTGAACTTTCAATTCCTGTAGAAAAAGGGTCAAGTCATAGCTGAAATACAACCCCCCCCCCCCCCAAAAAAAATAAAAAAAATTCTGCCTGTGTTGTCAGTGGTTCCAATAAAGATTTGTTCTCAATTAACAAAAGCAGGGAAGAACTGTCATGGATTAGTCTAAACTGTGTTTCAACAGACGGTAAACTTAGTACATAAAATAACATCACTGTAACTTTGTGCCTTCATAAGCAAACTCACCAGTGGAGAACAAACCATCAAATTGTATTATTTAATGTGAAGCTGTGCCTACTGGACAAAACAATCCTAATGTTTCCATTAATTATCACTTTGTCACGTTCTTTGAGTCTGAAACTTGTTTATTATCAGCTCTCATTATAACTCATTATAGTCTGCTGCGAGTTTTGACACACTAGGAGAATAGCAGCCTCAAGGCGACAGTGACACATCTTTCACTGTCAGTCAGTTTTTGCAATTGATTGGACTCGTCTTTGGCATAACAACCTGCTAAACACTATAGTGATTGTTTTGGGATATTTTAAAGTGTCAATTCTGCACATGCCTCATTAAAAACAGTCAAAATTTAAAGATAATCATGCTTCATGACTCTTTCTATATTTGTACTAATATCATAATCACTATTTTTAAGCTCTAAGGAAAAACATTTACATTTATCTGCATTAAGAACTATGACTTCGTACAAGCAGTAAAGTAGTAACTAGGGATGTGACTTCTCGAAATTCGCTGGAAACTATCCAAATATTATTAGAAAATCAAACGCGTTTCTGTTTTACAGTACAACACAGTGTCATCAGCATAAAGATGTAAAGCACTTTATTTGTCATTTAAATTTGTCCTCCGCATTTAACCCATCCTTTCTTTGATGCCGTTGGGGTAACCGTAAGGAGCAGTGGGCAGCCATGGGTGGTGCCCAGGGACCCATCTCCTGCTGTAGAACTAGGCTAATGGTCAGAAACACCTCACTGAAGGATTTTAACCTAACAAACATATTTTTGGGTGATGGGGGAAACCGGAGCAAAGCCATCCAGACACAGGGAGAGAAATATGCAAACTCCACACAGAAAGGCCCACATGGTCCGGGAATTGAACCCAGTTCTTCTTGCTGTGAGAGCGCTAACCTGAACAGTGGTGGAAAAAGGTTTTTGGACTCCTTGTGCATCTCTAATATATTACACTGAGACTCACTCTGAAGTCAATGTCACACTCACTTCTCTATATGCTCTAGTCTGTCGAGTTTCAAACTGGATGTGTCAGTGTGATAATAAAACACATCCACATGTTGAAACTATCAAGAATGAACTTTTATTTTTTTCATGCTATATCACTGTCTGTCTGATGCAGCTATACCTTTTGAAACACAAAAAAAGACTGTCCTATATTCGAATATTTTGTTATTCAGATATTTCGGGATGTTCGAGAGTGTCCAAAAACCTTGTCCCCACTACTGTATATTATCTAAAAAAATTTAATGCTAATTTATAAGAATAGAATCAACTACTATGATGCATTTAAAGCAATATTATAAGAACAGCTAGAATGGATGCTATGAAAAGACAAGCAGAAAGAGCTGTATAATATATGTTCTTATGAAACAAATGAGTTTAAAATATGTTGCAGCAGTACTGGGTCTGTCTTATTTCTCTAAAACCAAACTTGATAAGAGTAGAATTTGCTGAAAGATATTACCTCAGCTGATAACTAACAGGTGATTCTATTATTTTTGTCAGGACAACATTGTTAATAGATAGTTAACTCTAAATCAGTATCAGTATCACTAATGGTTGAGCTCAGTTAGGGCGGCAAATTCTACAAAGGATCAAGTTTACCTTCATCAACCAAATTATATAAGTGTACAGGTAGAACTGCACTAACCATGTAATCGGTGAATAATTGCTATAATCTGTGAAGTAACATTTCATCAAATAGGTTAAAATCAGATGTAAAAAAAAGAAGAAGAATTCAATTAAAAGCTGTAAAGGTCTAAGATTGTACATCTATCAGCTGCGGTTAGAGAAAAGAAAACAGAACATGTACTGTATGATTAAGATTATTCACTGTCTTTTGAAATGTTGCTGGATTTGAACAGGATTGGGCAATTAATAGCAAATAATAGGATTTAACACGTTTTTTTTTTTACAAGGTCAAGGATGAAGACAGCTTTGGTTCTGTCTATCAGTACAAATGAACTTTCAGACTTTTGAGACTTAACGTGTGAAACAGTCTTTACTTTTAAAAGGCCATGCTTATTAATTAGTGAATAGAGATATTAGCTAAATGGTCAAAAGCCAAGCGAACACCTGGGGTTTTAGCTTTCACTTGTAAAATGACCATTCAAGAATTGTATTTACTGGAGAGTTTTTTTTGTTTTTTTTTTCACTTTAATACTGCAAAAACCAGCCATTACAAGAATCACAAGCAAAAGTTTGTCTTTATAGTCTGTAGTTATCTGTGAAAGTTAAAATCATTGTACATTTGTTCAACTAAAATCACCTATGTCGGATTTTCTGTACTGAGATGGGCTTTGTCGTCAGTAGCAGAGGAGGAGGCCGTAGGAGGTCTGTACATTTAAACCACAGCAACAGAATTATTTTTGTGCAATACACACTTTCAGAGCCAAATACTTTACTGTGACTTTATTAAGATACAGTGCAAATAAAACCAGCACTTTCAAAAATGCCCACACCTCCTCCTCTTGTAACTCTTCACCTCAGAATCACAAAAGCAGGATCTGTGTTCAACAGCTGATCCTCTTCTTCATGTCGACTAAATGTGGCCAATATGAAAACAAATGCAACCTAAACCTTTTCATTTCTTAAAATCAAAGTAATTAAGGGGTAACCTGAGAGTTATATGGATAAAGGCAACAAGAAATATTGGATAATGTATATTTGAAGCAGGCAGAACATGAGGAATGGGCAATTCACTTTCCTAAGGGGCCACAAGAGAACTTGGGAGGGTTTTATCTGGATCAAATCAATGAAATAAATGTAATCATGCTCTTTATGAAATATTTTATTACATATTTTTATTAGGGCTGTCAAATGATTCAACTTTTTAACCAGATTAATTGGGTTGTTCTGGGTTAACTTTGATTCATCACAATTAAATACCATTAATTTTTTCATCTACTGTATATTGGTCACATTTTATTTTGAGCAAACAGACTGAAGAAGGATGGGAGTATATCTGCACTGAATGTGTTTTATCAAGTCCACACTAACATATGCTATGTGGTGTGATCTGGAAGGGCATCAGTGAATAGAAAACTCCTTCCTGCAGAATATGTCTACTACTTTATGTGGGTTCTCATATTTCCATCCAAAGGTCAATGTGTTGTTTATCGTCTTGCATCGATATGGGTTAGTTCTGCCTGTCACTGTCAGATCAACTGACCATTAGCTAACTCTACAGTACTTGGACAAACTGCTTTGGTAGACATGTTCAGAGTCATTGTTTTGCAGATAGGTTAATTGTGTTAAAGTAATTTTTTTTTTTTTATCAGATTAATCATGATGGATTAATCTGAATTAATTTGTTAATTTTGATAGCCCTAATTGTTATACCTGTTCTATTATACCAATTTATTCAGTCACATTGTCAGTGATTTTCTTAATTAATAAACATTTTTTTCAACTAAATTGACAAACCCTTTGATTTAGTAAACAATAACCGTTCAAAATAGCAGTTTTTAATCTATGTTCAACAATTTAGTATCAGGATTTACCTTGGACATCAGTGAATAAATACTTGTACGACAATGTCTAATTGGAAATTGTGCATCCTGAATCAATCTTTTTTGACAGACATCCCCCAGGACTAAAAGCTCACCAATCTCTCATAACCTCAGCTTGCTGACATTACAGCGAGGGACAAATAAACACAGGCATAAACATACATCAGCTGTAAACAGTAGTAGTGACCTTAGATCTCTGATTTCCCATTGACAGCACAAGAGTTGGACATGGCCTTGGGGTTTGTCTGTCTGTTACCAAAAGCAGAAACAAATTCTCTAATATCCAAACTAATTAAATCTTTTTAGATTATTGCGCAAATTTGATGCACACACCGTTATTCAAATTACCACTTGACTTATTGATCAATTACAAACAGCATCTAAAAACTGAGATTAAGAGCTTTTTATTACTGAATAAGACGTCACAGCTTATTATTGGCTTGGGTGGGGGGTGGAAGTGAGCGGAGCAGAGAGTACCCGCATAGAGTCTGTGAGAAAGAGATGGAAGATTTTTTTTTTACTTAATGTTTTAGTAAGGTTTGAGTTGTGTTGAGAATTCTTGTCGATGGTATGTACATCTGATATAGTGATCACGCAGTTGCAGAGTGTTCGACCTGTTTGTTTTGCCATGTTTTTTTTTGTCAAGTTTTGTCTTTTTTTTTCCCCTTTTCTCCTTGCTTTTCTCTGTATTTTCCCAGTTTGTATAATTCATTGATAATTTTATTTGAGTTGTAAAGATTATATTAAATGTATAATATAATTAAGTGTTTGTACAATAGTAACAATAGTAGACATTCATCTGTACCATAAGACACTAACTATGAGCCACATATGCCTTTAAATGTGACTATACTTTCAGTCTACATCCCATAATGCTCTGCTTTTAGCTGTTTCATGTCTGCTGTTATCTTGGGATAAGACCAATCATTTTGCTGTGTGTATAAAACCTACTGTTTGAAAACTTTTCAGCTTTCAACTGCTGTTGTAAAGTTGACAGAGTGCCAGGGTTCTATCACTCTGGAGTGTAAACTGAGCTAATGATGTACTCAGGTGCTTAGCAAACATGAAGTGTTTGTGTTACTAAGCAGATAAATTATTACGGGCCCATGCATTACTTGAATCATTAACATAATTCAAAGAAATTATGCTGACTAAAAAAAAGTGAATGTCCCTCTGTGAATGCGTGTGTCCTCAGGGCGTTTATGTTGTATTGGTGACGCTTTTTCAGATTCTAAAGTTTCCCAACAGAACAAACATTGGCTTTTATTGCATCTATTACCAAAGCAGGAGTCTGATACAGATACTAACACAGCGTTTAAAACCACTCTCTGTCATGTTCAAGCCTTGCTCTTGTCTTGTATTGTGACATCTTGATACATTGCAGTTCAGTGCTGACATTTATTTAGTAACATCATTCAGTTTTACAGTCGGACAATTTCTGATTTTATGACAAATCGCCACCTCACACCTTCTCCGATGATACTAACGATAGATTAGTAAAGCAGTGTGGAACATTTTCAGGTTTTGTTTGTCAACCAAATGCTTGCAGCTGAGTACAAAGTGTGCTTTCTGTGTCCATGAGTGATATAAAAGTCACTGGATCTAAGAAAAGAGGCTTAGATTAAAGGAAATGAAAGCTAAGTATAGTCTTACACAAGGCTGCACATAAGTCCATTTTATTTTCTTGGCACAGAGAAATCTAATAAAGACAAGGTATAAAGAGTAAACCTGCGTACAAACACACAAATTCAACACACACAAGAAATAATGGAGATTTGAGTAGATGACAAACATAAGCCCATCTTCTTTTTATGTCAATTTTTTTTATTACTTTTATTTGACTCCATATATTTATTAAATGTAACATGAGCAGTAGCTATTAAACGCATTGCATTATTCCAGACTTGTTTTTTCACTTTCTCTTGAAGCAGCACAGAACAATTTGAATATACAAGATGCATTACATTTTTGCATGTTTGGTAACAGCAAAAACTGAAAGCATACCATATGAGTCTTTGTTTATGCCGAGTCCTATGCACTTTAACACATTAGTAAACAAAGTGTGTCTATGTCCGTTGAATGAAAAACAAAAAGCAAGCCATATTTTTAAATTGTTGGGTCATTACAGAAGAGGGTTTCCTCAAGACCTAAGAAAGAAGCCAAACTGTTTTGACTGTTGCATTCTTTGTGTTCTCTCTACATATCCTCCCGAGACCCAGGCAGGTAAAGGTTTTAGGTTTTTACATTAAATAGCTTGATTGGAAGTAGCATGATGCACCGTTATTTTATAGAATGTCCTTTGCAGTGAACGTTTTTTAATTAACCCATAAAGACCCAGTTCTACTTTTATGCCATTTCTCATATGAGTTTTTTTTTTCTCTATATTTAACCTTCCTTGAGTGATTTGGCTTGTTTATTGTGTGTGTGTGTGTTTGGCATTTTTCAATGAAAATCACATATTTTCCTGTATTTAATTTGTAGATAATGTAAATGTTCATAAAAGCTCAGAGTAAAGTTGAGGGCCATTTATGAAAAAGGATTAGGGGCACTGGAAAAAAAACCAGTAAATATATTATTATAAGAAAAACATTACTTTAAAAAAAGAGTCATTTAAAAATTCAGATTTTTTTTCTCATATATACATACGTGTGTGTGTGTGCATGTGCATATATACTACCTTCATTTTAATTATTTTATTTTTCCAGTGGCTCCAATCCTTTTCTGTAGTTATATCAGAATGAGAGAAAACTGAAGAAAAACAGACTTTTCTTTTACTGGTGAATCAATGTTATAGAAGATGAGGGTGTTTCCAAATGGGTCATATTTGATGACCATGATAAGATGACAAACTACATTTTACACCAATTATTTCCAGGTAGGATTAGTGGTACAGGGGTTATTCAACATTTTAGACCCCTTGATGGTTTTGGTCACCAGTTGTTATTTGGGTCTTTATTGGTTAAGTCTTGTCCCCTACAAAACACACAAATGCATCGCTGGGTGGCAGGAGGACATGTGACAAACTTGTGTCATAGAGCTCTTTTCAGCCACGAGGTCAAAACCTGGAGAAAGCGGTTAACGTCTGTGATCTTTAGAAGCTGCCTCCTTTAAGCACTCAGCCTCCGTTCTTCTGATCATGACTCGTTGCTTTAGGTCTCATCAGTGCAGGTTTGTTAAACAGGGGCAGGGTGTAAATGTCGCCAGTCTCCACTGAGCTGCTCTCAGCACCCAGCAGCAGACCGGAGATTGGTGCAACTCCCAGGGACAAAGCCCAGCCTTACACTGTGCTGCTAAAGCAAAAGGTAAAAGGCTGTCAGCATCAATCAGCTGCAGGGAACAGAGAGGAAGAGAAGCCCAACCCCACCCCCCACCTGCTGCGGGCTTCCTTTTACAAGAAGTGCTCCCCCCAAACCATCTTTGAGCTGTCTGAAAGGGCAAGACGTCAAGAGAGTAGATCATTAAAGCCCATCACATTTTTTTTTTTTTTTAATCTGTATTCACCTGTGACAACTACAAAAGCCATTTTAATTCCAAATTATATACTACTTTCTTTTGTTCCTTTTTATATAGCATGCTACATTTCATATATTATATAGTTTGGTGTATGCACATATATGCAAGTGTATGTGTACATACACACACACACACACACACACCTGCCCGTCCCCCCAAAAATGTTGCATGTGCAATATTTGACTGCACCACGTTTGGTTTTGATTACAGCACATGTTTAGGCTTATTTTATTTATGCTGTATGTGCTCCCTTTAGGTAATATTAGAAATCACTCCTGTCTTATGGAAGTAGCTTCCATTAAATACTGAAGAGACCGACACGGTCTGTACATTTAAAATTAGGTTGAAAACGTTCCCGTTTGAGAAAGCCTATGGTCAGGTTAGTTAAAAACAGACTGAAGTCACAGTTCAGTCTGAGCTGCGCTATGAGCTAGAATGCTGGGGGAAGTACAGGCACAGAGTCCTATCCCATGGACGTTCATCTATAGCATGTCCGTCCATGGGAGTGGATCTCTCCAGTGTGGTTCTCCCCAAGATTTCTTCTTTCCCACTGGGTTTCAGAGTTTTTTTCTTGCTGAGGAGGAGGGTCTAAGGACGGGGGATGCTTGGAACTTCATCCGTTTCTGTGATTGTTCTCTCCAATCAACCCTGTAAAACAATGTGATTTGGGGCTCCATAAATACAATTTAATTTTAATACAATTTAATCAAATTTACTTTGTCTTTTTTGCCACATAATGTTTATGTAGTGTCACAATAAGGTTTATTGAATTTTTTCCCCCATCCATAGTTGATCATCATTTGATTGATGATGATGATCAGACCGCTGCATCAACTCTTCATCATCCCGAATTAGAGTCTGTGTTTTTCGGAGGCTAATTTTTGTGCGAAAATGTTTCACGGTCCCTGAAGTATTCTCTCACAAGCCTGATGACCAGGATCAATCCTGGTGGTGTCCAATCTGTTAAACATTACAGACACGAGGACACTTACTGCATCAGTTAGATTAAGTAACTTATTCCAGCTGAAACATTAACCATTGAAGCATTTACCCATGGAAGG
Organism: Siphamia tubifer; assembly: GCA_020466265.1. NCBI lineage: Eukaryota > Metazoa > Chordata > Actinopteri > Kurtiformes > Apogonidae > Siphamia > Siphamia tubifer. The sequence continues at coordinate 45,217,456 of CM035785.1, read as the reverse complement.
ATCTGAACTATTATCTTAGTTAAATCAAGTGTCAGTCTTCTGTTATCAAAACCAAAGGTGATGCAGTGAAATATTGTGTGTGAGAAGTTTGTTTTTGGACAAGCAGTGTATATATTGGTAGTTTAGACAATAGGGGTGAAAGCGTATAAGCTATGCTTCTTCGCCTTTTTGAATAAGACTTAAAAAAATTTTTTTTGTTTTCTTTGCGTTATGTAATTTGCTTCCTGGAATTATTTCAATGTGGTGTTTGTCGACTGGCAGCAATCAGGAGTTTGCATCACTCAATATTTAAAAAAAATAACATGCATACATATATACACACAACAAAAATATGAATGCTGCAGTTTGCTACTGTATGCCTTGATAGAATAAGTTGTTTTGTTATAGATTATTTTAGTTGGGTCCGTAAACGTTCGGATAGTGGCAAGATTTGCAAGTGTGGACTTCAGATGTCATTCAAGGGGTATCATAATTTATTGAATTTTAAAAAAAAAAAACATTAACCATTCAGATCCATGTTCAGAGGATCCAAAGAAATTGGACAATTTATTGATAAGCAGCTTCATGTCCTGTTCCCTGGTTGTTGTGTGACAAATGAAAAGAACAAAAAGGTCAGGAGGGAGTCCAAATATTGAATTCAGATTTGTTAAATGGAACCAATATAATGTTCAAAGAGTTACAAGTGAAGGAGGAAGTCGTAAAAAAAAAAATCCATTACAAGACATAATGACAACTTCAGGAGCAGCAAATGTTACCACCTGATTTGATTAATTACATAAATCAACTGGAGAAAAGAAAATTGATTGTGATTTAAATACATGCAGTTCTTAGAGCTTCAGGACGTCTGTGCTTTGAGTGTTTTTTCTGGTTTAGATCTTTTTTCTTTTTAGCAACTAACAAAAATATTATCTGTATTTGCCACATGTTTTTGAAATGCAAACAAGATTTTTCTGCAAATATTTCAGGGTAATATTGGAGATCATGTGTAAAAATGTAAGAACATCTGAAAACTTTCAGAAGTACTTTATTGATCCCACAATTGGGAAAATACTTTTTCCCCACTGCTGTATGTGACACCTTTTTGGATTTGACAATTCCAGTGAACAAATATCGGCACATAGAATCCATTACAGAATTATTTAAAAAAAATAAATAAATTGCTTCATTAGTTATAAAATAAAGGACACATCTGAACATGAATGAAGTTCAGATGTGTTAAAATTGGTTTAAATTGGTTTTAGTTAAAAGCGATGACAAACATTGAGTACCTTTTACCATTTAGTTGTTTCATGACCTTGATCATTATTATTGTACGTGCAAAAGGTCAATACATTTAAAGTTGTTTGATAAAAGCCATAACTATGATAATGAAAGTCACAATTTCTGCCCACAGATTTTCCCTCTGAAGCCACTCGCATCAGTTTAGTTTAACAAAGTAACATGCTCTATTCTGAGAATGAAAAAAAACAAAACAAACAAGGAAATGCAGATACCTAAAAAAAAAACCCCAACATACTTCTACTTCATTACTTCCCACCTCTGCCTTATTTGAGTTTCCAACTTATTTAACCTTTTTACCTCAACCTAGGCCCAAAACTTCTAAATTAGTTACAGTGATCGATAAGATGCAGGTTGTTAAAGCAGAACAGAGGTTATCCCTGTCCTGTCTGTCTGTCTGTCTGTCTGTCTGTCTGTCTGTCTGTCTGCTCAGCTGGACAACAGTCACTCTGCCGGTCTGTTTAGGCTCTGGACAGTGTCATGTGACAATGTGATGTTCAACTAAAAGGACACTTGCCAGATATCTGCAAAACACAGATACACCCACTTCTTCCTCACCGTTTCCTGTGTCATTCGGATAGGCAGACAAATGAGGGGGGGGTGGGGGGTGCTGCAATGGTAAGAGACGACAGGCAGCCAGACAGAGGAAATTCATGACATTTCTGATACTCAAAACTCTTTCCTGACAGACTTTATTAAAAAATTTCAATTTGTTTCATTCATGCCCCCCCCCCCTTCCAGATAGAAATTGTAAAATTACCACTAACCAGCAGCAGCAGCAGATTCATTTAGAGCAGGGGTGTCAAACTCATTTCAGTTCAGGGGCCACATTAAGCCAAATTTGATCTGCAGTGGAATAATAATTGAATGTAATCTAAAAAATAATGTCAACTCCAAATTTTCCTCCATGTTTGAGTAAATAAAGTAGAAGTTACGTGATTAAAATTGTTCATGTTGTTCACTTTGTTTTAAAGAATGTAAACTGACATTTCTTAAGAAAACTGTGCAGTTTTAACAATTATTAGATCTCAGTTTATCATTTACACATGCCATTTACAATGTTCAGATCACAGTAGTTTATAAATAAATATTATAAATATTTAAAAATACAAATATTTATAAACTTACCCTTCAGACATGTCAAAAATTTTCATATTTGTTCAGGTCACTTGTGTATTTGTGAAATGGTCACAATAAAATAACATGAACATTTTCACATTTACAAAGAAACATTTGGAGTCGTGAGTGTATTTTACTGATCGGACCCACTGGAGATTAAATTGGTCTGTATGTGGATCCTGAACTAAAGTGATTTATGCCTTCAGTGTCATTTTTTCATTTGACAAACTCATCCCAGGGGCCAAACTGGGCCATTTGGAGGCCCGGATTTGGCCCCCAGGCCGCATGTTTGACACCTCGGATTTAGAGCCTTATGGAAACTACGAAGATATTGGTGAAGATGAGATTATTTGTGCAATAGAAGATTAAACTACAAAAAAAAACTAACTTAATAGAACAAATTTCCCTTACAAAATACTACTTTGTTTACATTCCACAATTTTTTTTTTTTAAATAGTCAAAGAAGAAATACTGCAAATAACAGCTGTAGGGTTTCATTGAAATCCTCCCATGAAAAACTATACGAGATATTAATTTTTAAAAAGGGTTCCCTTGACCCCAAAGATGGTTCTTAAGACTTTTTTAAGCGTCTAAAGTGAAAGGTCATGGTTTTCCACATAGATTGTCTGCACAAATAAGAAATGTAAAATTACAAAATGTCTTAATGATAGAAAACATGGCAGATTTTTCTCATGCATTCCCATTTTTAACATGTCCGTTAAAGATGCAGATTCTGTGGGACATAAATCTACATTGTTCAACACATGTCAGCTTTAATATAGTCCAGATGTTTTTAATCACATACTTAGATGACCTTTCATCATTCACATTGGGTTTTGCAAAAAAAAAAAAAAATCTGTAAAGCCACTTATTTTAATGAATTGAAACCAACCGCTGTGAAAGTATTCTAAACACATGACTCCACAGATTTTGAACCAAAACTACACAGAATTAGGATCAAAATGTTCATCTAACTACCATGAGAGGAATGATTGAAAGTAACCACAGCATTATGGAAAGAAGAGACGGAAAATAGTTGAAAATAACCAGTGTCTCCGTCTCTCGCTGGTTCTGTCTGACCCTTCACCATTTCCGATTTACTGTACATGTGATATTTACTCGGGTCACACTGGAGTCATCCCAAACAGATGGAAGATGTCAGAAACTGAAAAATGTCTATCTGTGCCTTTGGGGAAATGAACTCTCCCTTCCAGTGGACTCGGTCAAATTAAAGCGTAAAAACATTCCCATCTGGCTCTGAAACAACCAGTTTAACATCCATAGAAATCAGTCCTCCCAATGTGAATACACCGATTATTACTAAAGTCTCTGCAACCATGGCCTCAGTAACATATTTGTCAAGCTTTTCTCTCCACTTCCTCTTTTAAATGCAAATGCTCTTTTTTTTTGGGCCTTTTTTTTTTGCCTTTTTTCCACCAGTCATCCAAGTGAACTGCCAGCTCAGAGCGTTCCTGGGACTCATGCAAGCTGCTGCTGGTGTTTGATTTGCATTGCTGCACAACTTCCTCATTCAGGATGAAATACAGCTTTTTAAATAAAGCTTTTGTGATCTGTGTGAGGCTTTATTTCAGTTCGTCAATGCATACAATAGGGTTCTGCAGCAGAAACTTCCTCATGATTTGAATAAAATTGCAAAAAAAAAAAAAAATAAAAGGTCAAACAGAAGCTCAGAAGCAATCCTTTTAAACTTCAAATACGTTTGCAGAAGAACTACTGTATGTTAGTGGGTTAACATACAATAGGTTAAAAACAAAACATAAAAACCAGAAGCTCATGTTACATCATGGTACTTCCTCAGAAAACTAAATCTCTCTTCCCTTTTGTCTCCTCAAACTTGCTTCACTTCATTTCCTGCTGAGGGTCAGTTGATGCAAAATGGAAGACACTATTTTCTCTTCCCTTTATAGTCGATTACTTCCTATGAACAAATAATCCATAAATCAAGATAATCTGAATCCAAAAGAGTATATATTTTTTTTCACCCTGAAAGTAAAAGCTATATGAATGTTTTAAAATGTTTTAAAAACAGTTTGGAAACAGATTTTTCCTTAAAAACAAGATAGAACGTACTTGCTGTGGATTCAGTCTGTGCACATTTCTACAAATATTTTCACTACCGTTTATAATAATTTCCAAAAATGGACTTTGAATTGTAGAAAAACGGTACCAAGCCTTTTAGTCAAACTGGGAGTATTTCTTGATAAGCCTTTGTTTAAATGCTTTATCAGTGCAAGAGGCTCAGATAAAGAGAAGTAATGCTTGTGTTTGTGAAAAATAAATAAGAATAAATATTTGGTATTAGATAAAAACGTTCATCGATGCTGTGGTTCTGATGCAAAAATAAAAATAAAAAATTATATAAATAAAATAACCACCTCGTCTGATCTATATCGTGTGTTTTTCTAAGACAAAAATGAGAAATATAAGAAAATATGTATAAATAAGGAACTGTTAAGTAATCCTCAAGTATAACAGACGAGCAAACCAGTGTTGAATCCAGTCTAAATTTATTTGCATTTATACACATTTCTTTTAGGAAATTACAGAAATTCAGTTGCATTTTACAACACAAAATTATAGTACTAAAGTGAGGCAATTTTATTTTCTTTAATTTATACTTTTCAGAAAATTGGATTGGGCAAAAGCTTTGACACATTTTAAATTTTCTAATTTCTTTTGACACCTAAACACATCACATGCCATTCTAGTATAATCAGCTGATATGCTGTATACCTTTACTTAAAAATTAGTGTCTGAAACGCATTCAGAACTAAAGCTGTATTATGTCATCTTCAGAGCCAAAATAATGTGATGGTCAAATATTCAGGGGAGGTTGGATGGAGTTCTATGAGACCAATGATGCCACCAAGTGGTGCATCAATGAACAACTAAAGACGCTTTATGTTAATGTCAAGTGCACTTTATTGTACAAATGTTTCAGCTTAAATGTCCATTTATTTGTGAGAAAACATGTTATGCATATACCACCAACTTATCCAAGAGTGGACTTGGTAGAGTGTAAGCAGAACAATACAATCTAAAATGTGCCCACAATGATCTGATATAATCTCCACTGCACCAATGGAGAATAATGAAATATAATGCATATAGAAACAGTAGTGAAACATATCAATTATTAATTTATTTAATATATTATTAATCTAAATTAAAATAGTCAAAAAAAACTTCAGAGAACTCTAGTGCCCTATGTGCGTAACTGACCTAATAACCATTAAGAAGCTATTGTGTTTTGCTCATCAATCCAAAGACAGTGCAAATCTTACACACATTATAGACTTTACAGTTTAGAAGACGGTTGTCGGTGCTTGGCTTCGTGGATATGTGCCTGCTGCATTTTTCATCGTAGTTTTATCCAAGACTGATTCCCATTCAGCTGCTTATTCTGTAATATGGAGGACTGCAAGTTGGTCACATGGAGGGGGCACCAGTGGCTAAAATGTTAACATTAAAAAATTTTTAGTTTTATTTAACAAAATGCTAATTGTTAGTTTCCTGGAAATAATTTAGCTTCACTAAGAATATTTGGTTCTAGTATACCGACAGGAGACTGGTTTGTTATATTTGCAGACAAATTGAAAACAAAGAGCAAATGACTGCAATTTGCGTCAGACAGCCATGCTGGGTGCAGAAATGGGAAAGTGTGATTTCTAAGGGGACAGGTCTTTGTTTCAATACTCACACTTAAGTTGGAAATAGCATCGCTCACAGTAAGGCTTCCTGTTTCGGATTCGAACCTGGATTCCGGTCTCTGTTCCTCCGAGATATTTGAAACAGCCCACGCACTGATGGGAGGAGGGAGAGGTGAGAAAACAAACATGGACCATTTAGAAGGGATCCAGCTGACGTGGGCCCTTTGTGTTTTATTCAGTTCACCAGATGGTGTGCCACCCAAGCATTAAAACAGCAAAGCCTTGGCTTTATTTTCTGGCATGAAAATGCATGCAACTCATTGTATTAGTATTGTGTGGTTCTAGAACTTCTAAGGAGTGTGCGTAGTAGAGCAGAATCAACTCTGACATCTAGGTGCTAGTGAACCGAGGTCAGCCATTTCTGGAGGGAAACATTTTCGCAATAAGCATCTAAAAGCAAAGCAGGACTTGAACCTACCGGAGGGTATTATTCAAGGTACGATCACGTTAGCTTTCAGTCCAATCCTATGAACCCAACCCAGGAATGAAAAAAAAAAAAATCAAACATGTGTGTACTGTCACTGTGTTAACCCAATCTGCACCACACGTGCGCATTTCGGTCAGTCATCATGGCCGCTAAACGACAGTAACTCTGAACAAAACCATTTGGAGGACCTTATCTAATTTGTGTCTTTCAAAAAAAACAAAAAACTTTATTAACAAGATGTTTAGATGTACTTTCCTGATAGAGATCTATCTGTCTTATCTATATCATGTAGGGGAGTATAATATATGGAGTAGGGAATTTTCTGTTCAGTGTGTACAGTATACAAATATATACAATTACTAAGAAAAATGTTTATACAGAGAACAAAAAGATAGAATCTGCATATATACATATAACCCACAGAGGAGAAATGTGCTGATGTATGAATAAGTGTACAGATATAAATGTTCCTTGTAGGAGGTGAAATCCTTCATTTTGTCTAAGTGTTGTGATGGTTAGACTGTGGCTTATAGAAGGTTAATATTATTGTTATTTTAAAGATATAAATCGTATAAGGTCTGCCAATTCTGCCCAAGGTAGATGCTAGATTGGATCAACCGGATGGACGGGGGTGTGGTGCTCAGGACATTTTAACATTCAGTTTAAAAGGGGATCGCAACAATGTAAATTGTTAAAGTAATTTCACTCTGTTGAAAGAAGATCTCGCAAAATATATACAGACCACCGAGGACAACTCAGAGTCTAAGTTTATTATTTTTCTGTAAACTGCAGGGATTAAAGTTTTCCATCGCGACAGATTTGGGAGATCGGTGCTGATCGGGGGGTGGGGGGGTTGTGACGGGTGTTTGGTGTATGGATTTACCTATAATACTGTAGCGTTTCAGAAAAATAGCTGAGACAGAGCTTGTCTGAAACGTTTTTTTCCTCGAGACACACAAACATGAAAGTAGGTCAAAAACACACACTCAACTGCTCCCACTCTATCACACTTGATCCCCTTAAGCACCGCCCCTCCCAATCTCTCCACCAATCCTTGGCCCACACACCCTGATTGACATGACCTGCAGCCAGTAAATGACAGAGACAGACTCACCCCTTATGGCTTTAACTGAGGCTGGTACATAACCATAGCGTACTACAATAGCCATTAAAACACATTTATTGTACTGTAACACAAAGTCCATTCTATTTTATGTAATTATAATAATTTATCTTAACAATCGTCAGCAGCCTATAAATTCTAACTAATGACTAAGATGGCGGCGTGCATAGAGGCAGCTGCTCAGTGTTCTCTGAATCCGTGTGTGGTTGCTGGTTATGTTATTGTGAAAGGATATGCGTGAGTCTGGGTGAGATAAAGATCTCGTAGAATCGAGACGAACTCATAAATTTTGGAATAAGGAGAGAAATTCCCATCACAAGTGAGTTTCAAAACTCACATCGAATCCCAGTGACTATAGCGCGAGCACCTGACTCTCCGTGCGAGTGCCGATCGTGTACCCCCCACTCCCCTGGTGAATTTTTATTTTTTTTTTTACAATGGTTATGAAAGTGATGCGCATTACAGCAATAAGTCTGTAACTACTTAACTTAGTCATTTCTAAGCCATCAACAAACAGAAGGGCACTTATGACAGTGTAGGTCTCCACAAAGGCAGCTCCCTCTTGCGTTTTCTCCTTGTAATTACACCTACACTTCTCAAAAGTCCAGTCTGTCACATTCTGAACCATAGCCTACTCAAAAATTTAAAATCTGCCCATTATTATTTGGGTTGAGGCTGTAACCTAAACAAACAAACCAAGTGAACAACAAAAGGTAATATAATTCAGACCATGGCTACATTCGTTTTTGAAGGGGTACAGGGGGGGGATTCTTCATCAGATGTTTTATCGGTAAAAAGTTCAGTCATTAATTTTTTTTGCCTTAATCCCTGAAACTGTCACTTCAATGACCGAGGTAAAGATAAATGTAATGTACAACTATCAATATTTGACTGTACTGCAGAGGTCATTATTGTGTCCTGTTTGTTTGGTGTATAACTATATTCCATCCTAGTGGTGCTTAGACTTGCCAAAGCACTCCAAATGAAAGAAAAAAAGTACACAAGGTTGCAGGTTCAGCCATGTAATCAGCTATGAAATGCCTGCCGTTTGTTTTCAAGTAGCAAATTAGATTAGAATTAGAAAACTGAAGACGGAATAATATGACAGATTACCTCGGTTGATTTCTCCTAACCTTGGATAGCACACCATGAAGAAATATGTCCAATGAAATACACCCCGATTCAGCTGTTCTTTGACTGTGCTGCATCCATACAGTAGCAACGCTAGCGGCAGCTGTGCCAAATGTCCGGGAGGGGGGCAGACCGTCTGTCCATCCGATTGATCCAATCTAGCATCTACTTTGTCCAAACGTACTTATAGTGTAGCGGCCATGATGGTCAGCTGTAATGCGTATGTGCAGTGGCAATGGGGTAGCCACCTTCACCATCGGTAAGATGTCCATGAATTATACTGACCATATGACTTAAGGGGGTTAATTATGCAAACATTGTGTTTTTTTCCATTGTGTTTTCATCCAAGTTTGTCTGTTAACAAGATAACTCAAAAAGTTAGACAGATCTTGATTACTTTAAGGAAATAGTAATACTAACAATGAAGAAGTGATTACATTTTGGTGGCAATGGGGGATGATCTGCCCCGATGGAAATCTGTGCTCTGAGTGCTTTTCTAGTCAGTCATCGTTTTAGTTATGACTCATGTTTGCCAATTGCATGTCGTAATGATGCACTTATGCATGTGAATAATGTCTATATTTGTTTATGCGTATATCCATTGTTATTTTTTGTGTGTCTGCAATTTGTACATTACTTAAAGCAGCATATATAAGTTTTGTCAGTTTTTTTTCATCAAATCTATAGATGGATAGATAGATAGATGAGTATAACCCAAATGATATCACAAATCAGTCTTTCCTTTATTGTGCACCTGAATCACTTCCCTCATGATGAAGAACACAAACACTCATTTTGCTTACATACCAAACTGAAACCTAAACCATCACTCAGCCACCCCCAGAATTTGTCACAGCTGTAGTATGGCCACAGCAGCAACAAACATGGCTGTGACTGCAGGAATTTCCGGAAAAACATGAGCGAGTCCTTCGTTTAGGTTTGGTATGTAAACAAATTGACTGTTTGTGGTGGCTTCAAAAAGGTCTTCACCATAAAGAGAATGAGTCAGGTGTGTAAGGAAGAGCTGGTGACAAGAGTCATACGCAGCTTTAATGTCTTGGCACATTTGGACGTTTCTATAAAACTGGTTTCATTTTGGTACCTGGCACTTTTCCAGCGTTTTTTTTTTTTTTTAGACCCAATAATAAAATGAGAAATTTAGACCCATTTCCCCCCCCGGGTGCACCTTATGCCAAAAAAATATATACTCTTGCTCCGAGCCATCCCAAAATAAATACATGTCAATAAAATATTGGGGTCAAAAATAGGACCAAAATGTTATTGTGTATTTGATTTGGACCACATTGCTTCAAACAGTCTTCTCCACCGCTATAAAGAACATGTTACATTTGAAGATCCTAATAGTTTTTCTAATCCAGACATGCAGGTTTTTCATCAATTGGCAATTTTATTCCAGATTTTTATACGTGACCCATTGTAGCCATTTGCATTACAAGCAGAACCAGCCCAGTTGAATGCATATAAATGACAAATAATTTTGCGACAGCAGTCATTTTTGTAGAACAATCTGCCCCGCAATTCCAAAAATACATCTGTGAGATAAAGATATACATTTTTTTAAAATGGTGTGTAATTTCCATGTTCTTTTGACCATGTTACATGCATATTTTTTTATTTAATGTACTCGTACTCGTCGTCTCCTGCTTCATCCGGGTCGCGGAATTATGTATTATTTTTGTATCTGAAAAATAATTTCTTATCTCAGGAAGTATACATTTAGACAAAGTACCTGAAGTGCTTCCAAACTTGCTTTATAAAATTAATCTACATCTGCTTTGAAATCTTAGCCCCCATGTCCTTTTTTATTGACCAGTTTTATAGACGCACCCATGCACATGTTTATATTTCTTGTCTGGAGTGACAGACGTTTGTTAGTCTGCACTTGGATTCCAATTATAGTAAGAATAAAAAAAAAAAACCATATGTATTATGGTAAGTGAGGCTGTGGGATGTTTAACAAACTATCCATATCTGTGAAACTTGGGTTCAACAATTATCATTCATGTAGTGAGTTTGACCCACAGTTCAATAACTACTGAATAATTACTGGAAGTTGTAAGTTTACTGATCTGAATGATAGTGCCATTTAATTCTTAGACTTAATGGTTTGTAGAGATGAACAGACTAATAGTTTGTGCTGTTTCTCGTCATGGGGTCAGAACTCACACTAAATAGAGCCTTGAACTTTTAGAACTCATTTAGTTAAGCTCTTTGTGTGTTTTAAGACTATTCCTATTCTTGTTTTATTGTTGCGTCGTAGGAAAACTAAATGAAAACAATAAACATGCATGCTCATTTAACCTTGAAAAGAAATTACAAACCTAAGAGTGGACTCAAAATTCTGCACAGTACTGTGTCTGTGGCTTTTAGTTCAGCTGTGTAACGTGTGAAGCAAAATGATGGAAGGAAAAACACAGACATTGCATCACTGTATCTTTTGGCCTGGAGTGGCATTACGATAAGTCACAGTGACCTGCAAACCTCCAGGAACTCACTTTGAAACAAGAGCCGCTTGAAAAGAAGTTAATGAGAGGTCAGAGTCAACATCGCAGGGACTGAAGCTACTGTGACCGAACCTCAACCAGGTCATGACCTCTCACCTGGAAACAGGCGAGGTGGAAGAACAGACTAAGGGCCTCTATGACCATTGCTGCCCCACTACTCAGGACACCCTCACACATACAGCAAGTCCTCCTGCCTCTGATCATCCTGGGGCAGCACATTTTGACAGTGTAAGACCAAAAAACAGCAACATATGGGCATAAAAGAAACTACGGTACAGAACAAGCTGCCAGGCTCTACAGTGTATGCACATGTATTACCTTCCATGACGAGAGGCATCTGAGGGGATATTTTTCTGGGGTAATGCCGCTGAAGTGCTGTAACGGGAGGAGGCGTTCCTACTTGGGGCGCAGTAACCTGCAGCCGAGTGCGGACGAGGGAAACTGAACGCAGTGGAGGAGACTGGAGACTGACGCCAGGTGTCAAGGTTGTCTAGAGACTCGTACCTGCAGAGGAAATTGCAGTTCAATAGAGCTATGGGGGCTGTGTAAATAAAAATGTGAGGAGGAGAATGTCTCTCAGCAGCATTTTATGGCAATCTCAACTTATGCATAACCTTATAGATCAGATGAGTGTATGGGAAAGAATTACAGCCCTGTAGAGAAAAGACAGGAACAGCCAATTCAGAGAGCATTTGTAAAAGGGTGGTCTCAATAATATGATTTTGACTGACAACTAATGATAATATTCACATCGGTTTCATGGCAATTAAAAATATATACTGTTTAATCATTTACTACTATTAGACACGTTACGAAGCATGATCATGTTTGTCTGGATGAGGTAAAAAAAATTGTACACCAGTAGTATGTGATCAGATCAGGACATCCCTACTAGGATACTACACTTACAACATTAATTAAAATCACACGCGTACCATACAGAGCATACAAGAGCCGATTAATGGTACTGAATATAGAGTTTTTAAAAAAAATAAATCAATCAACCTTTCCTTCAACTTTTTAGATATTGTAAAGAAAATAAACAGTTCAAACTTCATATACAGAACAATTTAAATAAAGCCATTAAAGAGAAAAATAGTGCCAATGGCTTGGTGTTCATCCGGAGCCCACTGCTGTAATGTCTTGCCATCAACAAAAGGGAGTCATTCAATAGCCAAAACAGTGTGAAGGGTATAGGAAGCCCCCAAAGCTCTTCTGGGGTAACATCTTACTGAACAAAAGTAGGTAACTGGGTAATGACATACTACTGTGATTAAAGCTGTTAAATGATACGCAGGAGGTTGTTGGTGGAAACTAATATTGGATCAATTACTTTCTTTGATCTCGATTGAAACTGAACTCAGTTTTCAGCGGATTGCATTTCCAATTGATTCACTGAGGGAAGGGTAGGGAACTGGAAAAATAAACAAAGTTGTAAACAAATTGTTTACAAAGGCACATTTTGACAAACAAAGTGGTAAGTGTTGTGCCCATTGCTTATATATATCCAATGAATCAATCAGAATTTAAATCTGTTGAGAAATGAAGGAGGAGAAACGATTTTAGTGAATTGTGAACGATTGACGAAGTACGGATGAACTTAAAAAAAAAAAAAAAAACAACTCAACAAATATGACATGTCCGTATGTTTTCGTACAGGGTAAAAGGAGAGAATTATAACAATTATGCAAAAATAACTGTACAACAGAACAGTGCCTAAGTACAGTGTGTCTGCCCTGGAAATGGCAGGATTAAAAACATCAATCTTTAAGTTGAAACATTGCTGACAAGTAGTAGAACAATCAAATCAGACACATGGAAGGCAGTAAAATTAATCTTAATTAATCTGTATAACAGGAATAGTGGAAAATAAGAGAACAATTACTCAATGGCTAAACTAATAGAAACAAACAAGACATTTAGGTAAACATAGAAATGCACATCTCACCTCTTCAGTGGAGCCCCAGTAAGGATGGGCTCCTTGTAAAAACTGGCGCTGCGCTGTCGTATCCAGCTGTTATCAGTCAGAAGTTGAGTTCTCTTTTTCATCTCCTCTAAAATCTGTTGCCTTTCTTGCTCTGCCTTTGACACAGGCTGGCCTTTTCTTTTCCTCTGATCACCTGTACCAGTCAAGAATTTGGAGGTTAGGCCTAGAATGTCTCTAAAAAGAATAAATGACAGAAAGGACAGGCTTTTACCTCTCATCTGTTTGTAGGGACTAGCTAATGCAGAGGTGGATAAGGACTTTGCCCTGTGGAAAAGACGTATAATACACTTAATTTTCCAAAAATAAGTCAGAAATCCAAATATTTATTTTTTACTTCAGGCTGTATGGAAGTTCAAGGCAGGATATATTTTCACAAGTCAACATAACCTGGCAGAACTAACCCATAATCTTGACTTTTAGTAGTTTTTTTTTGCAATAAACAAATTGACATGTTACCATTAAGGTCACACTACCAAAAGCAAAATATGAAATGTTAGAAAATTGAAGCAGAAGTCATGCTGGGTGCATGGAAATAACCAAAAACTGAGCTAAGCTTGTTCTGACCTGTGTGCAGAAGACAGCTGAGCAAAGCCGCAGGAGCTCTCAGCCCTGAGGAACAGCATTAGCAGCAATGAGACTTAACAAGAGCAGTGGCAAGCATAGCAGATTCAGCAAGACAGCCAAGTTCATCTTAAGTCATAAAAACATGCCATGTTCAAAGGGATTTTGTGATATTTCTCACACCATGTTTTCAGTGGATAACATGACGGTATGACACAAAACAGAGACGCACAGTGTGAACATGTAGGGATGACAGAAAAGATATTAAAAACACTAGGGGAGGAAAAAATATTTACCAGTCTTCTGCACTGATCTTGTCATTCTGGGCTCCTTGTGCATTACTGCGAGCAAGTGTTTCTGCTTCTTTCAGCTCTTCTGTGCAAGGGTTCAGCTCATCTCTTCTGGTTTTATTAGTCACTCCGTTCACATGGAGCTGTGTGCCAGCAGGACTTTCGACACTGGTGGTGGTCTCCAAGGCGTTCAGCTTCAAACACATCAGATCAGTTTTACAGAAATAACCTGTAGTACTGAGTGGTTTCCATTGTGTCATTAAAGCACATTACAGGAAAACAAAGGCCAGAAAAATTGGCATTTATCCTGAAGGTTGTTGATTAATCAGACAATTATGAAATATGAATTATGTTTTAATCAAATTAATTAGTAAAATAACTGAAGTCAATCCAAGGGCAAGTACAGAAAAGCTCTGTAGGGTGTCAAAAGAACATTGGCTGCAACCTGCCCTCGCTGGAGGAGATTGTGGACACACGGGGGGTTAAACGGAACAAAGAATATCCTGTCTGACCCAAGCCCACTCTATCTAGAGCCTCTGGCAGGAGATGCAGGGTTCTGAGGAGCCGAACAAACTGGCTCAGAGACACCTTTGACCCCTCGACAATCCAACTCCTGAACAATAACCTCCATGGCGCATTGTTAAAATAAAGTTAAAGTGTGGAATGTTTACCTCTGGGTGGGTGTGAAATGGTCTGTGGTATTTTTAAGTATTATTTTAAAAAAAATTGTTTTATTCGTAATATTCATCATGTTTTATCTTGTATTGTACTAATGGGGGGTGGGGGGGTGTTATGCTTAATTCTGTTATAACAAGTGTGCAATGACAGTAAAGGATATTCTATTCTACTCAACAGTTCACACAACATAATGAGTTTTCCCCTGGTATTAACAAAAGTCAACCCATTCTTTTGAGTTTGGATTGTTTTCACTCAAAAACGAAAATACTAAGCAAAATACAGCCAACCTGGACTCTAGTTGTCACTCCCCCTCCCTATTGTTATATTAAGATTAAATAAATAAATCAGATCAGCGACCTGCATTTGGTTGCAGTGTGGAAAAGCTCACCCCTGGTCTCCGACACATTTCAGTGGTAGCGTCTTGCTGTGCCCTACGCCACTCCGCCTCCAGTCTTTCCTGATCCCGCTGATATTGCTCCTGTCAAACACACAAACATTCCACTAAGCCCTGAATATATAGACACAACTGTTACTGAGGCAGCATTCCCTCTCGTAGCCAATAACACTTTCTACCGTGATAAGAACAGTGCTCACCTGTAGGAGGCGCTCCTGCTCTTCCTGCCACTTCTCCTGACGCCTGCGATCCTCTTCATGGTCCCATGACCAGCTGGTGGAGGAGGGGCTGAGGGATGGCACCTGGAGCTGGTGATGCACAGACAGACTGTGGGCTCAAACATGATCACAACACAGTGCACAAACTCAACACACGCATGCACACACACCTTTAACTCCTGCATAAGCACATTTAAATAATAATAATATATAAATAAAAACATCCTTTGAACTTACATCAGAAATTGCAGATTCAGAACCTCCTGTGAAAGAAAATAAAGTGTCAAAGAAATTCCAGTTGTGTAAAAATAGGAAGAGGTGTAATTAAAATCACTTAAATCATGCTCACCACCACACAAAGGCTGAGAACACATTAGAAGTTCATCAAATCAAATATGATCTTTAAGCATTTTGTGTCTTTAGCCTTCTTTGCATCATTTTATTCTGGATTATAATTACATTTACATTATTTATCAAAGAAATAATATAAACCTTTGAGTAGTCAAAAGCATCATTTGCATTGATGCTGTAACTTGGGCTAGTAAATCACCGACACCCTGCCAAGGACCCGATAGATGTTTTAGTCACAGACGACCACAATATAAGCGGAATAAAACATTCATGTTGATAATACACAAAAAAATCCATCTTAACACATGACAGACTTTAATATTCAGCCTACAACATTAAAATATAACCGAGGTGGCTTGCTCATCATCCAAGGGTAAAGGATGTCATTAAGACACATGTGCAAATCAGCAAACTAATCTGCTAATGTGTGCCCAGCTCAGTGATACTGCACAGAAAATAATGAAAAAGAACCACTTGAGCAAAGAGTTGAGCATGTCATATTACATAAAAAAGGCAATTTCACACTATGTGACAAACACAAATCTGCTTTGTTCAGCTACTTATAAATGCTCCACAACAAACAGCAGCTCCTCCAGTCTTGCACCCAGCACGCCCTTTCAAGAGCACATAAAACACCACACAGAGCGCAAACATTTACCACACAAGTACACCCATGAGCTGAACCCTGCAGAGCCTGAAAAGAGAAGCCATTGTGGAGATAAACACACACATCAGACTGGTAGACAACCCCATAGGATCATATTTGAGATTAGACATTGTTCAAAACATACTAACTAACATGTGTAACACCCTCAACTGGTAGAGGAGAACAGAAACAAAAGAGCATCTGTTAGAACCCATGCTGTGTCATGACATTATAGACATAATGGTTTAAGTGAAACAACAGCACTACGGTGTGTATTTAGCCAGTCTTAAAACTAGTCTCATCTTTCAGTGTACTATAATGAACTTTATAATTGACTCCGTTTTTATAAATGTCACCTGTATGGTTGATGGAATTATTTGGTTAAAAATACAGCTTTGTAAGATTATACCCCTGTTAATTGTCTTACTGAAGTATAAATACATTGTTTTATTTTAAGTCACAGCACCCAACAAGCACCAGGCACCAAAGCTGCTATAAAGTGACTGCCAGATGCTAGTTCAACCAATTTACCTTTCTGCCTGAAAAATTCAGCTCTTCTCTGATTTTTCCTCGTAATATTGTAGTCTACGTGAAGGGGAAGGATTTTTTTCCCATTTTTGAGGTTTCAGTTCACACTAAACAGGTTAAAAATGTATGTCTATATATAGAGTAACATCTGATGAATATTCTGCCTCCTATTACCTTTACTTCTGGCTGTCCTGGCGTTTTCAGCATGCTCTTCATCCATGCCTTTACTTTGTACAACCTGGGCAGGTGAAAGAAAACCAAAATTCACCCGATAAACAGCAATAAAGCTGCGCTAACAGATTAGAAAAAAGAAACGTTTCTGCAGCCATTTGTGATTTTATGTGGCATTTGCCTAAATGTTGCTCACATCATCTGTCTGCCCATTTAATTTGGACATATTTATTACTGTGGAGTCTGTACAGGCAGCGCTGTTGGCATGGTGATCAGGGCAAGCTATCAGAATGGATGCTGTAGCAGTCAGATTGAGGGTCATCCTGCTCTGGCCTGGATGGTTGTAATGAGTCCCCTCACTGGAGCGCCAATCTAATGGAAATAACCAACCATCAAAACTAAGCCACACCATTAACCAACCATTTGTGACCTCTGATGGAAAACTGAATTATTACAAAGAGCATATCAGTTAAGGAGGTAGTGAAAGACACAGCTGCCCAGTTAGATCATTATCATACCCTTGTTGCCATAGCGTCGAATGTCCATGGTCAGAATGCCGGTTTGTAGGGCAGATGTCATTTTATTTTTCCACTGGTTGTAATTCAAGTTTGCAACGGTAACTCCATCAACGGCTACAATCTCATCATCGACACACAGCTGGCAAAGGTCTGCTGGGCTGCCTGAGGAGGGAAGATGGGCAGCAGAGAAATGAGGAACAGAGGACAGTAAACCTAAATTAAAAAAAAAACAAACTATACTTTGTTCAAGAATTATTCCCAATTGAGAAATAAATTGCAGTAACAAAATCAGGTGTAGATGATGACGGGAGAGAATCAGGTGAACTTGAAGTAGGCCAGTAAACCAAAACTGCATATTTCAGTGGCGAGTAAGCGACACCATTCATGTGCACTTAAATATTTATTTATTAATTAGTTTTAAATCACTAGCTGCATTTTGTACAAATTGTTCTTGTCATACATACACCGTAAAGAAAACACTTGTCAATACAGCTACTCCACTTTGTGTAGTGAAATTATACATTTCTCTTCGCACTTTGACATTGTGTTCTTGTCCTGTCCATCGGTATAATGAGATGATTTGTTGAAGCTTACAAACTACTCTAATGTAATTTTTCCATTGCTCAATGGCCAATTTGCCTGTTCTCACTGTGTACAGTGTGACCCGGCAGCATCTCCATTACTTTTCTTTCCTGCATAGAATATGTCAATAGATTTCCTCCTGAAAATGTATTACTGTCCCCATCATTAAAATATCCTGGTTTCAATGTACACTGTAAAAAACAAACTTAACTCATGGTACTATGTGATGTTGAGCATAAATATATTGTCTATGCTTAGGTTAAAAACAGTCTAGAAATTATTAAGTGAAGCAAAAGTCTTACCAGGTTGAATGGATTTTACTCTTGCTCCGGTCGAGTCCCAGTGAGTCTGGAAACCGAAGTCTGGTCTACTGTTGGGTTTAAGAGTAAGACTCACTCTCATGTCACTATGATCCACCTGGAAAAGACACAGTGGTAAAACTGACACCCTGTGATCCAATGTCCTCTGCTTCCTGGTGGAAACCAGAGACACCAGTTGGCTGCTACAGAGGCATAGTAAAGGGAACAGAAAGTGACTGGTTTATTATTTACAATGCAATGCGGTCTTTAATATAATGATAGAAAAATCGTTTATTTTCAAGAACAAGAGGCCACAGTTATTGCTCAGTTATCGCAACTTCTAGAAAAGTTAAAAAGGCAAAACACAACCTACTTTTTGAGAGTCACTGGCTGTGTTCGATGCAGACTGGGTTTGGATGTTGAGTTGATGGCGATCGGCATTGGTCTGCGTGGAGGTTTGGCTGGAGAGACTGGCACATTTCTCCTCCTCCTCTTGCTCCATTGCACCCTGTTCTGCCTGGTTAGCTTTCTTCTGTTGGACTGAATCATTGTTGTGACCCTTCAGATGTATGGTTGTAGTTTGCCTTTTGAGTGCAGGCGTGATGGGGAGGGACAGAGACCCCCCTTTCTTATTATTTGACAGAAGACTTTGTTGGTCGTCATCCATCTAGAAATGAGCAAAAACAAGATATAATCAGACGACAAAACAGGTCTTTATCTGAGATGGAGCATTAAAATGTGACAGGTTTAAAAACAAAACGGTGTTCACCTTGAAATTTACAAATATTTATGCGAGGCTATAAGAAATATTTAATTGTGTAGTGACCCGAGATTGTTTTCTTGGGACTGCTTTCCTCATTAATAATAGAAATGCTGCAGCACCATTGTGAACAAAGGTAACACAAGCTCAGTCAAATGTAGTCCACACATAAACAAATGATCTCATTACATTAACAAGCCTGTTTGGCTCTTCCTTATGCACTTTTCTAATCTCTAAACTCAGACTTATAGATAAAATAAAATCAGCAGGTGGTAGGTCTGTTCACTTCAAAAGCTGGGAAAAATTTGTTTTTAGTGTTTGTTGAAGAGACAGAGACCCATTTGTAATGTTTATCATTGTAGCCTTTTCTCATAATCACCAGCATTTGGACTATTTTGCAATCAAAATAGAACACACTTTGAATTGAAATGGGATGAAAAGCCATAATCAGAGATGGACTGTTCACAGGCAGTGTTGGTAATGAAAATCCATTACAGAGATTTTTACTTAAGCATGAAAACAGGAGAGAGTTTGTGTATTTTGTCTTACTGGTTGAATGTTTTATGCATGCCTTCAGTACTTTTGTGCATTGAAAGTAAAGCATAAATACTTGTTTGTAAGAAGAGAGCTAAAATATTTATGTCACTTTTAACTTTAATTGTTTATCACAACAAGATTCAAGCTCCTCCACCTCACATAAATGTCACTACCCTGACACCATGTGGTCATTGTTTAACCACATTTTGTCAGTGAACTTAATCACCGAAGAGCTAAGCTTGTCTCCATTAACTCACTGTGCACAGCCTTGGGAGTGAAGACACTCTGGACTGCTTGCTTCCAAAGGGTCTTGCAGTGATTACAGAAGAGAGGCGGGCCGAGCCTTCGGATCGACGGTAACCTCTGGGAAGGCTGGCTGAACGGGACCAAGGCCCAGTTTGTGACAAGTACTTGGAGACGCCTGAAGCTGGTGGACTGTCGTCTCCTTCCACCGACGCCCTCTGAATGTTTTCTTGGGAAGGTTTTCTTGGGTTGTGGAGCGAGAATCCCGTAAGAGTATCAACTGCTGTGTTCATGGCATCAGTGAGGACCTCTGAGTCACTGCAGAATTGGGGCTCCCTGCGACCTACAGCAGTACACACCCTGGTGACTGGCTGGATAGTAGTGACCAGAGAAGAGATGTGGCCTCTGAAGACATTTTCTGTCTGGTTCTGCTGTGATGTGGGCTGCTCTGGAGCTGGTCTGCAGAGAGCTTTGTCTTGTGTCTGGGAACTGAAAGGGTACTCTGGAGATGGTGTTGTCACTCCTACTCCAACTGAACCCACTGAGGCAATGTAGGTCTCCTTTCCTAGGATGTTCGTATCTGAGGCAGGCATGATTCCATCTGAATACCTCTGAGAAGCAAGAAGTCAACACAGGCTTCAAATCTGCACCATGATTAAGTTAACCGTACATCCACAGCACTACCAGTTGTGTTTCACATTTAGACCAAGATGGTCCAATAGAACCCAAATGTCTTAACTCACCTGAATGTGTTCTGCAGTTGTGGGGTCATATGTAACCGGTGGGCTTAAAGGGGTCTCAATAGCATAGGTCCGTGCCAGCAGAGGCCGAGTATGTGGCCGAAGATCAGACCTGGGGGATTTTGATGAAGGGGATGTGGAGTAAGGACGAGGAGGTTGGTTACGGCTGCATGGTGACTGCTGGTCTCTAGGGAATTGGCATGAAATGTAAGAGTAGCCCACACAATGAAAGGAGCAGAAAAGATGAGTGTGGTGGTGGTGGGGGGGTGGGGGGCATCACATTACATGAGCTCTCAGTGAAATACTAGCAGCATGATGATACCTAGAGTACAGCAGGTAGGTTGGGTATGATTTTAGATGTCATGGACATACCTCTTCATCAGTCCACCATGTGTCTCATATTTTTCAAACTTAGTAGCTGTAGCTCCGTTAGTCATTTGCTTTATGACATGTTCCCTGTCGAGGGACTTTGTGCGATGGTCAGATGCGGTGCTCTTGCGGCGATTCTTCCACTTTGTTAAGTCCTGAAACAAAAGCATGAGCCAATGTCACCGTTTGTATAAAACACTGTGATCTTACCGGTTTCAGGGGTTAATCATAATTTCTTGGTCTTACATCCTGCCACTGAGCTTCAGTGTCTTTGGGAGCCACACTGCTCCTCAGTGTATTCTCTTGTGTTGCGACATCACTGTCATCACTCAAAATGGTTTTCCCAGCAGGAATTTTACGGACAGGGTACACCATGGGGATATCGCTCAGTGACTTGCTCCTGGTCCAAACAAACCAATAAGACATGGAATTAAATATTGCAATGTTCAAACAGCAAATAATGCCTTTTCAATCAATATGTGGGTGACACCTCGGCCTTATAGTGGACATAAAACACACTTAATGCAGCAGAAAATGCATTATGCAGAAAATGCTGAAATGCTGCAGACACAGACGTGCAAATCATTTTATGTACACATTGCATGTACGCACACGCACACTGCTAACATGACATAATGTGGGCTGCTTCCACACATTAACAACATTATCCTTCGCCAAATGTGAAGAGGAGAGTCACATGCAAGTCAAGCAATAGAGCAGTATAAATGGCAACAGATGTTGCTGTCTGGATAACACAACCACCATGACTTGCAACAGGATATAGCACTGCTGTGGGCAACAGAGGGTGTCAAGACATGGATTTCACATAACTTAAAGCAGCATTTAGCAGGTGGTTTATTAAAATAATAATTTGATAGGAAGAACGCAGACTGATGACAATCTTGCCATAAATATCCTGATGAATCTCAGCTCTAGAATATTAATAGTAACGGACA
Organism: Siphamia tubifer; assembly: GCA_020466265.1. NCBI lineage: Eukaryota > Metazoa > Chordata > Actinopteri > Kurtiformes > Apogonidae > Siphamia > Siphamia tubifer. Next base: position 45,195,294 of record CM035785.1, on the reverse strand, counting down.
GATTAACTAATGGTGACATGTTTACAGCATAATGTCTTCATAGCCAAAATGAATATAATAAAAAAAGAGCTTTGAAAAATAAAAGCAGAGCGAAAAGCACTTATACACAGATGCCATTGCACAACAGTCAAAACCATGACTTACCAAATCCAACCAGGGTTGACCTGAACTGATGCATCAGGTCTAAACTGAATTTTACACTCTCTATAGAACCAAAGAAACAAACACATTCTGAGTAAAGTTATTAAAAGTCAAATTCAGGAACTGACCAATAAAATGCTAGAATTATCAACATAGGTTTTTTTCTTCTTTACAAATACTCCATGTTACCATAGGCAGTGAACTAGATGCTCCAAATAAATGATATTCCGTTATGGCTGTCGATGTTGTACAAGTGCATGACAAACCTGTTTAACTATCAAGAACTAATGAGTCACTGGACATCCCAGTGACAAGATGTCCTCACATCTGCCACATAAAGAGATTACAGACTAAATGCTAGATAATACATCAAATATTTTCAGAAACAGCAAAAATTCAAAACACATTTCGTTCATAAAAGACCTTTGATGTGTCCAAACCAATTTGCTTATCTTACCTGCAATTATGTTATTAAGCCGTTTCATTAGAGTTGTAGGAATGCAAATATTTAGACGGACATACCTTTCCACTTTGGTTAAAGATTGCATCAGTGAGTAGTGTGCACTATTAAAAGAAGTTTAATTTGTCAAGTAGGTAGGACAGACATTTTTCGGAGCAAAGTGATTATTTATGCTTAAAAAAAATCTTAGATTGTATTGAGCTGTAGTGGGGATGTTAAACCTTTGTTGGTCTAATAAAAGACAGGAAAGATGGTATAAAAATTCTAAATACTTGACTTAAAAAAATTGTCTTGAAATGAACCTAAACAAACTTTTAAATTATGGAAGATGGCACATACACCAGTTATCATAACAAATGTCACTCCATAAACACATAAGTCTAGCAAAGCAGGATGTAGTTTGTTTTCCCTTTTGGATTTAATGGGATTCGTAAACTGCAGCCAAAGCCAAAGTTAAACAATGTGAAATCATATGCACTCATATGAAACACTGAAAGTTAGACTTGTTCCACTCAGAAATAGATTGTATGTTCTGTCGTACAATTTGGAGAATGAGAAAAGTCAGTCTGCGGCCTGTAACCCAAGAGAGGGATTTACTCCTTTCGCTTTACATTCTGTTCCAGAAATGCATCAAAAATTCCCCTTCATTACACACAGCTACAAAACTGCATAACAAAACTAAAATTTTATCTTTGCTTCGTATTAAGTTAACATAAATCTTGTATATTATCACGGCCTTGCATCATCGAGACTCAACGGCCACCAACAGGCCTTAGGCTTTGTAGTTTTTGGTACCTGGGTCTTCTGTAGGGGTTGGCAGATGTCTGAGAATAAGCAAGGTGCATTTGGCGAGCGTGTAAGTCGTCTAGCAAGGGGTCTGACTCAGTATAATCTTCCTCTGACTCTTCTTCACAAAGCGCTTACAAGAAAAGCTCTTCATCAATAAAATACTCAGGAGGAGACAAAGTGAGGGGGAGAAAGGAGCATCTTTGTTACTGCAGCTGACAGTGATATAACCATGGCTGTATTTATTGAAAGTTAATTGTATTTGATAATTTATACGCCAATGTATAAAAGATGATATAGAACTGAATTATGGATTAAAAGGATGTCAGAAAGTTCCCCTCTGAAAGCCCAGATGTTAAGAAGGTGCAAGTGTGATGGACTTCTACACAGAGGCCAATTCAGCCTTTAAAGCACAGGGTTAATAGTAATAATTACAATGTACTTCAAGGCAGTGGAGCAGCAGGCAGCACAGCTGAATGCCAGAACACTCGTCTTTGGAGCTTTACACATTGCCTTAATGCTGAATTAAACAGTATTTAAAGAGATCTAACTGTCAATACAGTGACTTGCGCCATCAAATATTACTCAGCTACATCTGAATAAGGCTTTTCTGGTTATACGCAGCAAAGTACAGGGCAATTAACCTGTGTCAATAGGTGGATTAACAAGCCATCGGTACTGGCATAAGCTGGCAGCATTCACAGTGGAAATATAAACTTTGAAAGTCTAATGATAGGTTGTGTGTAAACACGTACTAGTGCATAGCTTTTGATGGCTAGCAATGTTAAGTTCAGTTACTCAGTTTCCAATAAAGTCACAATTAACTTCAGTCATGTGTAAGGCTGAAGACGTGGGTGATGCCGATTATTATCATTCAGAGTCACACTAAAGGTGACTCGACACCAACAAATTTAAACTCTAGGGAGAAAATACTCCGGCGAGCAAGCTAGTAAACAGAGACCGAAAACTATAAACACTACGGTTTAATAACTTAATTTGGAGGCGAATTGTGATTATAAAAGATCTACGCTTAGTTATAAAAAACAAAAAAACTTAAAATATGATCTGCATATAAAGACATTTACTTGTTTTTTTTTTAACCTCATGATGACTTTATCTACTTACCAAATGTCAGGCACAAGATTCATCATATGACTAAGAAATTCTAAGAGCAACCTGTGCAAGATGTGAAATTAGTAACACACAAGTTGATAGTAAGCTATTGTGAGTGGAGCTGTCAGGCAAGGTGGTCAGAAACTCCAGTAACATTTGTATGCAACACAAACAATAATGGAATGCATTCATTCTCAAGACTCATCCAATGGTAACTTTTCAAAAATGTGTGTGTGTGTGTGTGTATTGATAATTATTTTTATATTATTTTGAGTATTTTATCACAGTTAGTGGATTTTTACCGAGAACCCGGGACCCGAGTAACATGTTTTGTTTCAGTTAAAATTGGAATGACAAAATTCTGAATCTGACGTCATTCCCTGGTCAATCAGTGGCCTGAAACACTATGGTTTGACTTGGCTCACTTGGAACCCCAGCCAAATAGGTACTGAAAGAGTACCTTGTACTAAGTACCATCACCTAATGAAATACCTTCCAAACCAAGTAGATCAGAGTCAAGTTGAGTAGGTGCAAGAGGAGCTCCATAAACAACCCATGCTATTATAACAAAGACAGTGGTTCAACCCACTACAGCATTATTACTGGTCATACTCAAATGACTGGACTTGTATATCCATGTGTTTGTTCATATTTAAAAACTAAATTTAAAAAAGTGCTATAGCTCTACCACATGTTCAATCAGTAATCAATAAGTTGAATTTCCAAAGTTATCAGGTTCTGCTGTTCTGTTAGTTCTGTGGTCTTGATGCAGGAGATCAACCTCCCAGTAAAAGTGGGCGATACTGTCACTGGAGAACTCTATTAAATCAAGGTCCATGTAAGACTTCCCATCACTGCTCAGTAGTAACTATAGTGACATCTTTAACTATTTCCTTGTTATGAACTATCAAAATATGCAAATTTGTATTAAAAAAATATAAAAACCAAAATTTCAACAAACTTTGTAGACAGTGTCCCAGGGAAGCTACAAATTATACTTGAAATAAGTCATTTTGTCGAAGATGTACTTAAAAAAAAAAATTTAACCAACTCCATGCCTTCACATCTCATGGCTTGGATAAATAAATGAGTTTTAATGTTAACTTTCTGTATTGCCAATCCATGTGCCGTACCTCAAAAGTGGACTGGTGCAGTTCAGGCTGTCCTCCCCTCGTCCTTTCTTTGCTCGTGGAGGTGGTGGAGGGACATAACCTTTGTTGTACTGTGTCAAGGGCTGTGCAGCTTCTATCCTGAACACCTGCTCAGCCTCTGCATCACTTCCACAGCCTGAAAGAAACCAGAGAACCGGACATAAGCAGATGATGGCACATGCACCTCATCACATACCTGGGATGTGGTTCTGGACAGAATCTCAGACAACGGGGTGCGTAAACCTTCCTTGTTGTTTGGCTAATCCTCCAGAGTAGCCTATAAGACACGTCACAGCAGCATCATGTTGGTGCTTCTGATGAAGGCTACAGGAAGTAGCTGAAACTAATAAAGCAGGTAAGCAAACTACCCCTGTCTTATGAATTATCTTCAATAATTGCATGTATAAAAATCTTTCTATAATAATAATTTTACAGTATTAACTCTTCACACAGTCAGGTCTCGGGGCAGATTTGATCCAAGTATTCCAGCCTCTCCTGACTCACAAACTCGTTGCCTCTCTGTAGAACTTACTACTATTCGTCACTGACGTGCACGGAGCCTGAGGATGACACAGTGCAGATAAATGACACTGAAATAACAGAAATAGCTTTATATCACAGTTTGACAGCAGCAAGTAGCTCCGTGGAGGGAAAAATCCTTTGGAATAACAAGTGCTGCCTTCCACTCCCAACAAACTGCAGTTATTTCAGAATTACAAAGAAGTATAAACTGGTTTGGCGAAAAGAAGAAAGTTGTTTGTGAAGGGTATCTCCAAACTATGTAGTTTTTGAGCTCAATCACAGTGATTTCACAGGTGTGTAGTGTGAATAAACAGTGTAGTCTTGTATGGTACAGCTTGAGATAACTATACCTTCACTGTTCGAGCAGAGAGCCCTAGCCTCCACAGAGTCCATGCAGTCTGCTGAGTTCTCACTCGAATAACTCTGTCTCATGCATTGAATCTCCTTCTCTGGGTACCAGCACTCTCTGTAGCCACCGTCTTTCATAAACACCATTCCAGCATCATCCAAAGCCTGTTTTTTTAACAGCAGAATTAATATAGATCACACCAAAACATTAAAGTAGTTGAAATAGAACAATGCAGTGCACCTTAGACAAAGCTAGTCCCAACAATCCTTCAAAGGCCTTAAAGTTGAGCTGCGGACCACTGTAAAACGGATCCAGATTAGCTTTACGACCCAGCCAGTAGATAGTGATGAGAACCTGAAAGAGGCCAGACAGATATGAAACAAAACTCGACCACTCAAAACCTGAACAGCCACTGATATATGGTACTTGTCACCGATGTCATCTGCTGTATTGAACAAATTCACTCACTGCCGAGTTGAGCAGCATTAGAAAATGGAACCAGTCAAACCACAGATACATAATGGGTGCGCAACAGACAAAAGCAAAACGCACAATTCAAGCAATAGGACGGAACTGAGAAATTTGGGAAAAATCATTACGTTTTTTCAATTGTACTCCAACAGTTTAACTTTGAGAAAACTATAAAAGCATTCTGAGAGCGCAGACCTCTGCCAAGGCAGACCCGTCCCGACACCAAGATTATTATTTGTTGATCTGATCAAAGGTCAAGGTCAGACGAAAGGTCAACAGCTAAAATACATCAGTGGTAATATCTCAGGATTCAGACAAGATAGAATCTCCCGTTTATTCATTCACACTGTCTCACCTTCAGACATCAGATGGGTCAACACCTATGGCTCGATCACTTCACGTTTTGACATCATATGACGCCATATCGAGCCTTGACGGCGGTCTGCTGTGTCTGACTGCCTTGTATTTAGTTACTTTTACCTTAATTTCTTTAATATTCACAATGCTTACCCTACAGCACAGATTTTCTTTCCATCTAAATGTTTTAGTTTTTTTTTTCCCGGTCAACTTCGTGTTAATTTGAGGTGTAGTGTTTAGATATTTTTTGTCAGCTACCACAGTGGTCATTAACAGAACATAATAGGAACATTCAACTACTACACTTCTGTTTATCTGGGTTGAGAGGTTGTTAAATGACAACTAGAACTGTCACAATACTGAAATTTTAGTGGATTACTTTTTGTAAAAACCCATTTCCCACTTTCCTGGTAATTTTGTTCCACAGGCCTAATAATACAAACACAGCACATGCAATAAATAACTGAAAATAGATATAATAAAAAGTCTGTTACAAAACTGTACCAACAAATGACTGATCTCGGGTACGACTGCCATGACTTCAAAGAGGAGCAACAGGATGATGTGACTAACGGAGCGCCAGTGATGTGGTTGTGACAATGCTGAACAACAAGAACACACTAAATTATTATTTAAAGCGAGAAAATGAGTTGAAGAAAACTACAGGCTTTCCCTTATCACTCAGAGAAACATGGCTGAACAGGGTATTCTTTTCCCATTCTTTGAAAAGTAAAATGCAGTTGATGGCACACACACAAAATCTATTTCAATCTCTGCTGTGCAATATTATGTTTTCAACCAAATGGAACACCTGAAAGAATGCAGAGCAGTATTCCATTTGCAAAATGAGAAAAGTGATAGGGAAATTGTACAGAGTAGGTCAGTGTTTCACAGCAGGGGTGGTACTGCCCCCCCAGGGGGCGTTTAGACATCTGCAGGGGGTGGATGAGAAAGCTGAGTGGGGGCTGCTTAGGCACAAATTGGTTAATCACTGTTGTACATTGCATCTGCATACGAACCTGTCAGCAAAGACCGTGAGTAAAGTCCTGTGAAATATGGACGTCTCCCTGGCTTTTAGTGTTTTATCATTTCAGCAAGAAACTGATTTGACACAATTCATTTCTCATTTGCCTAGGGGCAAGAAATATTTAGACAGACTGCCTGTCTCTGTGGCAGAGGAACGGTCTATAGCGCCAAGGGATACCCTCCCATCACCACGACATATCTGAATTAACATTGTCATGATTGAGCAGTCGGCCGATAGAAAAATAATTCATACAGTAGAAGACAACTGACCAGACTGAATATTTAACAAGTGGTGGAAGGCACAACAAACCCACCCCTAGCACATATTGTAGCCCATTACTTTAATTTCTATTTTTATTCTATTTAGATGGATTAGATCTATCTCATGTTATGCATCTCTTTCACATTATATGCCAAAAGCCAAGATGTGCCAGCTGATGTCATGTCTATGGATGTGCTGATGTCGGTATATAAATTGCCTCTATATATGTTTCAAGTTTGATGCAAATTGAAAATGTATGTTTTTACAGATGTGTGAAATTTACCCCAATATTAGTAAATGGGAGAATTAAAAAAAAATAAAAAAATGTCCCTACTTTTCCAAAAAATTTACCCACATCACCATCAGGTTGTATCACCAGCAATCTAGAAAACTAAATTTAGTATAAATTCAACCAATCATTTACAATTTTGCCCATTATAAGTAAACTGGGGATCCACAGGTTCTAGATGTGGTAGTTTTTATGCTGTTTTGTATTCATGCATGCTGTACCACATTTGTCCAGCAGTCACCTCCAAAGCATTCTGGGTATAGAAACAGGATTGTAAATGTATCATATTCCAAAATTACTAATATCTTTGAAATATATTGGACCGATCAACTTGTCATTTTCACTAGTCTGTTCCTTGATTAAAGATGCACAACTATGCCAAACTGTAGCAGTCAGCCCTTTCCAAATTTTGTGTGAATCCAGAGTCACACATACACAGATGCCACTTGGGCTTTTATAATATAGATGAGGAAAAAAATATTTCAGCTTCTGTTCCCAAAATGTAATCAGATCTATTGTGGGAAACCCAATTTGGTATGAATTCCACCAGTAGTTATGCTGCTGGTGTAATAAACAATAGTGGTTGCATAAGAGAACAGTTATTGTAAATGAATGCGTTTTCATGGACTCACAGGCCATGCATCTGACATTAGCCATTTCTGTGCAGAATTATATTTTGTTTGTTTTTCTTCTTGCGTGTGCGTATCACAATTACCTTCATTAATATTTAATTTCAACCCAGAGGCCACCTCTTTCATTCACACTAATAACAGGCTGTTTGGTCCACACTCTGGTCAGCGATCACCTCTGAATTTAGTTTGGCACAGAGTGAGGGGTCAGAAAGTGAGAATTAAATGAGGCAAGTGTGAAAGTACTCTGAATAACATTTACTGGTGAAGAATGCAGCCAATTGAACATCTACTCTTCTACAACAAAAAACGGAAAGTCCAAGGGGTGACGACCTCAGCTCCAAAATGAAGCCAAAACGCGTCTTCAATTTTAATATCATCGACAGTGTCTGGCATTGGCTCCAAACAGCCCTGGCTCCTAGATCTTACATTGAACTTATCTGAAAAAACACTGCGTAATGTTTTTCCAGAGGCATTCAGGTTAGATTGGTTTTATTTCTAAGCTTGAGGGCCACATTTATTACCTCCACTAAGGAGGTTATATTTTTGCCCGCGTTCGTTTGGTTGGTTTGTTTTTGTGTACAAGATAACTCAAAAACTTATGGACAGATTTTGATGAAATTTTCAGGGTAGGTTGGCAATGGGGAGATCTGGAAATGATTAGATGTTGGTGGTGATCGGGGGGGGGGCTGCTGCACTCTCAGGGTGCTTTTCTAGTATTACTGCTCCAATAGTTTTCAGGGCTTTTAGAGCTGCTTTATGAGGTTGTGATTGACTGATCTAAATGAAGTCTTTTAGAGTTATTTTTTTTATTTTGTTATTTAATAAAACATTTTTTCCCCAATTGTCAGATCACCACTATTTGTGGTTAATGGATTCCAGTACCACGATGGTAAAATGACTGTTATTCAATGTCCGATGAAGCCAGGAGTCAGTAATGTAGCATTTAGCATTAGCTTATCTCTGACCCATTAGATATCTGGAGCTCTGCCCCATTTTTCCAAATACATTCAATTCTGGTTGTTAAAAACTCAACATGATAATGGCTAAAATAGAAACTATCAACTTTGTAGACTCGTACTACACACATTGGCTTTTTAACTTCCATTACAATTACACAATCTATACGTTTGACTTTTCTGGTGTGTTTTAAAATAGAAGCTACTGTACTATAGAAATGAGATGACCGAACATAGGAAACCAACAGAGTGCCTGTAGATAGAAATGGCTAATTTAAGGTAAAAGCAGCAACAGTTCTTACCACTACATGATTGGAATCATCATTGAGTACTGTATATTTATAAGTGCGTGGTGCACATTTCTGTTTTTACAAAAGCAACATTTAAATCAAGAAACTTTACAAGCTTTGCAGGAAGCAAGTCAAATATTTTCACCATTATGCTACACTCATTTTATACAAAATGAGGGCAGTGAAATATAATCTTTTCATTATTTATCTGAGAACTTTAAACTTTTCACTGTGCTTTAACAAGCCGAGTATCTAGTTAAGGACTGGCAAGATAACAGTGGATTTCAATGAACACAAATTGACCCTAATTGGTTAATTCAAAGAAAAATGCGACACTGAATTCAAAGAAAGCCTGCTCTAACAAACAGCCTCATTACAGCATCCGATTTGTCAGCTATTGTGTAATTCAAATGAGGCTTTCCAGATATCCAAACATCGCCATGAGCGACGGAACATGTAAATACCACAAGTGCATAAAGGCATGCATATGTGATCACATGTTACACACACACACACACACACACACACAAAATGTATTTCAGGCAACAATAGAGTAGTTTACGGGTTGAAAGTATCAGGACAAGTAATAGCCCACACTGAATACAGTAGCTAGGGTTGATAAATAGCATGTTAACTACTCACTGGGCCTTAAGTAATGTGGTGCTTCCAGGTCTATGAAAATGTGGGGACTGAAGCAGCAAGTTGCCTCTCGTATTAATGAATTCATAAAATACAGACGCAGAAAAATGAGAGCAAGAAGGAGAATATGAAGTGCACATGAGTAAATACTTAAACTTCCGTCATGCTTCAATACTTACATTTTTCAGTCTCCTGTTGCTTTCGTCTCGCCTACAAAAGGAAGAACAATTTACATGAACTACACATCAATATGCTTAGTTCACAAGGACACAAAAAAAAAATATGACAAACTACTGCAAACAAACATTCAGCTCCGTCAGTTTCATTTCTGGAGCCGAATTACAGTATAAACAAAGTGACATAAACAATGTGACGTCTTCATTTGCAATGCTCTACTAATGAGATACTAATGTATAGAGACTGGACTATTGGCTCATGAAAAGCAGTGATGCAACAGGCACAGTTCAGAGATTTATCAATGCAAAGCAAGTATGACACTCATTAGTCAGCTGTAGGCTTTGGTGAAAACATGTCAGCTGGAAAACACTTCATTGCTTCAGTATAACAATGTATGCAACAAATAAAACCCTGAACCTTAAATATTTGAGATGCACCCAGTAAGTCGTTTCAGAGATAGAAAGATTTTCATTTAGTCAATTTCCTAGATGTGCAGGACATATAGAGAACACCAATTAAACAAAAAGAGGTAACAAATTTGTAAGAATAATTAGGTGGTATAAAGAATAAACTGTAGTAGAATATAAAGTAGGGATGGGAATTGATAGGGATTTAATAATCCTGATTTCATTATGGTTTTTGCTTATCAATTAGATTCATTATTGATTCTCATTGGGTGATGGAATAAAAAAAAAGGTACAAATGTGTTTGTTTGCATTAAGTGTCTTTTATATTTCAATCAATAGTCATACGAGGGGCCAATCAGGAATGCGAATGGGACATGTACAGACACAGAAGTGTATGTATGTGTGTGGGGTGGGGGGGGGCTTGCTTTACTAATTGTCATCTCCCATTAGGCACTAAGTTTTCCTTTTTGGACACGTATTTGAAGAAGCAGGATGCCCGTTACCGCCCACCATACAACCATGCCTGATGCCCTGAGGTTTACTTTAGTGCCAAATATATTTATGTTCATTTTTAGAGTTTCTCTGGCACATACACTCTGCATATTTTTAGGCCTGGCACCTCCACTACCGCTCTCGACAATCCAAAAATTATTTAAAGACAGAGATTTTCAACATAAATGCAGCCTTTGAGGTCGTAATAAACTGTACCAACCAAAAGTAAGAATGACTTTAAAAATCAATGTGGATTTCAGTCAGAGGCGATGAGGAATGGAATGGTTTAGCAGATGAATAAAAAAAAACAAAAAAAAAAACAGTTAAAACATTTTGCAATAAAAAATAAATAATGGAGAAGTACTTGGAAAGGAGAGACAGTGACATTGATGCTCTAAATGATGTCATGTGAGGATATGTACTGTAATGTTACTTATGGTTACGTTTTCGCCAGCGTTTGTGTTTGTTGGCAAGAAAACTCAAAAACGTTGGGACAGATTTGGCTGAAATTTTCAGGAAACGACACTGGCACATGGAACAACAGATGACATTTTGGTGGTGATCAGTGGGGAGGGGGCTGATCTGCCTTGGTGGAGTCTGTGCTGCGATCGCTTTTCTACTTTTGTAATGTTCTGTATTGTTTTGTATTGCTGTAGTGTGATGTTTTGAGGTTGGTTGTGTGGTGTGAGGGGGTGGAATTTAAAAGCAATGCTTCTTCCATCTCCTTTTCCAGCCATGTGTTCTTTTTTTTGGCGGTCCAGTTGTCAATTGTTAAGTGTAAACTGTGGTTGCAGGTTTGAAATGAGCATGTGACGATGAGGGCTATAGGTAGAAGATATCAAAGTTGCTTGGTCTAGTTCTTGGTCAGTGCAGGATGCAACCATGCATTTAGAAACTAGTGTATGTGGAAATGTTTTGTGGTCTGAGGGGGTATGGGATAGTATTAAAATAATGATGCTTCACAATGGGAAAAAAATGCATAAAACAGCAGAAGTCTCCATTTAAATTTACCATTTTCATTGTGTAGCTACAGGTCTGATATTGTGATTCTGTCATATATAGTGAAGACTGTTTCACTTCACAATAATGTACACAAAGAACATGTATATAAGGGACAGGAAAAGGACAAATCTGCTGTGACACAAAGGAGCAATAGAAATATTTCCTCTTTCCAACAGACCAATTGAACCTATTTTGACTCAAACATGACAAAATAAAGCACATTTTCAAATAGTGGTTTGTAAACTAAAAATCAACTATATAGTATATTCCATATTAGTCTTCACACCACCAAGGAGGGTAGAGATACACAAAGTGATCACTCACTGCAAACACATCGGTGCCAATTTTCATAGATAGGTAGCGCAGTGACAAGGATAAATGCTTAACTCCATTCACACAAGTGGAAACTCAAATACAGTTGAGTTTTTTGGCTCAATTATTAATTTGGCAAACATGTGCTTCTGTAAAATAGCAGCCATCTAAATGTTACTGCTATGCTCTTCACGGTGACAAGTCCGTAATTTACACAAGGTGATGAATGACCATGATGATTATGATGACATGTTAAGCCTGTGAATAGCTCAAGCGCTGCCATACCCTTCATATGCAAATTTAACAGATGTGGAATCAGGTAGCTGAAGACTGATCATGACCAATCGGGCTGAACAGCGGTCAATTCTAGTCATTGGATAATACATCAGTGGATTTTTTTTTTTTTTAATATTCATTCCATAAAACTACAACCAAACACTTGAGTGATTCATTGTGATGCTTCTGAAAGACAATAGTACCTGAGAGTTACACGAGTGGACATGTCCTGCAGGTCCCCCGGGTGAAACAGCTGTGACTCATTCAGTCCTAGTTTCCCACAGGCTTTCAGAAACACACTCACATTATCCTGGAGGGGGGGAAAAAAAAAACAGTAACAGCAAAAAAAAAGATCAACACTTCAAGGCATTAGAACAAGTACGGGAAAAAAAAAAGAATCAGAGGCTGATGTTCACGCTGTTACAGATCTGCTGGAGTCAGCCGAGCTGGTTTTAATAGAACATTTTCATAGAGGGATAAAAAGGGTTCATTTTCAGACAATATTTCCAAAACGCTAAATGAGGAGAGACTGGTGTGAATGTTGATTTTTACAAAATTGGCAGACGTAGCACACAGCTAAGATAATTTAATGATAAATAAGCTTGTAAATGAAACAAAAAGAAAAGGTTCCCAGTGAGGGAACAAAAAAAGGCAGCAGAACACTATTAGAATAAACAAAAACACGAGATGTGGGGGATGTGACAAACCAGCTGTCTGCTAACATTTAACTGGATTTAGTCCTTAACCTTAGTCAGATAATCTATCCTGTACAGTTTCTTTATCATGTAACCTTGGGCTGCACAATACTGGAATTTTTATTTATTTATTTATTTTTTTAACTGCAATACATATCATGATATAAAAACAGGATATAATTGCTGTGTGGTGCCGACATAAACGGTTAAATAAATTACTTCCATTTCCTCTCATTGTGTGTAAAGCACATCAACACAGAACACACATTTCAGTATCATCCTTCTTGTAGATAAAAATAATTCCAGGTAACTGATGGTGTTTTTCTTTTTGGCATCAACTCTTCATTTTCTCTTTGTTCGTTGCTCATTTTTCAATGTTGTTACCAGCGACTCACTCCTTGTGCAGGGGTGTGATCTGCTTTTGCAAACCGATTTAGAACAATTGTGATTGGTGGATCAATGCAGTGTCCGTCAGGTAGCCAGGTTGAAATTAGACGACAATATGTCAAGTTCATTTGCCTCCAACATTGCAGGACCTGCAATGTGACCACGGTGCACATGCGCATTGTGCAGTTCTAATGTAAACTGTTCAAGTTAGAAAACTCAAATAAAAGTTTAGATCTACAAATCATTATTGGCATGAATAAAAAGTTCTTTTCTAATTTGATGTGAAACTGCAGTTGGTTCAAAATCAATGCACAGACTGGCAGTGCTTTGCAAAATGTCAGCAGTTATGTAAACTATTTGTCATTTATAGTCAATAGGCTGAAACATGCAGAGGAAGAAAAAAAAAAAGACCTGTGTCATCCTTTAAGCTGTCAAAGTCACTGCTCATTTTTTTGCAACTGCATTTCACAGCTTCCACAACCTTTCAACTATCCACTGCTGTGCTTTTCTATTTATTGGCCCTTGATGGGTGGCAGCAATTGATCTTTTACTGCTCTTGCTTTGGGCACTTTTGACAATTATACTTGTATGACACCATTGAAACACAGCCTGAAGCCAAAATAAAATAAAATAAAAAAAATCTGCATTTGCATTTATGTCCAATAAAAGAAAAGGGGAAAAATAAACTTTACATATTCAGCACCAGGGTTGTCATGGCGAGATGGTTTCACAATGGTGTAGACTTCAGTTGTCTATTTGCCCGTAACAGGAAACCACACAATGTGTCAAAACTTCCTGTACACCAGGTGCCTTTCTTATTTATTTTTTTATTGTCACTGCATTATAATTCAAACAAATTTTAGTACATTTATATAAGTCCAGAAGTTAAGACTTCTAAATCAACAGAATTTGTATCTTTTCAGATACATGCACATAACAGGGTATATAAAAATCTAACACTTACCAGTCCAGCGATGGGAGTGGAAAGTCTGTTGACCCTCTTTATAAAGCCAGGCTTTAACTGGTTGATCAGGCTGAAAAGAAAAAAATTTTTTTTTTTCATTTTCAACTGGGTGTGGTAGAATTAAACCAGATTCATTTACTTTTAAATAATATTTATATAGCACTTTCACTGCACTTTACAGTCTAATAAAAGCTATCTACAGTAAAAAAACAAACAAACAATTGTTCTGACTGTATAAGTGCTTTGTTATTCATTAACAATTAAAAAGGCAACAAAAAGGACAGAGTAAAAGAGTGGAGTGGGTCAGATGAAGTGGGCATTTGGAAACAGATGGGTTTTGAGTTCAGATTTGAATATTGAAATTGAGTCAATATACAGTAGCGGAGTACAGGAGGGAGTGACTTCCAGAGCCGGGGAGCAGGGCAGTAGTGAGGCAAACAGAGGGGACAGTAAGGTGGATAGAAGAGGATGATCAGAGGGTGCAGGCAGGTGTGGCAAAAGAGAGGAAGTCAGACAGGTATGGAGAGGCCAGGCTGTGGACGGCCTTAAAGAGGAGGAGTAATATTTGGTAATGTATGCGATAAGTGACGGGGAGCCAATGAAGCTGCTGCAGGATGGGTGCGATGTGAGTAGAGGAAGTCCAGGTGATAATACACGCCGAGTTCTGGACCAGTTGGAGTTTTTTTTTTTTGTGTAATTTCTATACATTAGTCACATTATGTCAAAACCAAAGTGTTATTCACATGTCAAAACCACCGACTAATGCATGAGTCAGTCCCTTCTGAGGACTGTGGGGAACCTTATTATACCATTATAATATATACCATTATATTTGGTTTGTACATTGTCAGTAACTTTAGGTAAAAACTATTGAACCAATTTCCATTAAATTTTCAAGAAAAGTGTGAGGTGGACCTGAATAGTTCCCATTATGTTTTGGTGAATCTAGGTCCAAAGTCAAGGTCACAGTCAGCAAAACTGTGATTTCAGAATGATAAAAAGATATGGGATTATCAGTTAAAACATTTGCGGGGGGGTGGGGTTTATTGTGCATGGCATGGATAACACATTATAAGGTCAATGTTAAAGTACCAAGACTCACTCGCAAAGCAGGACTCCATTCTCTAGAGCAGCACGGAAATCATTACAACCAAATGATTTTCCAGTGACTTCCTGGAAAAAAACAAACAAAAAACCCCCCAAAAAACCTGACTTAATAATGCACAAATATCGTTAGTGAACAGCAACTCAGCTTTTTGCTACCAAATAAATAATTATAAGCTGATACATTTACATGCATTTCCTTTTTTTCCTGGTATTGGTCGATACAGACTAGACTTACTTTTATTGTCATTGCACAAAAACACATTCCCAAACATCCCCTTCCCTCCCCATGATTTACTGACCACTTAAGGCCACCATTATGACCTTAAGAACTGACTTGAAGAATTAAGTATACTGAACACCGTTTTATTTTTATCCGAATATAAACGTTTTATGTGAAATGTTACCCATTTTACTTACCTTTCTATTTTTTTTTAAACAAGCAGTTTACCATTATTTTTCATTTTTAAAAAATGGTAAAAAAAAATTGGAGAAAATGTGTATCAGCTCCAAATATCGGCGGCTGCATTAGTCCCCCCCCACACCCAAAAAAAATCCATAATTGATAATTGGTCTAACAGTATATCAATAACAAGTCTAACTCTTGGACAAATATACATTTCTCTGATAACTATGTTAAAATGCACACCATTATTCCCAATATAATTATATTCTGAATTGGACAGGTGCCGTGTAAACAGCAAGTTCCATTTGAAAATTATGGATTATGATATTTGTTTTTATCCACAACATTTTCCCAGAACCTGTAGGACATGCTGATATTATTCCAGTTTTATGAGGATTCTTTGGATATACATACGACTTGTAAAACGGACCTAATCAAGACAGGTGGTGACATGCACATCCTGTTTATATTCGGCTTTGGTACAGTCATGGGGGAATGATCCAAAGCAAAGTCCATATTTCTACTCAGAATAGAAGCACTAAAATTAATAATAATAATAATAATAATAATAATACGTACATACTTTTAAATAATTTTCTTAGAGGATATCAACAGGTTTTATGAACAAACCTCAAAAAACGCAACCTTTTAAGAAGCCGTTTGGGCCGAGGTCACACAATAGAAAACGTTTGAATATTAATGTGCATTTAAACAGTTAATGACACACTACTGTAGAAATAATAACCTAAACAAATAGTAGAAATTACATCCTTAAACTATTCTACCCACAAAACAAGCGTTCTATTCACAAAAAAGGTGTGAACTCAACAAGCATTTGTTTAGAAAGATATATACTTTTAACTTGCAAATTATTTCTATTTAGCTTCTGCTGCATAAAGGAAACACCAGAAATTCATTTATACAAATATAAACATTGAGCACAACAATTAGTTGGTTCTTTGGCAAAAAACAAAGAATAAAACAGAAGCTAAAAAATTATTTTACATGGCTGAAGGAAGCACTAGGCAATGGGGAGGCGGAGGGGGGCTTTGTAATGAGGACATAAAAAAATGGGGCCATTAAAGTTCAGCTCCATAACTAACAGAGGGCCCCAAAAGGCTATTCTTCTCAGTAATTAGTCCCCCCAGGAATCCAGAATCACACTGCATCCGTGGTCGAGCAGGGCACTGGGCATGGGGCGGAGGATTCTCGGTGGGATCAGACAAACAATGCAGGGCCGGTATGAGACAACGAAAAACCATCATATGTTCAAGATACTGCTTTTTTGAGAGCTTTAATTTGGCATTTTAATAAAGAAATCCACTTGGGGAAACTACAGAATGAATAGATTTCACTAATGTGCTTTAAGTTGATACGTCTGAAAAGTCTCCCATATTCAGAAGTAGAAACCAAACATGTCATCTTCAAACTAAAGTAAATTTAACCACAGGAGGTTGGTATAGTCCCCTGTTGCCACGGCGATGAGAGAAACTCGAAATTGTGATAGCATATGTCTGGAAATAAGAAAGTCAATGTCCTTTGTGATGTGTTGTAGATAATGTAGAGCAGGTGTGTCAAAGTCATGTTAGTTCAGGGGCCAAATTAAACCAGATATGATGTGAAACGGGCTGGACCAGTTACATTATAACAGTGAAATAGTGTCAATTATGATCATGTTTGCATCTACAAAGTTATTACAATATTATGCCCAAGTTTAACACAAGTGCATTACAGTTACACAATACACTTTATAGGCAGAACATGGGTAAGAATTGCCTTTAGTTCTCTGTAGACATTTCAGGTTCTTCATATCGATTCACATTTTTTGAAAAAGATAAGATTGTTGATGTACACATTGTCATGTAATTTTACCCTCCTGCGCTAGAAACAAAGAGAACATTTGCAGTTGTCATTTATTAGTTATTACCTTCGCCAAGGAGGTTATGTTTTTGCCGGAGTTTCTTTGTTCGTTAGTTAGCAAGATCATTAAAAAGTTAGACGGATCTTGATGAAAATTTCCTGACGTGTTGGGGGTGTCACAAGGAACAAATTATTCAATTTTGGCGATGATCTGGAAGAGATCCTGGATTCGGGATCACTTTGGAATTCATTCTCCATTTACCTCAATATAAAATTTCTAAATGATCCAGAATCTCTTCAGAATCATCAGCAAAATTCAATCATTTGTTCCTTGTGATGAATTTTCATCAAGATCCATCCATAACTTTTTGAGTTATCTTGCTAACTCACAGACAGACAGACAGACAGACAAAGACACCCGCAAAAACATAACTTCCTTGACAGACCTCTCTTCATTTGGAGGGGGGAGGTCTGCGCCCTCTTCTTGTTATGGTAATATGTTCCTGGTCTGAACCACTTGAGATCATATTGGTCCATGGCTCAGTTGGGAGAGCGGGTCGATTCCCGCTCTGTCCTAGTCAGTCCGTTGTGTCCTTGGGCAAGACACTTTACCCTCCTTGCCTCCAGTGTCACTCACACTGGTGTATGAATGTTTGGTGGTGGTGAGAGGGGCCGTAGGCACGAAATGGCAGCGACGCTTCTGTCAGTCTGCCCCAGGGCAACTGTGGCTACATATGTAGTTTACCGCCAACAGAGAGAGCATGTGAGAGTGAATGAATAATGGATCAATAATGTAAAGTGCTTTGGGTGCCTTGAAAAGTGCTATAGAAATCTAATCCATTATTATTATTTGTATATTGAGCCTGGGTTACAATTATTTTCACATAATTGTTTTTCTTTTTTTAAATGTCTTTAATTATAATTTTTACATTTCACAAATTATCTCACAGACTGGGTTTGAACCATATGGCGGCCCCTGGGCTGCATGTTTCACACCCATATTTGGACCACAATTGCTGTTCCTATTGTGCTTATGATGCAGCACATAGCGATTATTGTTGGACTCCTGTAATGTATAATACAGAATATTAAAACTGCACAGTCTCATTCCTTAAATGTCTCCCTGCTGCGCTCAACAGACAGTCACACCCACACCTCATCACTGTTCATTCACCCCTTCATCTGTCAGTGAACACAAACACACTGAATTGTCAGAGCTTCACTGTCAATAAAGAGTCCCATAATATTCCACCCAGATACAGTTGACATTAAGGTTCCAATTTAGAATTTGTCAACAGTGAAGGTTCCATTGTACAAGTTGCATTTACTGGTTAAGTTTAAGAATTACAACCTCTGCAACATCTGGACTGAAGCAGTAGACTGAAACCTACTTCTTCAAACCACATCCTGCACTGACTCCATGTCAGTCTGTCTATCATACACACTACATACTAGACCTAAACCACCATATTGAAATGCATTATGGTGTTCAATTTTTCTTTTTTGGTAAATATAACATAAATATGTATTATGTACTGCATACACATTATTTTTTTTATCCAGACAGGCATAATATTTCCATTTTATTTTCATTTTTGGCCCTGTACTTCAAAGAGCATATTGCTAGCTTCTTATCAAGATGTACTTTGCATATGGATTGAAGGCAAGTGTGTAAATCACCTTAACATTTCCTCTCAGACATCTCTAATCTTACTTATTTAAATAGTTGCATTTTATATTAAGTAAATATGATGATTCATTAACCCATAAACATCCAGTGCTACTTTTATGTCATTTCCCAAATTTCTAACATTTCTTATGTGATCCATCATATTTATTTCTTGTGTATATTGTATTATATCAATACACATTTTGTTATATTCCGATGTTTAATTCACTGATGTTCATAAAAAGCTCATGTTAAAGTTGAGGGTTATTCTATCAAAAAGAGAAAACTAAAGAAATAGTAACTTTTCAGTAAAATCTATCGTCAACTAACTGAACGTAAAACAAGTGTCTTCATCCACTGTCACTGATCCAACTCCATGGGTTTTACTGGTGAATTCATGTTGTAGAAAAATCACACTACAAAGCCTTTGAACATCCAAATGGGTCATATCTGGTGATCATGAAAAGATGACAAACTGTATTTTATACCAAATACTTACATATATTTATAGGATTAGCGGATCAGTCATTATTAAACATTTTAAATCAGGTGGTTTTAGTCAGTGATGGATGTTAAGATGGAACTTAATTCACCAAAATTATGTCAGGACTTGTATAACCTGAAATAACAACAATAACTAGATAAATAAATACATGTTCTAGTCTTTACAATGAATCAAATGCTGACTTTTTTCAGTTATTCATCTCTTAATTATTTAAGCATCATTCATGTTACCAGAAATATACAAGGGCCCATTTCCATTTACCCCATAAAGACCCAAACCTCCACCAGCAATCAAACTCATCTAACATTTTTAGTAATTTATCCTATGAATACATGTCAATATTTGGTGTAAAATTCAGTTCATCATTTCATGGTCATCAGATAATGTCCATTTGGATGTTCAGCTTCTCTGTAGTTACTGTGAAAACACCTTATCTTCACTAACATTGATTCACCAATGAAGTTAGATCAATGACAGTGGATGGAAACACTTGTTTATTTGTCTAGTTTTTGCTTTAAAAGTCACTTTTTTTTTCTTCATTTCTTTCAATTTCTAATGTAATAACCCTCAACTTTAATCTGTGGTTTAATGAATATCTACATGATCAGTTAATTAAATGTAGGAAAATATTAGATTTCCACTGAAAAACCAAACTACAATGTAAAATAAAAAAAATCAAACTACTGATAAATAATTTAAAGGTTAGATATCAGAGGTGGAATGTTACTGTACTTAAATAGGTGTTTTTTTTAAGTGTCTGTACTTGAGTATTTTTCTGGCAACTTTTTCTCCCTAAACTTTTACATGAACATCTGTTCTTTATACTCTTTACATTTCTATAAATATCTGTTCTTTATACTCTTTACATTTATATAAATATCTGTTCTTTATACTCTTTACATTTCTATAAATATCTGTTCTTTATACTCTTTACATTTCTATAAATATCTGTTCTTTATTCTCCTTACATTTATATAAATATCTGTTCTTTATTCTCCTCAGTCTCAGAATAGACACATTCCTTTTTTCAAATTGAACAGATGTGACAATTAAAAAAAATAAGTCGCTTCAGAGGGAAAAAATTACTAATTTTAACTTTTTTATCTTAAAATTATGCATTTTATCTCATTTTGTTTAACCTCATGATGATGGTTTATCTCAATTGTGACTTTTTCTTCCAATTTTTCCTAAATTTCCTATCCACATCCACAAAACTGAGTTTATGAGATTATCTACACAATAATTCACTTTTAAATGCTTTATTTTTTGGATGCTTTTGAAACTTCTCAGACTTTTTCCCCCTGGTTAAATAAGTATTATTGCATTCAGTTTTACTTTATTACAATTGAGAAATTGTACTTTCACTTCAGTAAAAGAGTTGAATCAGTACTTCCACTTGTAGTATTTTTTTCAGACAAGTAGCTGTACTTCTACTTCTTCTAGTACTCACTACATAATGGGAGTACTTTGACCACCTCTGTCAGATATAGAGGGGAGAACAAGTATTTTTGGAAGTGCCACAAAATGTACCAATAGTTTTTTTTATGGGGTGTATTCTCCCTGGACTACAGGTAATATTCAGGTTTACAGTTCACAGAAAAGGAGAACATGATATGTGAAGGATAAAGTTAAGACAATAAATCCCCACAGTGAGTGGGTTACCTGTATCCAGCGTTGAGCCTCGTTGAAGGCGCGTGCACAGCTGACACTGGTCTGCTGCCGCCACTCCATCTTAATCTTCTGAACAAGTGCAACACACAGCTCTAATAATGGATGGAAGTGGTGACAATATTAAAGCAGGAAAACTATTATCTATGCATACTTTAATGAGGACTGCTTATCCGCTATGAACAATACAATTATGGTTTCTTCTCCAAACAAACGCGCGAGGAAGTTGGTTCAGTCACCTTCAGCAGAGAGAAGTTCCTCACCGGTGAAAAGTCCACGCTAATTGACTTCCACTTTATGACCACACACTGCACTCAAACCACCCACTGTCCATCACTGACACGTTCTGCTTATTGGGCTGGATAGTAGAGTCCCCGCCCACTTCTAAATAAAGTTACAGAGTTGAAGGGAAACAGAGGAAACACGCGCAGATGGTTCCGTCCCCCTGGTGGCCACTTTCGGCATTACACGTTGTAAAATTCCACCCACGCAGGTCAAGGGCGTCACGGGTGGACAGCCCACAGTTTGTTTGTTTTTTTTAATGTATTTCTAACTTTTGAACCAGACACGTTTAACCCTTTAAACTTCCACTCAATTGTGCCTTAATTTCTTAATAAAGTAAATTGAATGTTGTTCTAGAACCATTTTGTTAACATGCAATTGGTGTTTGATTATATTATAAATACAAATATTAAGATGAAAACTGGGATATTGGAGGTGGTTCCTGTTAAATGATACTATAGCCATTTGTGGATATTTATTGATGTATTTTTAGACTATATTTCGACCGTTTTTTTTGTTTGTTTGTTTTAGATGTTTTTCTTGGACTATAACTGCATTTGTTGGATTATGGTTCCTCTGTGGATAATTATGAGACATTAAAGTTCAGATCAGCTGTTTGTTATTTGTATTTTGAACAAATGAGTGATAGTACCTGCTGTGGTTATTTTATCTGAAAGTGTTGTGTGAGAATCTCTGTTGTCGAACTACATTAGGTCATGTGACATTTGGGACAGGTTTGGGTGGTTTGATTAACACTTTTGAGCGACTACTTTCGGCCTATATGTGGCCCCTTGGAAGTTTAAAGGCTTATGACAAATATTACACATAATTGGAAATGTATAAATCAGTTTTATCAAAGTCATTCTTTACATCAATTATTTGCATGTATTGATAGTATTAATTGTAAACAACAAGTATTTAACTTTTTATGTTAATAAATGATTGGGTCATTGGATGGATGGTTGGTTCTTTATGGGTTAAAGAAATGTGAGTAAGTCAACACATTTTTTGTAAAAATATAAAATATTTCACCAGTTGCAAAACATTAACTCTTAAACTTTTTTTGGGGAAGTAATATAACATTTATTTATTCATTCCAAATATCTCTGGCCCATAAATGCATACAGCCTGTATCAGGTTTATTTGTTTGTAGACATGCCCTCAGGTTGCCACAATCTCAAATAAAGACTTGAACTTGTGCTCCCACTGCAGCTATGAGCACTTAAAACCTCAGCACAACTCCTCATATTTTGTGATTTGAATGTATTAGATAATAAATATCTAAATGCCACCTGCCTCCTCATGTTTGCAGTACATTCAGTAGTCATATTACAATAGGTCTGGGGTGTCTCTTCTGGTTTATCCTGCCTCTAACTACTACAGCGTGCAAAATGCCACAGCAAACTATCGAATTCATACCTTGATGGGAATTTAAATGGCAAAGGTGTAACATAAAGTGTGTGTATAGGCTACAGGTATACACAAAGAAAACTGCCTCTGTCTCCTCTATGTGCCTTTTACTCCTACATTCCCTCGTCCCTGGTACGATAGCAGCAGCTTGATACCACATGCAAAGTCTGTTTCAAGGACAAGTCTGCTCACTGGCTTCTCTTTTATATTATGTTGACAAAGGATGGTATGTGAGGACTTCATTTTATCATGAGAAACCATGTGTATGAAGAACATTTTTACCCCTTTTTTTCTATGTCTTTCTTTCTTTCTTTCTTTCTTTCTTTCTTTCTTTCTTTCTTTCTTTCTTTCTTTCTTTCTTTCTTTCTTTCTTTCTTTTTTCTTTCTTTTTTTCATTCATTCATTCTTTATTTTGTCTTTGTTTTATTTATTTTTTTCTTTCTTTCTTTCTTTCTTTCTTTCTTTCTGTCTTTCTTTCTTTCTGTCTTTCTTTCTTTCTTTCTTTCTTTCTTTCTGTCTTTCTTTCTTTTCTTTTTTTCATTCTTTTTTCTTTGTTTTCTTTCTTTCTTCCTTTTTTTCTTTCTTTCTTTCTGTCTTTCATTCATTCATTCTTTTTTCTTTCTTTTTTTCATTCATTCTTTGTTTTTTATTTATTGTTTTCTTTCTTTCTTTCTTCTTTGTTTTCTTTCTTTCTTTCTTTCTTTCTGTCTTTCTTTCTTTCTGTCTTTCTTTCTTTCTTTCTTTCTTTCTGTCTTTCTTTCTTTTCTTTTTTTCATTCTTTTTTCTTTGTTTTCTTTCTTTCTTCCTTTTTTTCTTTCTTTCTTTCTGTCTTTCATTCATTCATTCTTTTTTCTTTCTTTTTTTCATTCATTCTTTGTTTTTTATTTATTGTTTTCTTTCTTTCTTTCTTCTTTGTTTTCTTTCTTTCTTTCTTTCTTTCTTTCTTTCTTTTTTCTTTCTTTTTTTCATTCATTCATTCTTTATTTTTTCTTTGTTTTATTTATTTTTCTCTTTCTTTCTTTCTTTCTTTCTTTCTGTCTTTCATTCATTCATTCATTCATTCTTTTTTCTTTCTTTTTTTCATTCATTCTTTGTTTTTTATTTATTGTTTTCTTTCTTTCATTCTTTCTTTCTTTTTTCATTCTTTTTTTTCTTTCATTCATTCATTCTTTCTTTATTTCCGTCTTTTCTTTTTTTCATTCCTTTTTCTTTCTTTCATTCTTTCATTCATTTCTCTTTTAATTTTTTTCTTTCTTTTTTCATTCATTCTTTCTTTTTTATTGATTGTTTTCTTTCTTTCTTTCTTTCTTTCTTTCTTTCTTTCTTTCTTTCTTTCTTTCTTTCTTTCTTTCTTTCTTTCTTTCTTTCTTTCTTTCTTTCTTTCTTTCTTTCTTTCTTTCTTTCATGGATGATAGCTTTCATCTTCAGGTTCAGCACATCTTTACTTCAAACCAATTTTCTGTTGAATGTCCATAGAGGAACAGTGTATGGGGAACAAGGGCAAGGATGGAATCACTGCAAGTAAAATGAGTTGCAGAGGTGTAGGACACTGTAGCAAATTTAATGAGATACTTGTTAAGAGCACACAGATCATTATATGAATCAATATCCTTCTATTAGCTTAACAGAGGAAATTAAATGATAATTTCCAGCACCATATGGTGTATTACTCTGACAGAACAATAGGGATGATGTGGGTTTTTTTTGCTTCCTAAACCCTCATATGCAAGTGACAGTTCCTGTGATGTTGTAATATTTCACTGAAGCATTTGTGCAGTTGTGCACTAAGCATTTTCATAAGTAAACTCAAGGACACATCCATTGATCTTCTGTGAATAGCAGGTGGAGACTGGCAAGTAGGCTTTGAATTGATAGCTATTCATTTTTTGGTCTAATTCAAATATTTCTCAAAGTGCAAAAGGTTCCGTTTAGTTTCAATCGTGCCACATCATTTCTTGAAGCATTAAGCTGTTGATTTCCATGACACGTTCACATTCTCTAAAGGTGCCTTGTCTGAAAATGGCAGAATTAAACAGTGTGATGTGCCGCGTCAGATCATGACTGCAAATTTACATTCTGAGTGAGTTATATTATTTTGTCAACTGAAGGGAAATTGTGCTCCGCTGTCCCTGCACATGTAACACTAATTGATCTTGAAACTCAAGAGCGGCACACTTGAGTAAACAGACTGATGCTCATCATCTTTATTACAGGAGTGAGAGTTTGTTGCACGTACAGATCCACTGGAGAAAAGACAAGATGATATTCTGCTTCTGTTGCCCCAGTTCAAACCGCACACGTAAAGCACATAGTAACACTGCTTACTCTGACAAGATACTCAAATTCTGTTGAATTCACACGTCATCCCTGAAGAAAAGCTCCTCAAGTGTATATTTGATGTTTGAAGTATATTGACAGATCCCCTTAACCTTGTTACTAGCTTTGTGAATGTGGAATCTGTAAGTACGGACATAAAAAAGAAAGTTTACAAAAACAAGGAAGCAGGAAAAAGTATGTGACAAGTGAGAAATAAGAGTAAGCATGGATTGAATAAAAGTTAGCTGCAGATGAGAAGGTATAGAGCTCATATGTGGAAGGCATAGGGGTAATGAGGTGCATCCTCAACCAAATTACTTCTATTGACAAGGATGAAATCTCATTGATCCATCATCACATAGCAACAGTGCTGAAAGATTTGTTGGGGGGAAAAAAAAGGATAGCACTTTTGTTTCATTCTTCTAAAATGAAGTGGAAGCTAATTGTTTGTGGCAACAACATTAGAGCTCCATACAGAACTACAAATAATCATCATACAGTACATTAAAGTCATTACATTCACTCTGGGTATTATGACAGTTCCATTGACGGCTATAAGTCATTTCAGTTCAAGGGCCACATTAAGCCAAATTTGATCTGCAGAGAGCCAGACCAATGAACTTATAACATAATAATATAAAAACTTCAAACTTTCCTGTATGTTTTTGAGTGAAAAAAAAACAAAACCCAAAGTTACATAATGAAAATGTTTACAATCTTTTTAAATAATGTGAATAATATGAACAAACTGAAATTTCTTAAGTAAACTATTTGCAGTTTTAACAATATCATGTCTCACTTTATCATTTACACATGTAAATTGCAATTTTCAGATCACATTGGGATCAATAAATAATAATAACAGGTCAAATATTGTTAAACTTGGCCTTCAGACATTTTAAAAATGTCCATATTTGTTCAGGTTACAATTTTTTTTAATGATTATTTTAGTGTAAATACAATAAAATGACATGAACATTAGAGAAACATTTGAAGTTGTGAGTATTTATACGTTATTATGATAGAATTTTACTGATCTCACCCACTTGAGATGTGGAACCTGAACTAAAATGATTTAGTTGGACGTTTTGGAGGGCTAGATTTGCCCCCAGGCCGCATGTTTAACACCTCTACTATCAATGCAGAGATATTCATTCATTCATTCATTCATTCATTCATTCATTCATTCATTCATTTTGTGCAATATATTGAAAAAAAAAAAAACATTCTTTGTTCTTTTAAACATGTTAAAATTCTATTTATCACACACGATATTTTATGTTTTCTGGTCACAGCTTATACAGGTTAAATAAGGATGATGACTAGCACCAGTAATATAAATGAAATGAAACGACTTATCACTGGAGATAACCTGCATTTAATGTATGTTGTTTTCTTACTTTTTTTTAAAAATGTATTTGTCTCAAACTTTGAAGTCAAAAAAGGAACTAAAAAAATACCCAATAAAATCAAGAGGTCAATTACTGTACATATGCACCCATCTATGGTTATTAATCACAGAAAAAGTAAAAAATACAATACAATACATTTTACATAAATGTACATATGAATCAACTCGTAAGGAAATATATTTACTTCATCAATTATTTATTACATTACGTTAGAGAACATGGAATAACTAGTCATAGCGTCTTTATATTGATTTTATTCTGCCAGAAATAAATATAGACAAAAACAACTATATAGGGTATAATACATACATATAAACCCATCAATATCTCCCATTTCTCATAATAAAATATCAAGTGGTCTGATAACTCAATGTATTTGTATGAGACGGTTAACATTTGTATTGTGTTTTAAATCGGAGTGTTCTATGAATTCTTCATCGTACCAGATCTGGGGTGTTATTATTGTATTTATTCATGACACCAGTAGGTGTTGCTGTAACTCTGCATGTGCATGCATATGAGGTATTCCCAAAGCCTCATACTGGGATAGCAGACTGGGGATGGGGAGACTGAGTGAAATGGGCAGAAACAACAATCAGATTTGCCTTCACATGGAGCAAATGTTTCCCATATTTCCCATTAGTCTGTTCCCCTGGGTGTAGTCCAGTGTGAGAAAAGTGATATTATGCTGCTGAGATGATTCACTATCATACATTCTGCAAATAACAGCAACATCAACAGACAATCAGCTCTCCATATTCCCAGAGAAAAGTTGAATTAAAGTTTGAAAACTTTTAGCATAATTAAATGAATGATTTTTTAAATTTTTTTTTTTTTTTTTTTCGCACAACGAGGTCCATTTGCTCATATTTCAATCACTCTCACATATGTCTTTTCAAACCACTTGGGTGTCAGGATGACTGAGCCGCTAAAGAAAATATGTCAGACCAGTACTTAATGTGGAAAATCGGTCACTGCGGCTTTTAAAGGTGTATTTTCTTTGTTGTTTGTGTCAGTTCATATTGCTTGTGGCTCATTTGAAAGACACATTTCCATTTCAGTGGTGAA
This sequence comes from Siphamia tubifer, assembly GCA_020466265.1. NCBI lineage: Eukaryota > Metazoa > Chordata > Actinopteri > Kurtiformes > Apogonidae > Siphamia > Siphamia tubifer. Next base: position 45,167,438 of record CM035785.1, on the reverse strand, counting down.
CTAAATCTTTTTCCATCCTCCATTTCAAACTGTGTAACACAAAATATAAATAAACATTTTGACTGGAATTTTTTTTTTTTTTTTTTTATAACACTCAAGGTTTCATTCTGTCATGGTTTAAAAGCTTATCAGGGCTGTCTCAAACATATGGTAAAAAGCAGATGGACTTTCTCTACAGTAACTTTTATCACATTGGCTGAGTCGCAGTAATTTTATACGTAGTGCAACGACTGTATTACTGTATAATTAGGGTCATGGTACTCAAATCTCAGATAATTAGTTAGAGGGCCTGCCTGCAGTGTTCTGCTGTGAACTGTGTAAAAGAGCACAAGTGCTTAGGGAAAAAAAAAGTCATTTTTTACATTGCATACATTTGTGGGATTTGATGTTCATACAGTACATTATATGCTGATAGAAAGCTAAAGCATAGATTATGATATGGAGAAGTGGTGGTATTAAATAAGTTACACTTCCTTCCACTCTTTTTCAAATATAGGGATGATGTTATATGTTGTTTTCATTTATACAGTACATATATTTTCATTCAATCAGTTTAATTTCAAAGGATTAAAGTAGGATTAGTTTAGTTTTGTTTGCATATTCTAAATAAACAGAATTGAGCTGAGCTGTGGTCACACAACCATACATTTATTATGTCAAACAAACATATTAATTGTGTTATATCTGTATTTATCCCGATTTAATAAATGTGCACTTACACGTAAATCTATGTACCATTTGGATTTCTATGTGTACTCACCAGCTGTTTTTTTTTTTTCGTCCTTTTATTAGCAATGTCAACATAAATCAATATAAAGTAAATACTGATGTGGGAGAAAAGAAAAAAAAATAGACACGTCATACTTGGGCTTCATGAACTACAAGTGAAATATTATAGCAATGATGGCTTTACTGGTTATATTATCACTGTATAGACACACTTGTTCCTGTCATTTAGGGATATGATTATGACACACTATAAGTAAATAGAAGTGCATGGCATAACCTGCTTAAGAAAAAAAAAAAAAATAAGGAAAAAAGTGAAAATCCATGATATAACCAGGAGCATATAGTGAAAATTGCTTCCTGGTCTTATTTTCTTGAATGAAATATAGTCAGGATTTTCACATCAACACTTTAGCTAAGTACTGTAATTGTCACTTATGTCAGTTTTACAGCAGCCCCACCATTCGTTAACTGTTTGCTCCACTTCACAGTGTGCACTAAACCATAGCCATATATAATCAAACAGATAAAGAATGCTACAGACTTTCAGAAACCTTGAGAGAGAGTGAAACATTTAGCCTATTTCATTGTGTTTCTTAATCGCTGCTTCATGGCCCTAGCTTATAGTTTTTCTTCTTCTCCCTCACTGCCTTCTCTCCCCAGTGCCTAGTGTGTGTTGTCCCTGCCAAGGTCTGAAACATTATCACAACAGGATGTGGGCTGGGATAACACTGAGAGTGCTTCCTCTGCAGTGCCAGTCACCTGGGAGATCCTTCAATTATCATTGCATTTTAATGTAACTTGTGAGTCTGAGCACCACTGCAGCTCACAAGAATTAAAGGGAGGAGGCAAATAGCCAGACATGAGGGAGAAAAACTAAATCGATATTGTTTTGTCCCTATTTTTTTTTTTTTTTCCCCTGATGCTTTTGAAGAGGTTAGCTTTTGCATTATGTCAAAACATGATGTATGTTAATGCCATGACTGCATGTTTATGTGAGGTAACAGCTGTGAAAATGTCACTTAAGTTAAATCACAGCTGCAGCATCTTAGGTTAGATCAAGTTTAATAAGATTTTCAGGTTTATTATGTGAATATCTGGACAACCTTAAAGATATGTCAAATAGCAACCATGGCAACAGACACATGAGCATCTTTTTATGTAGTAACCATGAACTGTAGGCAATTCAATTATTTTCATGTATACTTTGAATCATTCTGTTTTCTTCTCTTTTGATCTTATGTACTCTCTATACTCTTTTACTATCATTTTTATTAATTTGATCTTTTACTATTCAAGCACTTTGTTTTAATTTCCCTATGGATGTTTTTTTTTTTCTTTCTTTATATAACGCACACTGAATTGCCTCTGTATGAAATGCACAACATAGGCAAACACATGCTGGTTTCTAAAATTCACTTTTAGATGCCAGTATTTTGGAATTTTTGGACTTCGAAGTGATCATTATTGGACATGCATATTAATATAACCTATTAACCACAACTACACTTCAACTATGTCTCAGATATTTATTCATTTGCAACTGAGTATACTTACAATATATACAAGGGAAATGTGTATATATTGATATAAGTACAAACAAGTGGTGCCATGGACAACAAACACCGCCCCCCACACGTATTGTACTTTATTTTGGCATTGATCCAGCTGATGTCATAATGTCTATGCATGTGGTGCTGTCAGCATATTACTTGCTTCTATGCGACAACACTGTAGTAAATTGATGTTTAATTGACATTTGACCATGTGCCCATTATAAGCAAATGGGAGAGGAAAAAAGCTGCAATAATAATAATACATAAATAAAATAGTACATAATAAAATAATTGAACTTTGACTTCATTTTAGATGTTACCACCTCATTGGCTATCTATAAACCAAATTTGGTATGGATTCAACAAATAATTAAGCCTTTAAAGCATGAACAATCAAAGCACCTACACCAATAACAATACCCCTTGCTTCCTTTTTTTTTTTTGGGGGGGGGGGGGGGGTTGCAGGGTACTAATAGAGATTACATGATGCCATGATACATATCCACCAACCAGCTGACCTCTGTTGTTAATAGTCTAAAATAATACCTATGACTAATTCTAAATAAACCAAAGGAGACAATAATCACTCCTGGGAAATAAAATACTGACTTTAGAGAGAATGATAAGTTATGACTATGTTAAGGCACCACCCAGTGGCCATCAGTGGTATTAGGGTTAGGGTTAGCGTTAGCTTTCACAAGAAGTACGTTCGACACTGATATGACGCTTTTATAGAATATAAATCCTATCCCCTTGCTAGTGATATTAGAATTTTCTTACTATTGTAATAAGTTACAGTATCACATAAGTCTCATCCTTAAAGATAGAGACATGTAAATGTGCAAGTAACCAACCTTATAGAAACAGTCACCAAGAGCGGGAACGCCCACGTACGTCACATCTGGTTACAGCTGTGGGGGGAATCAAACTGGTCTGTGTCATTAGCCAGAATACTGAAGAGCTGCTGTGTGCTTTTTTTTTACAGCACAAATAAACAAAAACATCACCAAATGGAGTTTACATTTTGCCAAATAATAAGACAGAAGCACAAAGGAGGACAAAATGGCTATCAGAAGAGACGATAACCCAACAATGAAACATGTCTGCAGTCTGTACTTCATTTTAGATAAGTTTAATGGAATGTTAACTTTTTCCAAAGAATATAAAAAATATTAGGTTAATTGTTTAAATGCTAGTGAACTTCGTGCTATATTTAAATTATATATATATATATATATATATATATATATATATATATATATATATATATATATATATATATATATATATATTATTTTTTAGCAACACAGACCAAATGACACTAAACAGAAGTACAGATACTTCTGTACAGAAGTCTGACATATTGATTAAAGTTCTTTACTGAGTACAGTATATTAAAAAAAGTGCTGTTTCTGAAATGTACTGTTAGCATAAAATGCAATGTATGTAGCCATCTGAAGGACATTTCTATTGCCTTTTTCTGTACAAAACTAAAAGTACCTCAATTCATATTGGACCAACAACAATTAGATGATTGTTTTATTAATTAATTGATTGATTGATTACCAACTTTGGAATCAGTCATCTGTTTTGATGGTTATTTAATGTTTAATTCATCATTTTGTTTAAGTTTTAAGGAGAAACATTCTATATTTTCACAGTATACCAGATGGGGAAGGAACCCCCCCTCCTCATTGGTGATAGTAATTGTCAGTGAGCTCAGTTCAGTTCAGTTCAATTTTATTTTAAGCTTTTTTGCACTCAAAAAGGAGGGTAGGTGCTTGATTGGGAGGGACGGATTTATACACTAATAAATGAATGGTAAATGCTTTTGATTCCATGAGCAATGCACATTATATTCATCTTTACCTTTGTCATATGGTCTACTGAAAAAATCTGGCTGTTCCAACCTAGCATCTACCAAAAACCAGTGGCAAGGAGTGCAATTCATAGCTCCCCCTTTTTTACAAACTAATAATCCAATAGATTCTGCATTCTATGCTTTAATACACGTTCATATGTCCATTTACCATAAACACAAAGCATCCATAACCATTTATATCCATATTGTAATATAAATATGATATCTCATCTCGTCATCTGAACCTGATTTATCTTCACTAGGGTCTGTGGGGGTCACCGGGGGCCTAATCCAGCTTCAGTGGTCCAGTCACTAGTTCATCTCAGGGCTGAACATATATAGACAAACAATCACTCTCACATTCACACCTACGGGTAATTTAGATTAACCAATTAACCTGTCAGTGCATGTCTTTAGATGGTGGGAAAAAACTGGAGTGCCTGGAGAAAACCTACGCAGACACAGGGACAACATGCAAACTCCACACAGAAAGTTCTGGTTTGGGAATTGAACCAGGGTCTTTCTGTCTGTGAGGCACGAATGCAAATTACTGCACCACTGTGCCGGAGACATAAATATGATATCTCCTAATCATGATAGTCTATATTATTTATCGCAATAAAAGTTATTCTACAATATAACTAAATTTTCACTTATTCAGATAATATTCTGCATTTTGTTATTATACTAGATTTATACATCCTTTTAAATGCACAAATTGAATAAGACTTTTTTTTTTTTTTTTAGATTATTCCACAGGTGTAACCCCCTAGATATGTAACCAAGTCTTAGCCTTCACTGGAGCTAAATGGTAAAGACCCATGTCTACTTCCTGTTGGGTTTGGATAGACTGTGCTGAAGAATGACACACTTTTACTGTTAAGTCTCTGGGGATTCTACTATCAGAAAGAAAATGAAAAAGAGAAATGGGAAGCCCTGTGTGATAGATCCACATGACCTTCCTGTATCGATATCTCAGAGGATGTGACATTAAAAAGTGAATCTTTAATGTGCATTGATCATACTGCTTTGTTTAAACCTGTATTTAATGGTTTCACATTTTGGACTGGGCTGTTGTTCAGCATGTTGATTTCAGGTACAAGTCAATTATTATTGTTCATGGTCCATATAATAATCGTTTCACTTGTTTTGAGGTTATTACTGTTAGTTAGCAAGATAACTCAAAAACCTATGGAAGGATTTTGATGACATTTTCAGGGTAGGTTGGTAATGGGGAGATCCGGAAATTATTAGATTTTGGTGGTGATCCGGGATGGGGGTGAGGGGGTCCTACTTTTTCTAGTTGTTAAATTAGTTGTGTTGGCTGATTTAATCTGTGTTAATAATTGAAAGCTTTTTGCATCGTCAGGACATTTTGATATTGATCCTACTTTACTGTATGTTTGATAATGGAGTCCAATGTGGTTAGAGTAAGCGATTGTTTTACAATACATCTCTGTATCTGTATCATCTCCATCTATTTGTCAGTCTGTCTGTCCCCGTTATGCTGTAAAACACAATATATCAACAGTGATTTGACACATTGTCTTAAATATGACATCTTTGAAAGGAATGATGACAGAAAAGATGCTGGTTGGCCAGAGGTTGAGGATCAATATAACAATGGACTTAAAATTAATGTGGTTGCAGAGTTGATTTGATGAAGGCAATGAGTTTTTAATAACACACACACACACACACACACACACCTATATATATATATATATATATATATATATATATATATATATATATATATATATATATATATATATATATATATATATATATATTAGTGATGCACCAATCAGCATTTTTTGGCCCCATCACCGATGCCGATCACCAAAAAAACTTCATCTGCCAATCACTGCCGATCATGGAAGGAAATTTAAATTTCCATACCTTTCATCTAGGTATGGATATAGTTCATCCACAATTACGGGTCATTAAAACAATATTTTTAATGATATACAGGTTGCGGGCGGTCGGGTCGTTTGAGATAAACATTAAAATAACCTGGTAAATACGCTTCATTAACTGAATGTCCGTGAAGGTGACATACAACAGTTTGGGACATATTCACTGACATTTTTAAAGATGATGAGAGAGGTCCCCGTGTTTTCTTTTCCATGGAAACCGGGTTCAAATGGCTGTTTGGATGTTACAAGTTGCCGACCCCTATGACATTGGATTTTAACACGGAAATAAATGCAAATATGTGAATAAGGTAATTTGATGTTCATAAAGACCATTGATTACATTTGAAAAATGCGGGTCAAGAAGCGGGTCATTTGTACATCGACCCGCGCATCACTGATACATATAAATATATATATAAATACTTGGGACCCCCCCCCCCCGGTTTTGGACATCGGGTTCGTTAGGGTCCACTGATAAAGTCTCGTCTCCATTTTGTGAACCCAATGTCATGCTTCGTCTCGTGAGCGAGCGTCTCATCACATCCCTAGTAAATACCGATAATGGTGCTTGAGTTGAGGTATGTGTTGCAGCTGATGCTGTGTTGGTCAGTGAGTTTCATATTTATGAATTCCATTAATTCCCACTACCTGACATACCTGTCTGTGACGCAAACTTGAATTTTTTCCCTATAGTATTGATGGTTTAGTATACAAACTGTATTATTAAAAGTTGAAGTCAGGTAGAAAACTGCTGCTGATGACCTCCACTTCTATCACTTCACCAAATACTTTTTTAACGTTAATTTTTGAATCCATACTCATATTCTTGTACCCGTAGTTCTATTTTCAATTAATTGCACATAATTGTGTAGCGGAACAAAATAATGAGGTTATAACATTTTGTATCCAAATGGTCAAATGTTAAAGGGGACATATCATGCTCATTTTCCACAAGTGAACCCAGTTTCCTGGTGTCTCAGTGACCTGTCTGTGACATGCTTTGTTCAAAATACCACATTGATGAACAAATACAGCAGCCTCTTCAACCTGGAGAAACAGGCCTTTTTAATATACTTAGTTTTAGTGCTTGTTGCTTTCATGCAAATGACCCACAGCTGGCGTCACTCCTTTCTTCCACACTACTGAGAGGAAGAAGAGAAAGGAATGGAACCTGAAAAGGTTGAGGCAGAGAAAAAGAGACAAGGATACATGAAATAAAATCAGCTGCAGAGAATCAAAGTGGACCAAGTGCTGAGTTTTACAGCCTTGGGGTCTTCGGGTCCTGGTCTGTTAACAGCCCCAGTGTGCATTTGGATCCGGTTTGTCTGGACCCGGGCTGGCCAGATGAGCCACGACACCACTGTCGCAGTGCCACCCACAGACCAGCCCGGGTCAGACCAACTACAGATCCGGATGCACACACAGCAGCCAGGGCTCAGACCTCAATGCAACGGACACACACTAATAGAGAATAATGGTGGATCTGTGAGTCTGAGCAGAGGTCAGTGTAGGGGGGGTTAGCTGAGCTGGTGTGGTCGGTTATTCAAATGAATCATGTGAAGAATAGTGTTATGGCCTGCTCGCTAAGGCCACAACAAAAAGTAATGGAAGTCCACGCAATTGTTTTGTCTTCAAAAAAATATAGTTGTTTTTATCTTTTATTTCTGAAGAAGCAAAGAATACTGCATGGCTGCCAGTGGTGATCTCCACAGGCCAGGAAAGCACAGGGAGAACACACGGAGAAGACAGGAAGTTCGTCTTTTATAGTCTTGAGTCCAGGTGTAGCTCGTTGGCCATCTTGCTGCAGCTCCACCTCCAAACTCCTGGACCTTCACAGCTGAAGCCAATTCTCTAGAATCAAGAAACACAACCAAAACCATCACAATAGAAAATCCAAAACAGAGCGTTTTCATCCCCCTCCAACAAGAAATGGATCAAGAGAAAAGGAGAGTGGATGGGTTTATTTATTTATTTTTTCATAATTTAAGGGTCTCCTCACACACAGATCAGATATTTGTGCTGTAAAAACATTTTGTGTGATATATCTCCTTTAACCTTTCTGCAAACTCACAATATAGAAGAGTTCTTTAGTTTCAAAACCATTCATTTTCAATTCAGTTTGATTCCTTTTGAAAAACTCTGCAAGTATAGAAAGCAAGTCTCTCATTTTCCTCTTGTGTTCGATATCATCATGTTGTATAGATCGTTAGTTCTTTGTGTTCCTTCTCAGCTTCTCTTCACAGTGATATAATGGCACATATTTATATCATGAGAAATCTGCAAGAATACTGACTTCTACCACCCTGTAGCTAGAATGTTTGTCACTAATTATGAGTAGCTAGTGAACATGAACAGATTATGATTCAAGGCAAATGGCATGTCATTGTTTTCATAATTTTCACTTGACAAACATGGGCTTCATGTAGACTTCCTCCTTGGTTTTTGGTTTAGTTTATTTTTTTGCTGTGTTTCTCTTGTTTTCCTACAGCTATCTCACCAGCTTCATAACCTCTTGCTTGTGCCATGATCTTAGTTATGATTTTGCTATGGAAGGGCTACTGACTATTTTGCTCTAAGCTTACTGTTGGTAAGAAAATATGTTAAAGACTACAAGATTCCCACTATATGACCCCGAATTCTCTGCAGTGTCGCCCTGTGGCTCCATATGAGGGTAACATCAGACTCAACTGTGAACTCCACTGGCAACAAGTGAATCTCACTTTTCTCAGCAACACATAGAAAAAAGATAGAATAGATGTGACCATAGTGAATGCCTACAAATGTTCAATGCTTTCCTTGCTTTTGTTACCATTATTCTATCCTCTTTCATTCCTTCTTCCTGTTGTAGTGAAAGGAATCTTTGCGGGTACAAAAAGCAAACAGATCATGCATTTAACTGGAACTCAGATGCTCTCTATTCCTGCATTTGTGGACATATTACTTTAAGGATAGCTTCTATTATTCACTTTGAGCAAACTATAGCATCACAAGGCAAGGCATGAACTAAAGCCTGCAGGGGAGGAGGAAAACAGCTTGCTCAGAATATAAGGAGGAGAGATGTCAAGGCTGAGACACATTCAATGGGCCACAGCTAGACCACAGAGCAGACAGGAGCCCAGGAGGAGGTTATCTAGAAAAAAGTCAATAGTCTTCCAAGGAGGTCTGAAGGCAAAAACCATATGATACTAATCTAAATACAAAAAGACCATTTTCTTGTTGTATTTTAAGTGCTGTATTTAACCAGTAGCAATTATAGACATTTTCTTTAAAACAAACAACAAAAAAAACTACAGAATTACATCTACATAACATCAAATTAACATAAAGTAACATGCAGTGTATTACAGTTTGGAACAAAGGTGATTTCTCTAAGACTGCAAAGGAAACTCAGCTTCTCTTAAAATGTCACGAATCAAATGTGTACAGTTGTGTTAACATTCCATTAACTACAAATGCAGCAGAACATGTTCATCTTGAAGATGAAGAGTCAGCTTTGTATCACAAATGAACTGTCTCGGTGTTATTCATTTCACATATATGCAGTTCTCCATAGACACTCATTGTCCACGTATTTCAATGAGCCTGAATTGCACAGAAGTTTGCAAGACAAGTTGAAACAAACTGTATTTGTTGATATTTGCTCAGCAAAATGACTTGTTCATTTTTTACACTGTAAATAAAACACACTCGTAACATTTCCTTGTTTCAATTTAACATAATTTCAACATTTCCTTGTTCAAATCTGTGGGAAAAAAAAACCCTTCTTGGTATGATAGGGTCACAGACTATTTTCTTGAAAAGGAACAGAGGCAGAATTTACATATAAATAAACTGGCAAATTTTATGAGCTTCCCCTTTTTGAAAGACCAGCAGCCAGCACTGGTTTGGAAACACAACGGTGACTGGAATGGATACAGCAGAAAGATGAGGAACAATATAGGAAAAAATTTTTAACATCTAACATATACTCTTAAAGTACACAGAGTACAGCCACACAGGGAGACACCTGAGAGTGAGATTAATGCAATGATTTGCCTTAGAGAGAACATGCAAGGAATTATAAAAAAGTTACAGCTCCTTCACTGGGACAGCGTGGACTTGATGTAAATTCAATATGATAATGATGGACCTGAGAAGAAGAACAGAAGAGGCAGTCAGATGCGTCAGCACCTTTGTGTCTGTCCTACAAATACAGGGAGAACAAAGTTCAGTAAGGGAAAATCTTAGTTTAATGCTACAATACTCCAAATACATGATCAGCTTTTTAAGTAATGCAGATGTAGTTTGAATTAAAGTTTCATCTATAGCAGGGGTGTCCAAATCCAGTCCTTGAGGGCCAGTGTCCTACATGTTTTAGATATTTTCCTCTTCCACATGATTCAGTTTAACCCATTAACTCCTGAAATTTTAGCAATTCCACAGTAAAAATAATTAAAATAAGCAACAAGATGAACAAAAAAAAAAAGGTCAAAGTCATCAATAAAATTAACAAAAATGAATAATAAACTGACGAAATAATTAGTAACGTGAAGAAATGGAGCGAAATTAAAGAAAAAGTAAAATAAAAAGTAGATTGTACAAAAATAAACAATGAGCAACGAAATGAACAAAAATGTTGTGCCTTACGTTCTTCATGTTACTAATTATTTTGTCAGTTTATTATTCATTTTTGTTTATTTTATTGATGACTTTGGCCATTTTTGTTCATGTTGTTGGAACTGCTAAAGTCTCAGGAGTTAAAGGGTTAAACTGAATCATGTGGAAGAGGGAAATATCTAAAACAGGTTGGACACCGGCCCTCAAGGACTGGATTTGGACACCCCTGATCTATACTATGTGCTATGTAGACTATGGACTTATAGAACAGGTCTATGTTCTGCATTAGGTTTTGTCAACTGGTCTGTGCTGGAAGGCATGAGGATACACAGGAGTATTTTAGTATTAATGGTGCTTATTTAACCTATACAAGGGGAAAAACATTTTAGACGAGCCAAAATCAGGTTCTGGACCCACGACAGGGGTCAAATGGATGGACCTGAACTCAGGCCAATTCCTAGTAACTTAAGAGACCAACTAACCGAAGTTAGACAGAACAGAAGTTCAGGGACATACAAACAAAGAACAGAGGGGACGATCAGTCCAGCTTGAAACAAAAGGGATTGACAGAAAACACTTTACACTGAATAATCGCCAAATAAATAAGCGTTCCATCTACATTAACTTTCCAAAAACAAACATTAATTAAAGCAAAAGGAGCATCCGCACTAACAAGACAACAAAATCAATATAAAGTCAATAAACTGAAATCCCCCAGACATGGCGACAGGTTGGTACGACCTCAGCTGGTGCCTCCTCACTTAATTTAGGACCATCCTTTGCTTGTATTCAAAGGTGGTGAAACATGGAACCCCCAGCACTGATAACAAACAAAATATTGATGTAATGAGAATTACTAAACTGGCTAAATTTTAATGTTGTTGGATGTACAATTGTTCACTAAAGGTCTGTTTATAAGTAAAACAAATGATTTTCAATAAACAGAATAACATATATTGCATGGAATCTAGAGCTGTGTGTCATCATGCACTTTATGTATGTGCAATATGTGTGTAAAGAGTTACAGTATGGCAGAAATGAACAAGACAAAAACATATAATAACATGTGAGGGTTACCACCGTTGTAATATGTGGCTTCTGAGATGGACCCACATTTTTCTTGCAGGCACATATGCAACCATTATCCATGAGCTGGGAATAAATCATACACAGTTTTGAATTACTGCATTCACTAATAACTGAGTGTATGTCAGAACTGGAGGCTGGTAATGCTAATGGAATTGAATAAAACGAATAGCGTCTTAATTGTGTTCATACATGAAATTAAGTCGACAAATGTGTTATTTTGATGGTGTAAGTTGTCTTGATTTTAAATTTGATGAGTTCCAGTTTTATATTCTCTTGGGGTTTCAGTCCCTTTTTGTCGTCAGTATACACACATCCATATTTAACGCATTCATGGTCATATTTGCATTTTACTTCCTTGCATATGAATGACAAGGCAAACATAATCCTTCATTCCACATAATACGCTAATCAAATGTTGATACCGTCACAAGAGCCAACCTTCTGCATGTCAAATTACACGTACAACATCAGTCAGCTACACATTCATTTGTTTTTCTACTGCTTCATAATTTTATGTAGTAAAACCGCCATACTTTTATTTACACTGACAGTCTGACTTCTTTATTGTAACAAGTATTCAGAGAATGCCTAATTTTGCCCCTATTTTGTGCCAATCTCAAGTGACAACCCGTTCTTGAATTAGATAATGTGATTCTGACTTTTCTGCTAAATGCAACCTTGACCTTTGACCTTTTGCAATATTGATAATTTTTTTATATGTATATTTGCATAAATGTGTGTAATAATAATAATAATAATATATCCACTATGGATTAAGTTGTAGTGTGATAAGTCTATGTTTGACACACACAAACAGTGTTACAGAAGTTAATTTTGCAACATGTCACCTTTGACCCCTAGAGATCTCAGAAACTATTGGTCATAGGTGATAACACCAATTAGGAGAATTGTAGAAATCTTCATCCCGCATTGTTTGGTACCAATCTGAGAGTTCTGTGATTTTGACAAATAAAGGCCAGTTCCAAAAACAGGTTCTAATTGATTATGAATCAAGGAAGAAGGCTTGACCACTGGTGCTGCAGCGTTTTCCTCTTGGCTTGTTTTGTGTAGTTTCTTTGTTACGTAGTACCTACTGGGTTTTTTTTAACTTAATTGCTGTGCCAGTGAAGCGAAAGTTAAAAAAAAAAAAAATGTTGAAAAACATGCATTTGAAAACTCGGGGGAAGCAGGTGTTACAGCATGGTATGGTTTGTGGTGGCTAAAATCCACATTACTACAAACAAAATTAATTTGAGATAATGAATCTTATCTGAGATATTGATAAACGTGAGCTTCAACAAAAGAATAAGAACACTTCATTGTCCCCTTTACATAAAAAAAGGTGTCCGGGCACAAGCATGGTCAAGCGCAAAAGTGTCCCGGTTTCAGACTAGGGAAATCTGGTCACCCTAGTGTTTATGCGTCGAGGGAGAGAAAGAATAACATGCGACTTGCAAATTTAAGTTGACTTGTGCTACAGGAGTCGACACGTTGATGTTTCTGGTATGAATTATGAAAGAGCTGCAGCTTCTGAAACTGACCGCTATGGACATTTGACAGATAAACAGTACTACAGTGCTTCAATTTCAGAGTTTTCCATGTCTTTTATGGATTGCAAGTGTCACTCTATGCTTTTTTTTTTTTTTTTTTTGTTAATTTACAAAAAACATATCAGGCAACACAATTTTAAAACAGGTAACCCTTACTCCAAGGTTAAATAACACTGGTATAATGAATCATTATGTTTTTTAACCTTAATATATGAATTTCTAACTGGGATGAATACAGTATCTAATCTAATCTAATCTAATCTAATCTAATCTAATCTAATCTAATCTAATCAATCTAATCTAATCTAATCTAATCTAATCTAATAGAATCTAATCTAATCATCATACTACTGTATGTTTTATGTCATTATTATCCACTTTATTATCCATGCAAGATCAACAAACCAAACTTGGCTCAAATGTCTTTTTTTTTTCATCTTTTTTTTTATTATCTTACATAGAGAACAATTAAAATACATTGTGATTTTATTTTCGTTGAGAATTATGGAGGTTTGTCAGGCAAAGATTTTGTGGAATATGATGATTCAGGGAACAAATAGCAATATATTACTGATCCCATAACTCATTTTGTGTAGTAATGCCAGTATTGCTTGTTATTATGACAAATATATAAAAAAGACCAGAAATGTAGGCTGTACAGTATAATAATACAACTCTCCTATGTAATTTAAAAGCTCCTACTTCATTTAATTGTTCAACCTCCAGTTGAAGTTTTTTAGCACAGTGAATGACTTATGCTAATACTTTATCAGACTCAAGTGGCTTAGAGAGAAGAGGTTAAAGAATCCATAAGCTACCAGGAAGAGCACCATAAACCTGCAGCTAATGGAACTTTCAGTCAGAAGTCTCTAATGCATCTCTAATGGCTAATATAGCAACAGCTCATAATTACACCTTAGTCAAATCACTAACAATCACCACCCACATGTATCACATTCATTTGTGTTTGAAGTATTGATTTTCAGGATGATTTTTTTATTACAATAGTGCAGTATTTAAAATACATAACACAATGCGGTGGACTGTTTTATAGGCAAAACCTAGGTTAATTGTGGGTTGACCATTGTGCTGCCAGTCATTCCTACTGTAGTAGTTTATTCAAAATACCTCATATTCTGTAAATTAACCCCCAAATTCACTATTATTGCTCACATATATACTTTGTTATTTGTATATTGTGTGAGAGAGATGCACTGCTACCATTTGAGCCTGTAACATTAAGACTGACAGAGTTACAGATGTCATATGTCAGTGCTAATTTAGACGCAGAGGTTAAAGCTGCATTTTTTGCAAACATACATTATTAGTAATACCGTGTAGGAGGATCATTTGGTCATAGACAGCAACCAAAATTCAAGTGAATCGCATGGAATGCAAAGCAAATATATATATATATATATATATATATATATATATATATATATATATATATATATATATATATATATATATATATATATATATATATATATATATATATATATATATATATATATATATATATATATATATATATATATATATATATATATACAGGTGTTCTCTGAAGATGGAGCAGGACATTCTTTATAATATGGAATAGTAGTAATTTCAGTGTAATGAATAAATAAACATGTTGTTGCTGGCCTTACTGCAGAGGTTGGTTTGTTTTTATTCATTCACATGAGTGGGTGGCGGCTCTGTGCTCACTAAGAACAACATCACACAGAGTTTACAAGGGAAAAAAAAGCAGCGTCAGAGTGCATATAGTAACCTATTAGGTAACCCATCGTTTCAACTACGCATAAATTCAATGGAGGTTGTTCAGTGCAAATGCTGTTTCAGAGTTTGAAAGGTGAGTAAACAACATTTATGTGCTTTTACCCTAAACTAAACCCATAACTGTAATGGTTTTAATCGGAGTTATCTTCTGTTGCCACTTTCTTCTCTCTTTTTCCCCTCTTTTACTCTCTCTTACTTTTCTGTCTCACTGTATTATAGGAAAATATGCATCAGTGTGGAATCATTATAAATTGGAAAATGTCTTCTCCTGCCTGCACAAAGAACACAGACCCATATTTCATTAAAGCCAATGATGCCTATGAGCTTGCACAGCAAATCCTAAACTGAGGCAGAAATAAATCCATGCAGTTCACCCAGTAACAGAAAGTCTACCCGAGTAATAAACGTGTACTTAGAAGTAAAAATAACACATTAATAACTTTCGGTTTCATTAACCAAAAGGTAGAGCCTTCTGCTTGAAAAGAAACATATTGTGGCACTGACATTAAAACACTGAATTCCAATAATAATGAAAATGATGGAAATGACCCTGACACATGTCCTCTGGAATGATGAAGCAAACACCTTTAGTAATCAAATGAGTAGTTTTGTTTTTGTCAACCTGCACAGATGGAGCAGATTTGACAACAACAAAGGTGTGGAAATTTTGAGAGAAAGAGTGAAAACCCTGTTTAGGAATTCATGTGACATTGAAACACATATCATTTCGCTTTTACCTTTTCTATCTTCAAAGCTTTTTGCTTTTGTAAATGTCTCATTTTATAACCAAATTTTACTTAATTTAATTAACATATATTTTCTTGCATGGGGAAAAAAACCTTAATAACTGAAGAAGGAGGTGTTCACTTCAACATTTTCATATAAGGCACTGATTTTTTATGATTTTTCAGGAAGGAAGGGTCTATAAGCTAAACTCTATGACTGTGAGTTAAATGAAGCCTGTTATCCATGAGACACTAAAACAAAGCAGGCTCTTACATTTTACTAGTTTAAGAGAGACGGTGCTTTGATCTGTGCAGCAATATTATTCAAAACTCTATATGTCTGAAATCAATGAGCCACAAAACCCTTATAATTCAGTGTAGACACATGCCAGTAATATCTGTTTACCTGATAGTATCTATTGATTGTCTGGAAAAGACAGAAAACAGCAGTAGAATAAATCAAGGCCTTTCAAATGGGCTTCTTTATGGCTTTCGGATATAAAACACCATGATCCAACTTGATTACAGTAAAAGGAAAGCTGAAACGAAAACAGAAGCTATTGGCTGTAGCTATATTTAATACTTTAATACTTTCCATAGAATATGTTTTAGTCCCGCCTGCGATGACACAAGAAGGGATACAGTGAAACATCATTGGCCAAGCCAGCATGCCGTCTCTTCAAACTGTGGACACACAGAAAAGTAATAAAATAATAAAAATGTTAAAATGTCAAGAAGATTTGCAACGTTAAAGCAGAACCCAGAGACCCACATTTATAGGTTTATATCTGTTTGTGTGTCATTTTACAGGATTTTTTTTTAATGTGTCTTCATATAAAGTAGAGCAGACCTCAAATGTCCAGCAAATAATTATTTCACAGATAAGTGATTATTAATTTCCAGTAAATAAAGGTATTAATCCAAGACATCACATTCAGTTAGGCCAACTGCTACACACACACACACACACACACACACATAATTAAAATAAAGTCAGCAAATTATATAATAACAGATACTTTGTGTAACAAATCTGCAGATTTTCACATCTACATCTGCTAATATACGCATATTAAATTCTCATATTTTTTCATTATAAATTGTGAGGAGAATGACTGTAAACAATGGGATATATATATGTGTCAGAACCACACAATGACACATTTCACCAGCTGTGCGTTCATTATTGTATTTATAACAATATGTGAAATTGAATGATCTGTCAGTGGCTCCCTAAGTTGAAATAGAATATATAATAATATTTCAGGGACAGGGAAATGTATGTTTTGTGCTGTGATTTAAAACTACTCTGGTTAAATCTGCTGTGAATAAATGCCGTGCTTAAACTGTTGAACTGACATTTTGACAGTGTGAACAAACATGAATTGCAAGCCAGCATGAGACCATGGTAAGCGCTATACGATCACCTCTGAATGATAACAAGTCAATCAGGAATTCAGCCTGCAGCACCCTGCATCCCATGTCAAACCCTCAAAGTATGGAAGTTTAGGAGCAGCTTACTGTGGTCTAAAAGGCTGAAGCTGAAGCCTTTCCTAGACTAAAACATTTATTTAAACCAGGATTACCAGTCTGCCTTTTTATTTCATGTGAACATTTCAAGTGCTTAGGTGACTTTGTTTTAAGACTTCGTGACAAGTGAGTTTATTTTATGATTTCATGCAACACACAGATTTCTATGGACAGCTAGGGCCTAAAAATAGCCTCGTTCAAGATGAACTGCGGCTCACCTACTGTAGACAGAGGGCGAGAACAGCAGCAGCAGCAGGAGGAAGAGATAAAAGTCAGCTTTTAAGTCAGATGGTTTGACCTTACAGACCATGTTCATAGACAAGCAACGACTAAAGACACAGTTTATTATCTGAGATGATGGGATATCCAGTAGTTATACACAGATTCTATGCTTTGTAACAGACGGTTAAACATGTCACAGGCTGTCACTGACAATGATTCATATCCTGGTGATAACAGAAATTTATCAGATTTCCCAATCTACTGTGTGAATCATAC
The DNA here is from genome assembly GCA_020466265.1 of Siphamia tubifer. Taxonomy (NCBI): domain Eukaryota; kingdom Metazoa; phylum Chordata; class Actinopteri; order Kurtiformes; family Apogonidae; genus Siphamia; species Siphamia tubifer. The sequence goes on along the minus strand of CM035785.1, from coordinate 45,149,606 downwards.
ACAGAGGGGCTGTCACCACGGTGTCCAGAATACATATTTACAATATTTTTCAATCCAATATTTTCTAAATTGCTTTGCAACCAAGTGTCTAAACTAAGGGTTGACAATGTTCACAATTTTACTAGCAATTTTGGTCTCACAGAGGAATCAAAATGTGTTTGGAGCAGCAAAAATGATACAACTCCCACATCATTTGACTACAGTGTTATTGTCTTAAGTGTACCTTTGCATTTCCTATCAAATAATGCAGTATTTGGTGCTGTACTGGAATAATAAAACTGTAAAAACAAGAAAGCAGCTGAGACTGGCATTCATTGGTGTGTGTAGGCTCGCTTACAAACAGACTAACAATGGAAAAAATGCTAATTAGGTCTGGCAAAAAAAAAAAAAAAGGCACTAAGCCTCAGTGAAACATATGACATATTTTGTTTGATGAAATGTTGAAAACATGTTTTTTATTTTGTGTATGGTCTGGTCTGCACATTTTTACAGTTGGACAAGATTGGAAGGGCATGGAATGATAAAATGTTCAAAAGCAAATGTGATGTATTTTTATATGTTGCTTATGTTGTTTGACAAAAAGGCAGAGGGTGAAAAGCAGAGAAGAAAAAGAGCTGCATCTGGGTCATGAGCTGTGGGTTGCAGACCCCTCTTCTTAACACATAACCAAAGATTTGGGTTGGCTCTTCTATGTTTAGAGCAATTTAATCTAACATTATTTTCTCTGGCTCTTTTCTTCTTCTTTTCTTTTCTCGTTTCTTTTTCTTTTCTGTCTGTAAACAGCCACATAACATTACCTAAGATAAACCTTCAAAGCAAAATGCAGACAAGTATGATTAAGCTCCTCATAGTTCAACTGTAAAAGAACATTTAATGAAACGATTTCTAAAAAGAAAATAATCAACATCACTTTGATATCAGATCCATTCAGGATCAAGTTGGACAGAACTCTATCTCTGGGTGATCAATGATGATAAGGATACGGCTCATCTCAAATGAGCCTGTTTATATCAGATAAGCCAGATATTGAACCAGTATCTACCCTGTTTGATCACTTTCACCGACTGAAATGAGATTTCCAGACAGTTTGACGTATAAGCAAGAACATGAAATGCACTGCTAGTACTGAATGGCACAGTATAAGACAATTTTAGCTGAAGGTATTTTTGCACAAAAACATGGCCTTGAATTCTTTCCCAATGCAAGAAACAAATATTCAAATTGTCCTGACCTGTTTTGCATTGCAGGGATCCCTAAAATGGGCTACAAAAAGTAAAAAGGTTGGATGTAAGAATAAAAATGTTTTGAGGTATTGTTAGTCTAACGGTGTTGAGTCACATGTTTCTCTGCATCATGAAGCATCAGAATGTGAAGAAATGGGCAGAGCGATCACAGTGGAAGTAAAGAGCCATTATAAAGCCATTTACAGACAGCTCCCTGCACAGTAGCTGGATAATGAACAGGGCTCAGCTGAGGAGCTCACTCTCTGAAGAGTGCTACATTTACTACTTCTATTGAGACGGATAGAAAACAATGAATTACCTGGGATTCAGCAGGGACAGGTCTGACATTATGATATGAAACAACATGTGAGAGGAGATGTGCAACATTTGCATCATTTTCTGGTACATGGTTTTGACAGTGGTTTCTAAATTGTTCCAACCTGTTTGTCATGTAATTGTCAAATAATAGTGTTTAGGAGACTAAAGATAAGCTTCATTTAGATTTCCAATCATGAAAAATTAAAGCTAGTCTTTCGTTGCTATATTCCTGTTGTAAAAGATTTAATCTCATCCCATCTCGTCATAATTTATGTCCCATCTACACGAATATTTTATATAACAATTTTTATCTACACATGGCCATTTTGTCCACACATAAGGAGCACTTTAAGTCGCAAAAACAACTTTCCAAGGTGAGGATTTCTTTTTAAAACACCGTTTTTGTGTATTCATGTGGACAGGGAAAATTGAGATATTAGAAATGCTAACATTACATCTAATTTTGTGCATATTGATTTATGTACTGATCCTGCAGATAAAACACCAAAATCACATGTATGACCTACGGTAGATCAAGGTCAACATAGATACTAAGGCCATAACAGTATGTGACCATGTGCATACTGTACCATGTGGAGGTGACACTAGAAAAATAACTTGTGGTCGAACAACAGTTTACTGGTACTTCCTTATACATGTCCATGACGTGGTAATGAGGCATCTCTGATTGGCGCAGAATGCGTGAAGGAACACCCCCCCTCCCCTCTCGCTCTGTGTGTGTTTACCTTCCCAGAGTAGCATCCAGCTAGGTTTCGTGCCGTCGCTTGTTTTGAAAAACCGCTTTATTTCCACAGTGAGCACATGAACCAGTTTGTTCCGCCATTTTATACCAGTTTGTGCAGCAGCTACTGTGGCACCGTCTTCTCTTGTAGATGCTAATGCTAATGCTACTTCAGATTCGCTGCAATTGGGGACGGGCTAAACCCCATATGGGTGACGCCAATGTCCTTGTGACGTAGTGGACAGACTTTTTCTGAGTTGTTTGTTTCTCAGTTGTTTTCTATGAATGGTAAAACACAGCCAGTGGAGGGGACACACCACGCAGCATGTGTCGGGGTGACCCATCAGATTACAAAAGGAGTGTGGAAAAGTGGTTTTCAGTGAAATGACACCTTGAAGATGTTGGAAAAAGTTTAAAATGAATTAATTTTTTTTTTTTTATTTCAACATTTGGTTTATCATATAAGAATATATAATTTAACTTACTGGAACCAAGCAGCACTTTTCCATTTGTATATTGACCTTTTATTTTGGTTTAATAAATAAAATGCTGAGGAAGAAAATAGTTCTGCATTTTGTTTCCATACTGTACCGAAAATGAACCGAACCATGACTTCAAAACCGAGGTGTTACACCCCTAATAGATACCTTTGGCAGATGGACCAGCCCAACATTATGGACACATTCACATCATGTGTCCAGTGAAAACAGTGGTTGGTCTCTGCATACGTATGGGTTTGTAGTCATTTTTGTGGCGTTGGGTTGACAGAATTGATAAAAAATAAATAAAAAAATAAGAAGAAAATATCTGTTTGGAAAAATAGCTCAATTATTCTAAACAGCACATTAGCTTTGCCTAGCTTAGATACATTTCTAAATACAAATGCATAAAACACATTACAAAATAACTCAAATTATATTATACATTTGATATAATTTAATCTAATTTCATTTTATTTAAAAACACCAATGTAAATACACCATGAATACTATACAGCAGTAGCAGAAATGACAAAAACCACAGCATTTAGCCTGTCAAGTAAACTAAAAAGCATGAAATTAGAGTTGACATAGTGCAATACAAAATCACTACTTAATTAGATATGCTCTGTTTTTGGTCAATAGTTTAATGCATTTTTTTTTTTCAAACAAGACAAAAAGAAAGTCAGTGTTTTGAGTGGATAGATGTGGACGATTTCTATGTCCATATCTTTTAATTTGGAATATATTATTTTAAAATATAGCGTAGTACTCTTAAGTGCAAGCATAATTCGCATGAATAATATGTACATGTCACATTTCAAGCAATGGTATCTATCCTGGTAATAAAGTCCTCCATTTTTCCCACTCCCACTTGTATCACAGACCTGTGCACATAAATTTCCGACAGCTCAGTTGGTGAGGATTACATCGGTGGAAGATACAGAGCTGTCTTCTACCCTCATTCAATGAACCAGCTGTTTAAAGCTGTCTGAAGTTCACTCCCCTCATTTCCATTTAAATCTTTCACCCGTTCTTAGTTTTACTCTTTGTCTAATGTAGCCAGACACGACGGTATGATGCACTCTCCGGTAATTTCACAGTAATCTCTTCAATTGTTTTGCAGGCAAAATAAAGTTAAACGGGCCGAGTCCTTAAAGCCTCACTGGTTTAATAAGTTCTGATGATCACCCAAAGGAGAAGTTCTCCCCATGATATGTCGAAAATGTTCACACAGCAATCATGTTTTTGTTTTTATTTTGTCGTGCATTGCTGCTTTGTAGGGTAGATTATGCTGTCAGAGTATGCTTTTATTATTCCAGAAGCTCTTAATATTGGATCTGTTTGGACTAATGTTCGCAGTGTTCAATAAAAAAAGCCCCCTCCATTTACATCAATGGGACCGCCGTATTATCTGTAATTTTTTTTGACACTTTCACTTGGTACCAAAGTGGCTGCTAAAAGCTCTTTTCTTTCCCAACAATATGTAGATGTTTAACAAAGGTAAGAAATTTGTAGCAATTTTTTAGCAATTTCAGCTATTTTAACAGTTTAAGTCTCACCTAACAAACATTAGCAACATCCATTTTGTGCTTCAGATGGGATAGTGCTGTGTGTATTACATCTGTTGGTGATGAGTGTTGAGCCGCATTTTGTAATAACGGTGCATTTCGTAATAAACGTCCAAAATGTAAGAACTTTTTCATTTCATTTCGTAATAAACTGCCACATTTTGTAATAAATTTTGTTGCATTATGTAATAATTTATTCCATTTTGCAGCAGCAGGGTGCTTTGCTGGTGTGGTATTAAAACTCAAGGAGCTGTTTGAGAAACATTCCAAGTGGTTTATGTCTTGGCTGGTAATTAGACATATTAGACATGGACAATTTCAAATTACAGAAATATTTTGAGGCAATTTCTTATTTGTTTAAAATTAATCTTAGTGGATAAATTATCTGGTCACAGCAGCTCTCTAAACAAGCAGAAGACACTTACATTGTTTAACTTCTTAAGTCCCAAGAGGGTTTTCTGTCAAATTCCGCGTAAAATGCATGTCCAAATTAAAGTAAAATACAATTAACAAACAAATAAACTACGCTTTAGAATTGTTATTATGTAATGCACCATGTTATTACATTTTCTACAGAATAAAAAAGTTGCAAGTGCATTTTGTAATAATCTTCTCAAAACGTAATAACTTATTACATATTGCAACAAAAGTTATTACAAAATCCCTTCGGGCGGTTTATTTCAAAATGCAGCTTGATTACAAAATTAAATGAAAAAGTTATTACATTTTGGACATTTATTACAAAATGCGGTTCAACATGAGTATAGACAGGGCTCTTTTGTGTGGATTTCATTGTGCCTTCATTCTCAAGATATTAGAAAGAATACTTAAGTGTTTCAACTAAACTGAGACTTAAATCAAACACAGTATGAAGACAAATACAGTTATAGTGCCATAAACAGGGTGGTTGCTGTGAGGTTCAGTTACAATGGGATGCAATCCATGCAATTAAAAAGAAATGAGAAAATAAAATCAATGCAGATCACTTACACTGTGGTGACAAAAGACTCAACAGGGGACAACACAGACCTAAATCTTAATTAGCAAGAATATTGATGCGGCTGTACAAAGGGCAATCCGATGTAGGAGTACAATGTGGTTTAATGAAAATACAAAACACACAAAACAGGTTTTACTTCAGAAGAAAGTAGAGGAGAGTACAAACTTTACAATGTATAGTGGAAGATGACCTGGAGTATTTTATCCAGTTTGGCTGAAAGTAAAAAACTGAAGTCATTTTAAACATACAGTATCCCCAAGTTAGACTCTATCTGCTGGTCTGATCCATCAAAGCATAAAGGACTTTTCTGTTTGAGACATGAATCCTCAGTGGCAGTTTGAGGTGTTTGCTCAGTAATCTGTTATGTCTTGTCAGCAAGGCAGTTACCCAGAGGATATGGTGTCAGAATGGGACACATCACTCAAACTAGTTGTTGTCTATTCCCCCTAAATTAGGCATTTTCTTCATCAAGATGTTCACAATTCTCTCCAAAAGAAAAAACACAATTTTGGGAGGCAGGTGAATATTCCTCTTTGACTGTGTAGCTTCTTCAAGCTAGTTAGTTAGTTAGTTAGTTTAGTTAATTAGTTAGTTTATTTCAGTTACAAAAATTACAACACCATCATTTCATTCTGTGCTTTCAGTTAACAAATGTACATATATATATATATATATATATATATATATATATATATATATATATATTGGAAAAGTTCACCTTGATTAGGAACTAGTTCAAAGTTCAGTTCAAGTTACTCAATAATATGAATCAGTTCAGTTCATCGTTCTTTTTTGGTTTTTTGTTCTTTTTTTGTGTTATTATTGTAAACTTATTATTAACCGTTCCTGACTGTAGTCAGGAAATCAGGGGAAAATGCCGTCTTCCTCTTGTACAAAATCTCCAGGGCTGAAGTTAGTACCTTACCCCGGGGTTAACTTCCCTCTGCAGGTTCTCGGTTTCAGTGAGCTTCGTTTTCAATGTTTATTTCCAAGAACGGGACAACACCTGCTCCAGTCGCCGGTCACACTCTGTACATTTAACTCTTTTTCTCGGCTCCCAAAAACTCTCTGCACCCCTCTCTCTCTCTCTCTCTCTCTCTCTCTCTTTGCTCCACCCAAAACGCTTCTCATTGGCTATTCCACAACATTATGTTGCCAACATTTGTTCAGAATAATACAAAAATGACATCTATGATAATGCAGTGTTTTGATCCCATTTTATACCTTATAGGACTCAATAATTACATGATAACAACGAAATATGAACTACATAAGAGAGCAGTTTAATAAATGCCAGAACAATCGCGTTCACAACTTCCCATTCATTTGGCAAAAGTGAACGAGTCGTTCACGTTCATCAAAAATATGATATCGTTCGTGAAACTCGTTCAGGTATAACACTGTATATATATATATATATATATATATATATATATATACATGCATATATATATATATATATATATATATATATATATATATATATATATACATGCATATATATATATATATATATATACATGCATACATACACACATTTCTAATAACAATTACAACAATTATTATTATTTTTCGTAATTTTTTTATAAACTCATTCTGTAACTGAAAAAGGAATAGACAAAGAAGAGCAAAGACCACAATGGAAATACGTGACTTTTTTGTGTTATCCTTGACACTGTTTTTTTTAATGCATGATGTGCACAGGCATGTATTTTAACAGATTGTCAAATCAAATCAAATCAGAAGCCAAGGCTTATTTGACCTATCCTATACAACCCATAGAGTTACCAGATCATTAATAAAATAAATATAACACAGTAAAAGAAATATAACAGATCTTCTGGTTTAGAGATGTAGTCCTCCAAGGGTCCTGGCTTTGCCTGAAGGGTCTCCTCCCATTCACCCAAGCTCAGTGCACCTCTAAAGAGAAAGACCTAAGGCTAGCACTCACTTCTCAGAACTAACTAGGTTTGTTCAAGCTTACAAAATGAGAACAGAAATAACAGCTTCATTCTCAAGTCTTACATAACTCATATTTTGGGAAGGCCAGCAACCATGCAGAAATTACAACTAATTAACCCATAAAGACCCAGGGCTACTTTTGTATCAGTTCCCAAATTACATTTTCTCTCGATTGAACCTATGTTAATTGATGTATCATGATTTATTGCTATGTTATTTTCTGTATTTTGCTGTATTTTAAAAAAATTTTTTCCTACATTTCATTCACTGATAATGTATATGTTCATAAAAGCTCAGAAGAACGTTCATGATCTTTATGTCAAAGGCAGAGAAAACTGCAGAAAAAGTGACTCTCACCACATATATCAACAGCTGAACATAAACCAAGCATCTCCATCCACTGTCATTGATTCAACTCTATGGGTTTTACTGACGAATCAATGTTGTAGAAGATGACGGTGTTTCCATGGCAACTATTAAGCCTCTGAACGTCCATATCACTTTTATGCCATTTGTGTCTTATTTTATTCATGTTACGTATTATTTTATTGGTTTATTATACATTTTTGGCTGTTATTGCCCATTTTATTACTTCTTTTTTTTATATATATATATATATACATTTTTGACTGGAACTGTTAGTCTCAGGAGTTAAAGGGTTAAATTGCATAGTATTTAAATGAAAGAGTATAACAACATTTTATTTTTCGGTATGCTTTGTGCTGTTGTCATTGCAAATTGACAATAATACATTAATTTTTAATCTTTATAGTGCTTTTAGTATTATGAGGAAATAAAATGAGGTGATAGAAATAGCATTAATGAACGTTAAATACTCTGGATTTTAGTAGCACTTTGGTTGGGGAAGGATACTAGGGTTTGGTTTAAAAAATATATAATAAAGATCATTCATAAGACATTTGTTAATACTTAAAACAAGCCACCCTCTGTCCTTAACCTAATTAAAACAGTTTTATTGATTATGGGAATCTGGATGCTTGCCCTTAAAGCCTTCCACACCCATCACCTACTGCCTGAGGGCAAAGAAGTGTGTTTGAAATAAATTAATACATTAATAAATTTCCATTATTCTGACATCTTGATTACAAAATACTGACACTGAATAAATTATAAGTCTTTCCAGTGGGTTAAACTTGGCTGATGTTTTCTAATAAAATTACACTGACATGACAGTACATGTAAAAAGTAAGAACAAATAAGAATTAACTTTTTTTTTTCTACTGTCACATGTATCACAGTGACAGATATTTAGGTGCGGTGAAACAGTAATGACAGAAACAAATCAGGGAGAAACATGAGAGGGAAAGCCTTCAGTCAACAAGTCTCCATATAAATAATCCCCGTGAGACAGACACTGCAATTTTCTGTCAACAAATTTAAATCCAGACCTGTCTAATGAGACGGAATACCATATGTTTTCCAAGAGTAATAAAAACATTTGCTCATTTCTTGTCACTTTTCCTTATTCATTCCTTCCTTTCATCCGTAGGGTTCCTCAGTTTCATGACTTAGAGTGGTATTTATTTAATTATTTTTTTCCTTATATTTGCCATGTCATCTCCTTATTGCTTGGCATTTGGTTAAAAAAAAAAAAAAATGAAAAGAAAAAAGTGAATATTTCTGACATAGTGGGATTGCCTAAGACTAAGTCCAAAGATACAAGTCCATGCAAGCAGACACATATTTATTCTGGCAAACCGAGTTGAAATTGAAAATGTTTCCCCCGTCATCCTAGGATTTAATGTAGAAAATGACATGAAAAGGAAAGGAGAGCTTATGGACACTGACAATCTGTATGACTGGAGCATTGATGAGTAAACATGGGCTGTGAAGGCATCTTAATGCTGCATAAAGTTACTGTAAATGCAGTTAGTTTCTGAACATATCTTTAGATTTATACACATCATCTGCTATAAACACCTGAAATATAAAATGAACATACTGTATAAAATAACACACTATTTTCAAAACTAAGTCCTGAAAACTTTGTAATGTTTCTGCATCTAAATACTGTATTTTCTGGACTATAAGACACACCTGTATATAAGCCGCATCCACTATATTTTTAAAAATATAATAAAAAAGGAATATACAAGCCGCACCGGGTTATAAGCAGATATAAATCATATATTTACTGCATGTATAGAACGTTTTTGAACTGTAAATGTAATTACATATATGAACCTGAACACATTTTCTTAACAGCAGCAACATTGTTGATTAAAATGTAACAGAACCAAGAGAAAAATAACCAGTATTTACCATATTTATCTTAATTTCTTCTGTGTTTTAAATCACTTTAATTATCTTCACTGAAACACATGAAATCGTCTTCTTCTGTGTCAGTTAAACAACCTCAGAAGTGCTTCGTCACATCTGTCTCTACGATGAAGGGGTGAGGATTTGAAAATAATTAACAGTTGCTAATTTGTTGTCCGTGTTCTATTTGCTAAAGAAAAAGTAGCGTATTCTTCTTTGCATTGATTGTTCTGAGTAGTTTTAATTCTAATTCCGGTTAAAGCGCCCCTAGTTGTGGAAGAAACATCCACAGAATCGCCGCACCTTTGTATAAGCCTCATGGTTCAAAACACATGAAAAAAGTAGCGGTTTATAGTCCAGAAAATATTTTATCTAAAAATGACTCTATTTTTTTATATTTAGTGTACATTATGTCAAATGTTTTCAATGTTGAACGTCAAAGAAATTAATCAGTTTTTTTTTTTTTTTTTTTTTTTAAACAATTATTAACAATGAGAAATGTCATGCTTTAATCTTTAATACATGAATAATTTGGTTAAAATCCCCACAATCCTTGTTTTGATTGAGAGACAGAAATGGTATACTATTATTCTAAAATTGACCAGTGGAAACCAAACACCCTGAGAATTGTTTATTTGATAGAATACAAAGATACAGGTATGAAGTCGGAGCTTAAACATTTTTGACAGTTATTGAGGAACGCTAAATTATCTTGGGAAACAATTTTCATGGATGTATTAGTTAAGAAAGAATTCATAAATAATTTCTGTTAAAGCGATGTGAAATGAAGTCTCAAAGTCTCAACAGTGGTGGTGCACATTACTAGGAAGAAACATCTTCTGGAGAGAAAATAGTCACTGACTTAATGCAATCTGCACTGTTAAAGTGAAGAGGGATGACACTGCTATGAAATGGTAATGACCCATCCTCTTCTACAAAGAGAGACAGTAACTGTAGAGGCCAAGATAAGACATTAATGGGGCAGCGAAGGCAAAGGCTGATGGGCATGAGCCCAAAAGCCATATGCAGTCAGTGCTCATCTGCATACATCATGTGCATTCATGGCCACGGTGGTGACATAACTGTATCAGTGCATGTTGCGCTGTGGTTTGGGATTAGGACAGCTGTGCTTATACAGACAGCTTCACCATCCCTTTGTGTTATAAGACACAGAAACAATGGACGCCTCGACGATATGCTTTTTGAACAGAAGGAAACATAGAGACACAGTTTCGTCTATCTGCCTTTTTAAACAGAGAACAATTGAACCAAAATGTCAAATTTTGGTTATTTTTAGACTTATACTCAGTACTGGAGTTGAGGGGGGAAGAGGGCGGATGGCATCCCCCCTAAAATAAAAACTATCAAAATCATCCCCCCTGTAAAACTGCCATCTCCCCTTTCCATCCATTCACTTTTTACAGTAAATTGTGGAAATATAACTTATAATTACATTGAATTAATTTATCATTAGAAAGTAGTACGCATGTTGAGTAAAATAAATAATAAAAACTGAGGGCACAGGGGTGTAAACATGCTATGAACATGATGGCTATTTTCAATTGGTTGATGTGTGACGGCGTCATGACGGTGTCATGGTGGCATGTATCTATATTTAGAAAAGCACAGTCACGTGATCGACAACTTTCCTGGTATGCCCAACAGATTGTGAGAAATCATCCCCTTGATCAAATAAAGTTTCGACAGGAAATGAAGGAGAAAATCCCGAGGTATGGCAGTCAAATAGTAAATGACCAAACTCCGAGCTCTTAAAAAAAGAGAATGACCTTTGGGCAAATTGTAACTGTAAAATTTTGTATTCTTATACCAGTAAAAAGAAGTTTATTGTAATAAAATTCATATGTATTTTTACATATGTGTATGTCTATATTCTTTTCCAATTTCAACTAAGAATTTTTATTATTCATAATGAATGTAGTGTTTTGATAATTACAATGACTAGCTCTTATTCTGAAATATGATCTTGAAAATATGGAAATAAAATTAAACATATTAATATTTTATAAGTTTAGGATTTAAAAAAAATCCCGGATTTCAAAATATCTGAGGGTTTTTAAGTATAATTTTTTGTTAAAATCTTCTTCGAGCATGCCTATAGGGTAATAACATCTTAATTTGTTCAGAAATAGAAGTTCCTAGTACAGGACGACAGCGCCACCATATTAACACGGCACATATTGAAACTAATGATGCAAACAACATGCCGCCATGACACCTCCTGGAAACACTCTTGATCTAGCCTCACCCATGGCCAAATGAGCAGCTGGACAATGCGATGTCAGGGACTATTTTAAAAGGATAAACATTACAGGTGAGCTATAAATCAAGACTCATGAATTTCAATCATTACTTTTCATTAATCTATACAAAAGTCGGCAGACTCGCCAGAGGTCACACGCACAATAACAGCACAGCTAGTTTTCCAAGTTTGCCGTGTACCCTTCAAGCTAGCAGAGATTAGCTCATGTTAATCACTCTTGTTAGCTAGCTGCTAAAACACAGGACGTTAGCGTTGGGTTTTTGAGTGTGGCTAATGTGGAACATATATTTATATTTACTGTTAATATTAGACGAGAGTTTGGCTCAAATATTTTACCAGTATTAATGGTGAAATATTCTTCACGTGGCTCTATTATTTTCACCAGTAGGACTCGTCATGCAAAGCTAAAATTGTGACGTTCAAGGCAGGTGACCACCACCCCCCCTGCATTTTTTTTTTTTTTTTTTTTACAACTGATTATACTAGTCATGTGGTTGGTGTTATATGAACAGTATCTGAGGCTGAGGTGATGTAAAGTTTCTTTTTGCCATTTTGGTTAGACAGTACTAGGGATGGGAATTGATGACAATTTAATGATTCCACTTCCATTTTTCATTTTACTTATCAATTCAATTCCTTATCAATTCTGATTGGGTCAAAGAATAAAAGAGTATAAAGTACAAAAAGTTTATTGTTATTTTTCCATCACTGCAAAACAAAAAGCTCTAAAAAGAGGAACGTGGTGCAAATGAAAAAATGCCCTGTGAAGAAATATGTATGATCTTTGAATGCTCTACAAATAAAGACATGACACAAACTCAGAAAACATCTGCAAAAAAAAAAAAACACTGCATGACTACTCACTACAATGGAAGTGCACCAAAGCTGCAGCCTGCATTTTTAGACAACAGGCTAGAGTCAATTATAATCTAACAATAATAACAATAATAATAATCACATGGCTCCATAATAGAAGAGGAAAAAAAATCTATAATTCCATGCATCTGCCTCCAATGTGAAATGGTTGAAAAGAGTGTTGTGTACTGTATTTTTCAGGCCTTTTTTATTGTGACCAGCAGTTGTTTTTCATCCACTGAAGACCCAAAATAAAATCCTCATCCTCATCACCTCTTCTTTCGTGGTGCAGACGTGTTTGCTTTTAACTCCAGGAGCAGATGAGGTCTGCAGTGGGGTGAGTTTCTTGGCCATTTATTAACATTAAATTGTTTTCAATAAGGCTTAGCAGTCATCTAGGACTACTGCATCTTAAAAATACCCCATTATGAAACTTTGATGACAGTCTCACTCCATCTGTCAAACATGCACTGTTATCCGGGAGGTGGGGTTTGTTGTCAGTCTAGAGACGGACTAATGAGTGCAGTGGTTTTTATAATGCATCAACACATTACAGGCTTGAATTACTGACCAGTTTGCCAAAATTGAGTTTGTCAGGTTTGAGTTTGAGGTTAGAATCACCTGTGCAATCATATTACTGCCTGTTTAGCTCAGTCACATGACAGTAATAGGAACTACGTAGTAGTGTGGCATTTCTCATGTGTCAAAGAAAAGAGCTTATGTTGTCAGAGCTTCTGTAAGAAAGAGAAAAATGTCGGTATATGATCAATATTCTCCCATCAGACTAAATGGTCATTATTCTCTGTGTATGTTGTACTGCTACAAAAAAAATCAATACACTTATACACGAGAAACTTGAGGACTGAGAGTTCTGGATATCTTATCTTTTTGTAAAATAAAAGATGGACATGATTAAGACATATCAGGTTATTATTATTTATTATTATTTTTTGTAAAAATCAATGTCTTACCTACAGTAAAATCGTATGTCCTTACAGTTAAATGAAAAGAAAACAATAATCTTAGAGAGATGAATAATTTTAATATAATTCTAGACAGGGTTTTGCATGTGACATTTAGCTGCAAATGACAGAAGTATACAGGAGTCTGCACTGACATGACCATGCATTTTTATTTCTCATTTTATTTTCTTCAAATACAGCAAAGGAATACAGGTAACATATGCATAGACTTAAAACACACACACAAACAAAAACTGAACAAAATAGGTTGTGAAGGTTAAAGTCACCTCTGACCCTATGACAAAAAGCAGCAAAAAAATGAATGAAATCTGGTATCAAATATTTGAAAACTAGAAAAGTACTCCGAGCGCAAACCTCCGCCAAGGCATACATACCCCCCCCCCCTTTGAATGAAGAGGGGTCCGCCAAGGAGGTATTACATTTGAGTCAGTTTGTTTTTTTGTCTGTTTGTCAGCAAGATTACGCAAAAAATTCAGAACAGATTTTGGTAAAATTAAGGATGTGTTGGGAGTGTCATAAGGAACAAATGATAAAGGTTTGGGGGTGATCCGGAAGAGATCCTGGATTCTGGATCACTTTGAAATTTTACATTGCGGTAAATGGAGAATACATTTCAAAGTGATATTCCAGAATTTCTTCCGGATCACCACCAACATTTATGTGGTCTAACATGTCACATGTGGTGGTTGTGTGACATTGCATAACGGTCAGAGTGATGTCATACATGGTTGAATTTTGAAATGGCCATATCTCAAAAACGGGACGGAGGATATCTTTGAAATTTTTTAAACCCTCTAAGGCACAGGTGTTAAACATAAGGCCCGGGGGCCAAATCCGGCCTGCCAAAGGGTCCAGTCTGGCCCTTGAGATGAATTGGTGAAATGTGAAAATAGACATTAAGGTATTAATAATAATTTCATTTGGGGTTCCACATTCAAACCAATTCAATCTGAAGTGGGTCTCACCAATAAAATACAATCGTAATAATCTATAAATACTCACAACTACAATTTTTTGTCTCTGTAAGTATAAACATTTTCACATATTTACACTAAAACAAAGAATAATTTCACAAAATATTTGAATAATCTTGAACAAATATGAAGAACCTTAAGTCTTTCAAGAGAAGTCAGTGCAATTTTAGAATAATCTGCCTGATATTAAATATTTTGTCTATTTGTATTTGATCCAATATGATCTGCAACTCATAATGAACATGTGGAAGTGATAAACAGAAGCATAATATTGTTAAAATTAGGATTATTATTTTATTGTTTCATGTTATTCGCTTTGTTTGAACAGATAGTTTATCAACGTAAACATGGAATCATGGAAACACAGCTTGTGATCACTAGTACTTTACTAAACCACAGCACAGCATACTTAATGAATTTTAAATGTGTACCCTTTTGATTGACTTTACTACTACGAGTCTAAATTGTATAATGTAAGTTGAATGGTAGTTTATGCTTCAGATTCTACTCTTAATACATCGCCTTTTACCTGGGACAGTTTGAAGCATTTTTCCTTCCTTAACAGAATCATTTCTGTTGTTATACAGATGCATTAGCCTGGAGAAGTCATGCACATGAAAGCCTTGGAAGTCATCTAAAATCTATCAATGTGAAAGTCCCTAGCAACCACAAGCTATCCAAAACAATTTAAAGGCAACTCTATGTTTTTGATTACAAAGCAAACCTGTGAACATCCAGTATTAGGTGTAATTTGTGGCTGAAAATATCTTTTATCCCTCAATTGGTTTATTTGACTTAATATAAGCTATTATTTTACATCTACTGCAGATGGCAGAGTGATGTACAATACAGCTTCATATTGTCAAATGTAATATGTTTCTGTTCCTTCTCTTCTCTCCGACCACAGAGACTGCAACCCTCATTAAAATAATGATGATTAATAGATCAAAGATAGGTTCGTTCCCATGGAAGACCAACAGTCTCACATGTATAATGGGAAGGTTTACGTATGTCATCCTCATTAAGAAATATGAACATGTTTAATACTCGGGTATTCCCTTAAAGCCAGAGGAAAAATGAATCTGTTGTCAAGGACTGAGATCAAGGACCTCATGAGGATATAGTTGGATTGAAGAAACAAAAAATAACCACATGACACCTATTACATTTTGAAAAGCCTTTATTTTTTTCCATAGAAACTGTTCTGTATTCATACCTTTTCATTCTTCATTTACATTATATATAAATGGTCTTATATTATAAATGACATGTCCAGAGTGCACCCCACCTATGCCCATAAGTGCCCAAGAATGGCTCGAACACCCTCACACCCTCATAAGGAATAAAATGGTTCAGAAAATGGACAGATGAGTGATACATTTTTTAAACCTATTAATCCCTGGGCCATTTGTTTCTTGTTGGAATGCTCTCAATGTAACACAAAACCATTGATTAGCTAATAGCAGACGTGTCATTCATATAAAATGATCAGAAAACAGTCAAAATTCATACAGTAATCACCATTCAAACCTCTATACTATTTGCTCTTCTTTGTCTACATCTATTTTATCTTTGTATAATACATCTACTGTCAGACCTGCTTAGTGTTAACTTCACGGTACAATGTTTGTCTCATTGGTTCAATGTTTAGTGACTGGTCTTAACCTGTTAGCTTGATTCAGAGGGTTGCCTAATTAAATCTTTGTCCATTGAATTGTATTCTCTTTTCCAACTATTTCTTTTGTTGAGATGTTTCTCCGGTTATGTGCATGTATAGAATGTATATATTGCTACAAACGTTGCGCAGTGTTACCATGGTAACACGGATGGAACCGCAGCTGCTCTTGGTGAAGACACGCTTATAGGCCACTATCGCTGTGCGTCGTCATGAAAGTAGCCGCTTCAACAGAAACAATGTGGCATTTTCTTAAAATATAGTTTGTTTCATTAATATTAACACACACACACGCACGCACACACACATATATTTATTTATTTTGTCAGATTTGCTTATTTACATTCTGCATCTCAATCTGTGGGACTAAAGCAAATAAAATATTGGGTTGTGCTGTTCAAAAGCAAAGCATTTTTAAATAATTTACTCCTGAGACAGACAGATGGTTACTGCTACGGCACAAATGTTTAAACAGTTTCACTAATGATAACAGCATAGAAAGCAATAAAAGACTGATGAAAAACTATGAACATGAATATTACATGCCCTATAGCCATGGATGCCTTGCTTACTTATTACTGTAGCAGAAAAAAAAACTAAACAAAATGAAATGTAGTATTTTCACTTCTTCATTTAGGCAATGATTAGTGAAATCATGCTGCTTGGATGCACTTATTTGATTCATTTTTTGTTATTAGGATATAGTATAATGCATTCATCTGCTCACATGATGAAAGATAATTGGACACCACAGCTTGTAAAGTGCTCAAACTCTTTGGAAACAGTTCATCAGTTCCATCTGTTATGCTTCTGATGGCTGCTGACCAAAGGGCAGGCAATGATATATTCATCCCTGTCACACCCTCACCCCTCCACACAACCATAATGAGTGAGTATTCCTCTGAGCTCTGCTGCACACTCACTCCCTATCTCTCTTCACATGCTCTCTCCCTCCCCGAGCACACACACCCACACAAACACAGATACAAATGCACACTTGAACAAAGCTTGGCTAAATGTGGCTCTCCATCACTTCTGCCACCATGTGGGTCCCAAGTTTCTGTTGCTGGCACTGAGGCCACCCTAGAGTGCAGGAAGCAGGAAGCCCCCTTAGAATTAACAATGTCAACAGAATGCCACACTGAGCACATACACACTTTCACAACAGTCACTTCAGCAGAAAACTTTACATGATGCTGTATATTTCCCTCATAGCATGGAACATTAAAAGGCCTGAATGTGTGTGTGTGTGTGTATATATATATATATATATATATATATATATATATATATATATATATATATATATATATATATATATGAGATTTTGAGATTTTCTTTACACATTCTTCCAAATACGGTAAAATTTAAGATGGTGTAAACCTGAAAAGATTGTTTTGGGTTCCTCTTAGCACTTATCTTCAATTCAGAAATACTCTCTTATTTTATGTTTATGACAGCCATGTAGCCTGGTCTACTTCTGTGTTCTTTAACTGTATCTCTAACTGTATATCTATCTACAATTCAACAAATCTCTGTCCGTAGTGTGTCCTGTTTGTCTGTGGAACGTCTTACACCTCCACAACTCCACCAAATATCCAAAATTTGGAGGATGACTTTCCAGTACTATGGCGGATTGCAGTGCAAAGTTTCACACCATTACGATATACAGCAACAAAGATATTAAACTAATTTCATTGCTCTTTCTAACTTTGCCGCTCTGTGCATTGTAGTGCACATTGCATAACACATCCCCTGATTTGGCTACAGCTGCGAACTCCAAACTCTCACCTGCATCCTTGATAATAGTTCAGAAAACAAACGGACCCAGATTCAAGAGGCAGTAATACACTTTTGTGCAATTTATTACACACAATATATTGCTGTGTGATTGTTAGGTAGAATAGGATTGGGGACTGAGGAGCAGGACACAACGTGGATCAGTAAACAGGGTCAGAACCAGATATTTAACAGAACACATGAACAGCCCAAAAAGCGTTACCGGTAGGTGAACGACGTCAAGCTTGGAATCCAAAACACACGGCAGGGCCAACAGGGACAAGGCAATCTTAGGGTCAGGAATTAGCACAGGGTCCAGTAACAGAAGACAAAAAAACAGCAACAAATCCAATAGGGAACAGACAGCAGATGAATATCAAAACGCTAAAACCAGTCAAGACAGGGAAAAAAACACTCATTTGATGCATTCAGGGACAAACAAACTCGCAACACACTCACATGCACTCAACCAGTGGTGTGTGGGCTGACCCAAAATGAGCGGGTGCCCGTGGTCACCTGCAGTTGTGGATCATTGAAAAGTATTTTTAATGATATTCGGGTTGTGGTCGGTCGGATCGTTTTTGTCATTTGAGATAAACCTTAAAATAACCTGGTAAATACGCTTTATTGACTGAATTTCCGTGAAGGTGACGTACAATGTCATCAGTATCCTATGGTATGGAGGGAGCAAGAAAGAAAATAAAGTTGAGAGGGTAGAAGATCTGGAAAAAAAGTAAGGTTTGGGACACGTGCTGAGATTTTTAAAGATGATGAGCGGCTCCCAGTGTTTTCTTTTCCATGGAAACTGGGTTCAAATGTCTCTTTGGGTGTAACAGGTTGTCGACCCCTGGTTTAGATGCTGCGCGTTGATAACTTTTGAATGATGAAGTAGTTTCTCAACATATTAACTTACAAGCAATGACATTGAATTCTAACATGGAAATAAATGCAGGTATGTGAGTAAGGTCATGTGATATTCCTAAAGACCACTGACTACTTTTTAAAAATGTGGGTTGAGAAGCGGGTTGGGTTCATCCTTTTCGAATACATTTCTTGAGGTCTGAGTTGTGGGCAGACTAGTTAAAGAAGCGGTGTGGTGCGGGTCGTTTATACATAGACCCGTGCATCACTGCACTCAACACATATACAATATCATCTGCATTGTGTGGGTCAACTTTTACAGAAACAACTACATTGCTGCACAAATTATACTGCCCCCTGAAGGGGAGGCAAGGTGAATGTTTTTGGTTTGGTTTGTTTGTTAACACTCTAGCAGCAAAACATTTCAATTCCTACCAGACTAGGTTTATAGATTGCCAGTGACCCACAATAGTAGGTCTAAGATCAAATTTTTAATTAATTTTTTCAAATCTTTTCTCCTCTTTCATTTACCCCTTTCAAATTTAAGGACATATATAGAGGCAATTGATATGCTGAGATTAGCACATAGACATGACATCAGTTGGATCGATGCCAAAATAAGATTCTGTACATACAAGGGTTGGGGTTTGTTGTGCCTGGCACCACTTCTTAATAATTAAAATTGACAAAAAGAATACATAATAAAAAACTAACTAATATTCAGTCCTCATAAGTAATTGTGTTTCTAATGACAATAATGATGTAGACACTCCCAGATGATGTTAATTACAACCACACTGAAGGATTTTCTGTTGTCATTAGGGTCATTTTCTACTGGATTATTGATCACACGCCTTATCCTTTTATTACAATGATGAATTTGAAGAAGGTATCAGATAATAACAAATTACCTTGCACATTTACTCACCGTGAAGCTGAGGGAATACTTTTGTAGATAGTGTTAAATAAATAAATATGAAATGTGTTTATATAATCATTTCCCTTTATAACGGAAGGTGGGCTGCCTCACCAAAGACAGTGGCTCTAATGTCAAACATTATTACTTCTATCATGATGATTGTCATGGAAGAACAAAACAAAAAACCCAAAACATTTGCACTTTATCAAACAATTAAAGCCATATAGAAGCAGAGTGAAGCCTTGTTAAAAACTGATCACTGGAGACTACAGCATGTGCAGTGAAAACTAAACTCAGCTGTGACTGATGGCTCACATCCTGAGTCCACTGCTGCTGTTAATTAATCACAGCATATGTTGTAATTGTGTGGTAACAACAAGTAACTCTCAGACACCTCCTGTGCAGGGATGTGAGGGTGGAATAAGCCTAATAATGTAACTTGATTTTTATTGGTGTGGATGTTTTTGTTTTGTGTAATAATAATAATAATAATAATAATAATAATAATAATAATGATGATGATGATAAATGTTATTTATATAGCTCCTTTCATACAAAAACAATAGTCCAAAGTGCTTCACATTGATTAAAAATTAAAATACAATTTTAAGACAAGGGTGAAATAAGAAATGCATTAACATTTGATTGCACAAAATTCTAAAATTACAAAAGTACAAGATAAACTGATTATACATACATAAAAGCCTTGAAAAATTCAATGACTAATGTCCCAACTTATATACTATATATATATATATATATATATATATATATATATATATATATATATATATATATATATATATACAGATATTGTATTTGGAGGGTGGGAGTGTATCTAATTGCATAAACAGAATATAATCATAATTATTTCCTCTTTTGTGTGCCTGAGAGTTAGTGTGGTTGTGTTTTCATCATCTTATAATGATAGTTTATCTAGTGAGAGAGTGACTTGCATTCATGTCATGCACCACGTTGCAGTGTTTTAATTGTAACACAGCTCCAAACTGACATCTTCTTTTTCTACTTTATTGCATTTTGTCTTTTGTTCACTGAACTGAATTTTGTTTTATCACAAAAGGTGGAGTTTTTCCAACTTTCACAGCACAAAAAATGGCATCACCCTATCATCTGAGTGACAAAGATAATATGTGGTAATGATTGATCCCGACCTGTTGAATTCAAGCTCTACTGCTAAGTATGAAACACACAAATGCTAAGAATATGTCAATATATTTAGAGTAGTATGTGGAGCAGCATCGACAAATAACCTAGACATTAGATCAGACAGACTGGACTCGAGGTGAAGGTAAAGTCATTACTCACTCCCAGTGTGAATACTTTAGGTACAAAATATTAATGGGTGTAAATTTCCCTGTTTTTGCAGGTGGTTCTACTGATCTTAAATTATCCTTTAGGTGTACAGTCTAGAGGACAGCAACACACGACTGCCCCTTTTCCACTTTCTCTCTATCAGAGCATTTACCATCTGTAAAATATGTTTTTCTGATTACTGTATTGCCTTGGGTTTTCTCCTTGAGGATTTGTTTGGGTTATCTCCGTTTAGTCTTTGTAAGGACTTCATCTGATTGTACGAAGTGTATTTCTTTCTATATAAAAATGAGTTGGATAGAGTTCATTTACTAATCATTACCCTATTCTTTAAATGCATTTCATGAACAGTTATTAATTTAAACAACTTACAATTGACTGGCAGAGAGTCAGCCACCAGTTACCCAGTAACTATGTTCTCCAGTTCCTCACTACCTATGTCTTTGGTGTCTACATTCCCCAGTATCTATGTTTCCCAGTACCAATACTCCCCAGTACTACTGTTCCTGGTTCCTGTACCCAGTGTTGGGAAAGTTCACCTTGATTAGGAACTAGTTCAAGTTACTCAATATGAATTAGTTCAGTTCATCGTTCATTCTTCTAAATTATGAACTAGAAGTTCATGAATCCCAAAATGAACTTTTTCGTTCTTTTTTTGTGTTATTATTGTAAACTTATTATTAACCGTTCCTGACGTTATCCTGACCGTAGTCCGGAAATCAGGGGAAAATGCCGTCCTCCTCCCGGGGTTAACTTCCCTCTGCAGGTTCTTAGAACACAAGGAGCGGTTTCAGTGAGCTTCGTTTTCAATGTTTATTTCCAAGAACGGGACAACACCTGCTCCGGTCGCCAGTCACACTCTGTACATTTAACTATAACTATTGTGGAATTAACTATTCCACAACATTATGTTGCCAACATTTGTTCAGAATAATACAAAAATGACATCTATGATAATGCTGTGTTTTGATCCCATTTTATGCCTTATAGGACTCAATAATTACAACGTGATAAGAACAAAATGTGAACTACATAAGAGCGCAGTTCAATAAATGCCAGAATAACCGCGTTCACAACTTCCCGTTCATTTAGCAAAAGTGAACAAGTCGTTCACGTTCGTCAAAAATATGATATAGTTCGTGAACGATCGTTCAATGAACTCGTTCAAGTACAACACTGCCTGTACCAGTGTTCTTCAGTACCTATATTATTTGTTGGCTATGTTCCCCAGTACCTATGTTTCCCAATACCTGTTTCCCAGTACCTATGCAATGTGAAATCTACCCAGCAGATGCCAGTAAATATTACTCACAGAACCTTAAAAAAATATAACAAATATCTCCTCTGACATGGTTTCAAGGATCTTTCTTTTTCTTTTTTTTCCCCCCTGTCGTTGTATGTAACCCTTTACTGTTTTTACAGTCCACTAAAAAGAAGTTGTACCAACTAAGTAAACATTTGCTCTCATGCTCTGGTCATTGAACCAACCTTGTATCCTATGATACATACACCCTGACTTCTGCCATGGACACTGTTTCACCAAACCTTTCCCCTAGTGTGCTGTTTATTCTCTGACCTGATCTTAAATTAGTTTCTGTTCAGCCCTCTCTTATTGTTGCTCTGCAGTGTGAAGGTTGCATTCTCCGCTGCTATCTTTGTGGCTCTGCAGTTTCAGATTCCTTGATATTATATTTCAAATGCTGTAATCTCAGACCACAATCTGTTAATGGGGCTCCCTATTACTATAAATATTTAGTATTCTCTCCGGAATAAAGTGTTTGCTCTCATTTACTTGATTCACTGCTGGTCCATTTACATGATTCAAAGAATTTAGGTTCGGGTGGAAAATAGCGGTGCAATTTTTAGAGGGAGGCTGTGAAAGCATCTAGTATCTATGCTCATGGATATATTATCAACATTCATTTTGTTCCTCAGTCAAGGCCAGTCATGCTTTAAATGAGCAATGCAGACAGTTATCTCACATTAAACACACCTGTTTGAATAATTTACATGTATGTCAGTTAAAAAATTATTTTACAAGTAAGAAAATTGCAGTTTGTCATAAAACTACTAAAGTGAAAGACTATGAAAATACCTAAATATGAAGATTACACACCTGAAAGTTGCCAAGGAAACGTCATCATAACTATCTCTCACTGCAATCTGTTCAGAATCATTGAAGAGGATTCTACTGCGGTCATTTACACTTCTTCTAATATTTTTGACCCCGCTTTCAGAAATAGAAGTAAAAACAAAGGCAGCACTTGTTGTGATGTTGGAGACATATTTCACATATGATAAGATGAAAGACGTGACCTTTCTTTATTATCTTCTTCCTCTGGCTCATAAAATTGTATTTTCAATTGCTTAACTATATACTATCTGAATAAGGGTTCAATTCATGCACGACTAAAAATGTATTCATGATTTGCTCTTGACTACCATTCATATTTTGCTATAGTTAGGTCCCATGGTGCACAGTGGAAAGAACAGGACTTTGTCTCTATAGTTACATGTAAGGTCTAAATGCACATGTATAGACTACTTATGATTGCTAAAAGAGAAATAAACAACAATTTAGAATGGTTTTAATAGGTCACATAATATTGTTTCCAGAGACTCGACACGTTCTTAGAGATAATGTGTTTGTTAATCCAACCACACAGGACTCGAAGTGTGATCTCAAGGTCTCAATACAAAATGTTCCATTCACAAGCTCATCTGTGAGAGAGAGAAAGAGAGAGAGAGTTGTGAAATCACCTTTTTCTTTCTCTCTTTTTGGTTGTTTTTATACCTAACCATACTGGTATACAATTAAAATGCTTGCAGTATAAAACTAATGACATTTTACCATGTGTGTTATTGATAAAAAAAAACCTCAAGTCTTGAATCTTAGTTGGTTCAAGTTTCCAAGATAAGTCTGGGGTCAAAATGTAAAAGAGAATAGGTTTTACTCCAAAGAAATATTGGTCTCATATCTACCAGATTCAGATTCATGATTTAATTTGCTTTCCCAGTTCTGTTCCATAACAAGTAACAGACTGAGGTGTCGCACCAAGAGCGTGCGCCACGTCACAAATTCCATGAAAGAGACATAAAAGGAAAAACTAGCAGATGCACATTGAAGCTCAAACATGAACACAAATACAGATGACATTACCCAAGGTCATTGAGCTGAGATTTACCAGATCTACTTCAAAACACTGTCTGCACATTATGATCCATTCACTTTACAGATTCTTTCTAGTGGAATATTTACAAATCCCTTGTATACATGTACATAAACCACCATATATGTAGAATAACACACCATCATATATATTAAAAACATGAGCTCACCAGCACTTTTGTAATTTGTTTTCTGATTAATCTTATTAATGTATGTACGATCGAGCACATTTAATGTCTGAAGCAGATACTTAAAATAAAAGGTAGACTAGTTAAATCAGTGTAGTGAATTTGCAACAGATGAGTGCATTTCTGATATACAATAAGGCTATGTCTCAATATATGACTGAAAGTAATATGTGAATTAAAACACGTTTGTGGATTACCAATAAATTAGCAATTTTAGGAAATACAATGGCTTACACAACATTATATTAATCAAGTTTATCAAATGCATTGCAATTATATTCTGCAATAATAATAATAATAATAATAATAATAACCATAATATAAATAAATAACACAGTGGCACTTAGACACCAGACCAGACCAACCAGACATATACAATTACAGAGAGAAGGTTGTGAATATATCTTTTCATGGTGGGTCATTATTAAACTACCAGGTGTGTTATTATAGAGTGATCGTTGCTAAAATGAACATTGCTACAGATGTGCTTTTAGAGAGTATTTTTGAGATTTCTAAATAGAAATGTCACTAATGGAGGGATTGTTTCTAGGCTTTCCCTTTCAGTTGACTATTCCCTGTGTATATTATGTTACAGCTCAGCTGATTTTGGATTTTGCAAAGGGATAAGGAAATTGGAGGATCTGAATGACGATGAAAACACAAGGTATGATTAAAATAGGTCTTAAATTATGAACTCAGAAGTATACTGGGACAAATGGGGGATTATACTCAATACTGAGCCTATCATACCACTGTAATATACATGTTGGACTCTGTTTCTGTTTTATATAATACATCTTGTTAGTGTATGTTAGTAACCCTGTGTAGGAGCTCTGGGTGTTGTGTAGTGTAAGAGAAGCAATGCCCCAGGTCTGAAATGTGACGGAACATCAGCGATGCTGCAGGTGCTGTGTGAATCAGAGTGACAGTGAAAACATTGCATCAAGCATGTTTGAAATAATCCAATAATAAGAAACCCCATAAATGTCTACAATACTGGCATAATATGTGAGCAATCATGCTGAATACATAACATATGTTGCAGGTACTTAGATACATCATATGATTGGATCTTGAGTGATGCCAGGCTGATGATCAATGGTGTTATAGGCCAAGTACACCAATGATTTTAGAGGTCAAAAAGGTCATAACAGCTGTTCTCAGTCTCAGTCTTGCCTTTTTTTTGGTCTTGACACATCTAGCTATCTATCTATCTATCTATATATATATATATATCTATCTATATATCTATATATCTATATATATATATATATATATATATATATATATATATATATATATATATATATATATATATATATATATATATATATATATATATATATATATATATATATATATATATACAAGACAACAAGACATTCATGGAGCAGGGCAGAGAACATGGTACTGATGGAGTGTTACTACGGGAGTAACCCCAGTGAGAGAGGGTACATGCAGAGGATGTGGGAGAAATGGTTGCTTCGAAACCCCACATCCTCACTGACTAAGAAACAGCTCCTAGCTCAGTGTTCGAATATCCGCAATAAGAGGTTGCTATCACAGCTAGAGATCAATGAGGTACAGCGTTGTACCTCATCCACGGTACAAAGATGCTACGGCAAGGGGGAGCCAGGACGACAGGTCAGCTTGGGGGTGGTTTCACCACCACCCCCAAATATCGAGATTGGGTACCAAGCCCCAGAAAGACTAAACACAAGGGCAGCTGACCTGAGAAAGAGAATCATGAAATCCTGGGGGAACACAACTACCTGCTTGCCAAGGCTAAAGAACAAAGTACCAGACCAGTCTCTACTGGAGGACCTGAACACTGCACTGCAAACTATCCCTACCACTACCATCACTGAGACCAATCAGCTGATGTATGCAGCAGCAACCGTAATCCTTGAGATGCTTGGCTACAAGATGAACAGCCAGAGCAGCCAGAAGGTTGCCCCATGGAGGAGAAGGCTAGAGGCAAAGATCATGGCAGCACGGAGAGAAGTCAGTGTTTTAACAGAACTAAGCAGAGGTGTGAATCTGAGGAAAGAACTGCCCAAGAAATACAACAAACTGTCCACAGCTGAGGCACTGGAGACTGCTAAGCAAAGGCTCACAGCACTAGCTACCCGCCTAAAGAGATACACAAGAGAGGTAGAGGCCAGGAGAATAAACCAGGTGTTCTCCACCAACCCAGCTAAGGTCTACTCTCAATGGCAGGGGGGCAAGGTGACAACAGACCCACCTAGGGCTGAAACTGAGCAATACTGGAAGAGCATCTGGGAGAAGGAGGCAACACATAACACCAATGCCCAATGGCTGACAGACTTACAGGCAGAGCACAGCCAACTCCCAGAACAAGACCCAGTAGTCATCACACTAGCAGACATCCAAACCAGAGTGTCCAAAATGAAGAGCTGGACAGCACCAGGGCCCGACATGATTCATACCTACTGGCTTAAGAAACTGACAGCACTCCATGAACGCCTAGCAGCACAGATGAACCAGCTGCTGATATTGGGAAACCACCCAGAGTGGCTAACCCAGGGCCGGACAGTCCTCATAATGAAGGACCCCCAGAAGGGAACAATACCATCTAACTACCGGCCTATAACCTGCCTCAGCACCACATGGAAGCTTCTATCAGGCATCATAGCGACTAAGATGAGTAGGCACATGGAGCAATACATGAGCAGAGCACAGAAAGGAATAGGCAACAACACCAGGGGAGCCAAACACCAGCTACTGGTTGACAGGGCAATTGCCCGAGATTGCAAGACGAGGAACACCAACCTGTGCACTGCCTGGATTGATTACAAGAAAGCCTATGACTCAATGCCACATACATGGATACTGGAATGCTTAAAACTGTATAACATCAACAGGACACTAAGAGAGTTCATCCAGAACTCAATGAGGCTGTGGAAGACAACTCTGGAGGCCAACTCAAAGCCAATTGCACAGGTGAACATCAGATGCGGCATTTACCAAGGAGATGCTCTGTCCCCCCTGCTGTTCTGCATAGGCCTAAACCCCCTCAGCCAGATCATCTCAAAGAGTGGCTTCGGATACCAGTTCCGAAGTGGAACATCCATCAACCACCTCCTCTACATGGATGACATCAAGCTGTATGCCAAGAATGAGCGTGACATTGATTCCCTAATTCACCTCACCCGGATCTACAGCAAAGACATTGGGATGTCATTCGGACTAGATAAATGTGGGCGGATGATATCTAGAAGAGGAAAGGTGATCACAACTGAAGGGGTTGACCTACCTGAAGGGAATATCACAGATGTGCAGGAAAGTTACAAATACCTAGGGATCCCACAGACAAATGGTAATCATGAGGAGGCAGCTCGGAAGTCAGCCACAGCCAAATACCTACAGAGGGTAAGACAGGTCCTGAAAAGTCAGCTGAACGGCAAAAATAAGATCCAGGCCATTAACACCTATGCCCTGCCAGTAATCAGATACCCAGCTGGGATAATATCCTGGCCACTGGAAGAGATACAAGCCACTGATATCAAGACAAGGAAACTCCTTACCATGCATGGAGGGTTCCACCCCAAGTCCAGTGTCCTGAGGCTGTACACTAAGCGAAAGGAAGGGGGCCGAGGACTAGTAAGTGTCAGAACTACTGTCCAGGAGGAAATGGCGAACCTCCAGGAATACATCAAGAAAATGGCCCCCAATGACCAACTGCTAAGTGAATGCCTCAGGCAACAAAAGCCCAGTAAGGTCGAGGAACCAGAGGGGCTATCATGGAGGGACAAACCCTTGCATGGCGTGTACCATCGACAAATTGAGGAAGTGGCTGATATGGAAAAGACATACCAGTGGCTGGAAAAGGCTGGACTAAAGGACAGCACAGAGGCGCTACTCATGGCTGGACAAGAACAAGCCCTGAACACCAGAGCAATAGAGGCCGGGGTCTACCACATCAGACAGGACCCAAGGTGTAGGCTGTGTAGAGAAGCCCCTGAAACAGTCCAGCACATCACAGCAGGGTGTAAGATGCTGGCAGGCAAGGCATACATGGAGAGGCATAACCAGGTAGCGGCCATACTGTATAGGAACATCTGTAAAGAGTATGGACTGGAGGTCCCAGGGTCAAGATGGGAGAACCCCCCAAAGGTGACAGAGAACAAACAGGCCAAGATCCTGTGGGACTTCCAGATCCAGACTGACAAGATGGTGATGGCCAATCAGCCTGACATAGTGGTGGTGGATAAACATGAGAAGACAGTGGTGGTGATAGATGTAGCAGTCCCCAGTGATAGCAACATCAGAAAGAAAGAACATGAGAAGCTTGAGAAATACCAAGGGCTGAAAGAAGAGTTAGAGAAAATGTGGAGTGTGAAGGCAACAGTGGTACCAGTAGTGATCGGAGCATTAGGGGCAGTGACCCCCAAGCTGGGAGAATGGCTCCAGCAGATACCAGGAACAACATCAGAGATCTCTGTACAAAAGAGCGCATTGCTAGGAACAGCTAAGATCCTGCGCAGAACCCTCAGGCTCCCAGGCCTCTGGTAGAGGACCCGAGCCTGAAGGAGACACCGCCCACGTGGGGCGAGAGGAACATTTTTTTTTTTTTTATATATATATATATATATATATATATATATATATATATATATATATATATATATATATATATATATATATATATATATATATATATATATATTAAAGTCGCTCTTTCACTTTTAAGCCCTTTCCTGATATAATCAACTCATATTTCTATCTAATAGAATCAAACCTAAGGGAGTATCAGCAAAGTATATATATATATATATATATATATATATATATATATATATATATAAAGTTTCAACACCATTTGTGCCCACATGTCCCATACTCATTAAGTGAAACTCCATAGTGGACGTATAGTCATTATAGGTTGAACAGATACCCAGTGCATGTAAATTCACATCACACCAGTAAGTGATGATACTTGTCATACTTTGTTAGCAGTAAAAGCATTTGATGGCCATAACTAATGACGTTCCATATGTTGAGCTGAGGAACAAAGACCACACCTCATCACCCAAGGTAATTTCCCATCCAAGCCTTTTAAGGTGTTTTTTTTTTCTCCTCTGCCTTTTACCTTCCCTAACCGTTCCTCTTTCAGCTGAAGAATCACAGGGGGATTCAGTAGAGCCTGAAGACTCACAATGCTCCCTCACCCTGCACCTCAAGTCTCAGTATAACTGTTCCCTGCTTTTTATTTTTAATAAACCAAACATTAAGTTTCCCATAGGTGTATTCTTTATGAAAAAGTGCAAATGCAATGTCTTTAGGGGATTACCACAGATAATCTTTTATTGTTGTAATCTTTTGACCCAACTATTTGTTTTATCTTTGAACGTGAGGAAAATGACCAAAAACCTTGTTTCATTTCGTCAGAGATTATCTGAATGAATTCATTGCAATAACTAAATCCATAGTAAAATGTCATATATTCAGTCCTGCTGGGATGTGATGTGCTTTAATGGGCCTATTTTAATAGCAGATTTCTGCACTTGCAACCCCACTTACAAAAGTGGACAAAAAAATTGGTTTGACTTGAGCACGTTGTGAGTCAGTTTTTACATTTAATATATCTCAGAGTGCTTAAAACCACTTGCACTGCACTACTAAACTACTTTTAGAACATAATAATAATAAAATTGTTGTTGTATAATGTTGTCCTTCCTCAGACCATATTTGGAGGGATACAAACAGGGGCTCATTTGAGCCAGATCCTGACAGAACAGGACCTCTTGATTTTGATCCCCCTGTCCCCTGTGTTCTGGGAATTATTTGTGCAGATCCTAGCCTAGCTGCACTATAACTATTTATTACACGTATAGGTCTAAGAATGCTTCATAGGTCGGGGTTATCTAAAAGGTTACCTTTCAAATCAGTGCAATAGAATAGATAAATAAAATAAAAAATAAGAGCAAAATGCAGACAACTTAGAAAAAAGAAAGAAAAAAAAAAGAGGGAAGAAGAAAAAAGGGAAAAGAAGTAGGGAGGGAGGAAAAAAGAAAACAATAAACAACAAAAAAAACTGTATTTGTTACCTACTTTCCTATCTGCTCATTTGTTTTTAGTTGGTTTTTTTTTGTATATATGTCTATGTTTAATACTTCAGTTATTGATTATTGGTATTGTTATTGTTATTATTTTATTTATCATCATTTTTGTACTATGCACTATATTGCTACAAGATGAATTTAGGTTGTTGGGGAAGTCAAGAAGGGGTAGGATTAAATAAGTTTATGCTTCATCCTACTCCTTTTCGGACATGTCATTGTTATTATTATTATTGCTGTATTGATTATTGTTGCACTTTGCACATGTTCGAAATAAATCATTCAAATCAAATCAAATCAAATCAAATCAATAGGACAGTACTACAACCAATCGGTGTAATCTTTAGGATTAGACGCCGGAAAGTTCAGGAGTCTGGAGAAAGTTACGAATGACTAGACAAAAATTGGGGATTATGGATCTTAACAACAGTTGTCGCTTCTGTAAAAAGAATTGAAAGATTACTGACGTTTTCTCACATTCTTCAGTAATTTTTGATAAAAGGAAATCATGTTATTCTTCTATGGGTGTTACGGTTGTTTGGCTCAGAGTCCGAATCGTT
Source organism: Siphamia tubifer (assembly GCA_020466265.1). Classification (NCBI taxonomy): domain Eukaryota; kingdom Metazoa; phylum Chordata; class Actinopteri; order Kurtiformes; family Apogonidae; genus Siphamia; species Siphamia tubifer. Next base: position 45,118,372 of record CM035785.1, on the reverse strand, counting down.
GCGGCGTCACTTTGTTACACCCGCCCTCTGACTCTATACTTCACTGTGATTCGTCGGCTAGTTTCAGAGCTGGCAGACGTGTGAAAGAGCTGGTGAAAGAGCTTCTAATTCTGAAAGTCGACATAAAATATCAACAAACGCATTGTTGTTGTTAAAAAAAATACATCAGTCAAATTAAGCATTAAAACAGGCCATTTACATTACAGGCCATGCAAACTCATTAGAGCTCTTATTATGCTATAGTGGTGTGTTGTGGCAGTCATTTAAAATCCATTACTCATTTAACATTTTTTTAACACATTTTTAACACTTCCATGAATAAATCTCTTGAAAACTAATTGGAAGTCACACTCCATGTCTCTGGTAGACAATCTTACTAAATGACAAGTAAAGGTGTGCCATTGGTGGAGCTCCTCAGCAGACTCCCCACTCTGTGGTAGCAGTGATGCACCCCTCTACACTTTCAACAGCTTCAACACATATACATCTCCTCTTTCCTGTAAAGATTCAAGGCACAGTTTGATGTGGAAGACAAAACCGTCACTGTGAATAATGTATGAGTTGATGTGTTAAAGTATGCTAATACATTATGGTTTGTACTATATCTTTGTAAGGTGGGTTGAGGAAGATGGATGTTACACAGTGGCATTATACAGTGTGTTAAGTGATCCAGCTTTGTTTGTCTGCACTTATAACACAGAAAGTACAGCAGTTCTCAGGCTATGTTTAGATCTGAATCTGCATTACACAATTTTTAAAGGATTCATCACAACAAAGAGAAAATGAAAGTGGAAATTAAAGGTGGGATGCAGTACGAGACCTTAGAAAAACAGTTTGAGCAAGCTACATTTTAATATACACAGCTCAAAGTCCAAACCCCTTTCTTTAAACATTGTCCCAAAGCCACACCTCCAGAATAATGTCACATGCAATACTTGTTCTTGAGGGTTCATGTGTGCTGCACAGCAACATTCCACCCGGTTCTGTTTCAAGCTTCAGTCTGGTTTGAGCTGTGGTTAAAGGTTTGGGCTCAGCTATGACACTGGCTCCGGTCCATACATACCTTATTCAGTCGCCTCTAACCCCCCTGCTCTTACAGAACTGCCCCAGTTCATACGTACCTGACTAACATTACATTTCCAGTTTTTCTGCCATCTTTCCATCCTAATATTGCTAATATATTTACCTAAGGACTGGCTTTGTTTCCCGTACTAGTGCTCCAAGCCTCTGAGAATTCACAATTTATGCAGGAAGGGTTCATGCAGAGGGGGGAGGGAAAAATGACAGTTGAGTTTGATGGACATATCACTGTTCAATCATTTCGAGTGGGCTCCCAAAATGTTTGGATGGTCTTTGTTTCAGTCCTATCCGGTCCACAAACTGACTATTTATTTATTTATTTTTTGTGTTATAGCATTTAATCAATTGACTATAATTGGGGTGTATAGGGGATTTTTGCAATATAGAGTAAAAGATCCTCCAGGAAAGCATGTTGCACCCCACTGTTAATGTAGCTATAGCAATAACATGCATATCCTGCATGATCCCATCTACCAAAACAATCTATTCCTCTGATCCAAAAGATGATCCAGAACTGAGATTATATTGAATTTCTAAATCAACCTCATTAAACTTGGTCTCAGTTGAACACAGTACTTCAGATTTGGTTCCTAGTATTTCATATTAAACAGTAGTTGTTTTCTATAATCAAAAGTTTCCGTGCCTCTATCGCTAAACCTTTCTTCTTACTATTTTTTTTTGTTATTATTAGCTTCTTATTACAAGAAAGAAGAAGGGCACATGTTTGCTACTATAACAATATAATAAGTTCCTGTTCATCCACCTACACATTCTGTGTCTAGGGGAGAACCTTCGCTGAACTTGGTGCAGTCTAAGACTAGTTTCTGCTTCAATGAGGTTCATCATCTTAGTCATTATTTCCTATTAGCATCAGAAGTTTTGATTGATTTTCTTGGGTTAATGTGAAATTGAAGTTTCATTACTTCAGCTTGTGTATCAGCATTTTATTTTTATGTATTATATTATATTTGATCTCATCTTATCACAATTCTTTATGGGTATTCTGGTTTCTCTTTCCTCGGTGTAGTATTTTTCAATTACAGGAGGTCGAATGTCACTTAATATTACCGTCTATTATACAAGTGACAACTGATATGTTACTCAAGTTGAGAAACATAGATACAAGAAAAAGTCTTACCACATCTGCTTAAAGTCAAATGACAACAACACTATAGCATGTCTATTCTCTTTTTTTTTCCCCATAATAAAAAGCTGACAATATGCCGTATACAATAGCACAAAATGGGAGCACAGAAGTAAACAAACCAACAAATCAACTGACAAGTAGGAGAGAACAAAAGAGCACTGTCATGACTGTCACAATAAGATGATATTATATATAACCTAATGAGTAAGGCTGTAACAGTGTATGTATTCGTGCTGAACCATTGAAAATAGATGTTCGTTTCGGTACAGAACAAATACAGTCCATGTGTATGTGAGTATATGTATATAATGCGGAGGTGATGGTAGAAAAAAGACTTGAGGTTGAACAACAATTTACCGGTACTTCCGCATACATGCCTATGACACGGTAATGAGGCGTCTCTGATTGGCTCAGAATGCGTGAAGGAACACTCCCCCCTCTCATCTCGCTTTGTGAGTAGCATCCAGCAGTAGCAGAGTAGCATGTAGCTAGGTTTTGTGCTGCCGTTTGTTTAGAAAACGTGCAGGAAAAACTAGAGAGCACATGAACCAGTTTGTTCCGCTGTTTTTTTTTTTTTTCAAGCTTGTGCAGCAGCTACTGTGGCGCCGTCTTCTTTTGTAGATGCTAATGCTAATGCTACTTCAGATTCTCTGCAATGGGAGACAGGCTTAACCCCACATGGGTGACGCCAATGTCCCCGTGACATTTAGCGGACAGTTGTTTGTTTCTCTGTTGTTTTCTATGAATGGTAAACACAGCCAGTGGAGGGGACACACCACGCAGCATGTGTTGGTAAGTCGGGGTGAGTCATCAGATTGAAAAAGGAATGACACCTTAAGATGTTTTTTTACTGTTTATTTTTAATTTCAACATTTAAGTAATCATTTAAGAATATATAATTTAACTTACTGGTACCAAACAGCACTTTGAATTATTTCCATTTTTATATTGACCTTTTTTTTTGGTTTAATAAATATCGTGCTGAGGAAGAAAATAGTTTTGCATTTTGTTTCCATACTGTAAAGAAAATGAACTGAACTGTGACTTCAAAACCGAGATGCGTACCGAACCGTGATTTTTGTGTACCGTTACACCTCTAATGAGTAGTGAGCTGTGCAACACAACAAATAAATAAAATTGTAGCTGACGATAATCCCATTCAGAAAGAGGAACAGTATAGTTAAAATTAAATAAATAAGACCAATGACCATACTAATAACAATAACAACAATCATGTCATATTATTTGTAAATGATGGTTTTATCACAACAACAAATAATAAGAATGGTGCATACACATTTCTGTTCACCCCCCCCCCCCCCCCCCCACCCCCCATTATGGACCAATCTCTATTTTAAATGGCAAAGAAACATCAGAAAATCCAAATGCGAAAACAAAAGAATAATACTCATAACCAAAACTTAATGGCCATGGTTAAACCAGTATAATTTTTATAAAAATATTTTGTAAATAGGTCTTTAAAATTAAAAAAAGGTCCAGGAGCAAATGGTACCACTTAGAATCATTGTCTCTTTGACTTTTAAACATGTTCTCTAATAAGAATTCTAAGTTTTCACTGATTTCCTGGATTAATGTGTAATTAACTTTTCAAATGTTTGTACTTTCTTCACTCCCTTTACTTCAATTTTTACATTTGTAATTATCTTTCTCATAATTAGTTAAGTTGGTAAAGTGTAAGTTTGGTGTTATTAAGTTGTTTGTTAGTGTTAGAAATGTTATTAATGAGTGAGGGTGGTGCAATGAATGCAACTATTCTCATCACATCTGATGAAAGCTTTGCAAAAATAAAACTAAGACAAAGAATAACAATAACAGCTCATCAACAGCTTTATGTGATGACCAGTGTAATGAGCATAGTTATTGTTTTGGGATAATTACCAAAGTTTTGAACATATTCATTCAGTATGTTGGTCCTTTAAATCAAAAATAGCAAGGTTTTGTCTGAAGACTACTTGTTCAAATAACAATGTGTGTATATTGCTGTCATATAATCTTCAATGGGAACAATGTGTCTCAAGACTCAATAAAATGCACAAGAGGGTAAAACATTGTTCATTAATAATTCCTAAATGAGAAGCAGAACCCATGACCAAAGACTGAGGCAAATAAAAAAAGAATAAAATGTTTATAGACATGCATAATGTACAATTAACCCCTACATTTAATTAATTTGTCTCCTTTGTGTTTCTCTTTCTTCTTCTCCTCTTATGCAATGACTCTCCAATAAAAAAAACAAACATGACAAAAGTAATATAATGCATGTGACAAAACAGAAAGAGAGAGAAAGAGACTGGGGTAGACAGTGGGGAGTAGGGGGCAACACATGGGTGTAATTGATGAACAGCATGAACAGTACAATGCAAATGTGTTTAACAACCATATATGTGCACTACTGAGCATTAACATGTTTCATGGTGACCAGTTAAATATAAGTATTTAAATGATCAGGTGTGATGGATCACGTACAAACCAATAGATGTTAGAATGGTCTATGGTTATACCATCCAACCCTCATCAAATTCACTCCATCCAGATCAGATCAGATCAGATTTTTTTTTCTAATTTGAACAATGAAATACAAGTAACAAAACTATTTTTAAAATGTAAGGTGTAGAAAGTACAGATAAATGAAAAAAAAAATATTACTCTGTAGTATTTCACAGAATCACTAAGTTTATATTGGTACCATGGAAACAGCAAGAAAGGAGGAAAAAAGAGCAACTCAACTGTAGCCATATTTTAGAAGTACAATAGTAACCATTAAAACATGTGATATAGGGCTTTACTGAATGTCAATATTTAACAATATTTAACAGTCTGTTATTTTGTTATGGGTTATGTTCTCATTATAATTTCTGACATCACTAAAATATTTTTTACATGTATCCACATGCTATTAGTTAAAACAAGCTGAAAGCTATAAGTGTTGTTATTACACGTAAAAACCTGCTAAGGCAGCATGAGAATGATATAGTATGCAATATTTCAGCAGAAGAATGACCAATGACCATGGTTAGCACTGGAGGCAGGTATTTTCCTCTACTTCCTGCTGTTTAGTCTCAGAGGGTTTTGATGTGCCCTGTATAATGGTCCATGATGCTGTCCGTTGGGTAGCTCCAGGCCTAATGGCCATCCAATCAGCGGTACATTTTCCATCAGAGGAGGTACTCCAGGCTATTGGATATAGCTTCAGCCCACTTGCTGTATCACCTGCCTGTAGCCATGTGGCTGTAGAATGGATGGCAGTCACATTTGCATAAAACAGAATTGGGAGAGGATTATTTGCGCTGGAAATTGTTCCTACCAGTTCAACTGCAAGTCATGTGGGACCACAGAGGACACTAGAATGTGTTTACTGTCCTGCTTGGGTCAGCACAGGTCCTGTGGTGAGGCTTTTCTAATCCTGAGTCATTGTAGATCCTGATAGGTGGAGTTTTTTCCCTGCTTGGTTTCACCTGTGCAATTCATAGTGATATTTAGAGAACCAGTGCAGAACCCAGAGGCCAGCACAACAGACACATTCCTGAAAGATGTAGGGTAGAATGAAAATCTACATACACGCATAGGACCAGGAAAGACTGATAAAAGGTCACAAGCTAAATAAAACCCAGATGTAAGGCAGATTGTTCTGTCAGTCTGTCCACATTATAGATATCATACTCATATTCGTATCACTTCAAATTCGTCTTCCGCTTTATCTGGCTCCAGGTCGTGGGGGCAACAGCCTCAGCTGGCTCCTCTCAACATGGAGGAGCAGCGGCTCTACTCGGATATCACCCTATCTCTAAGGCTGAGCCCGGCCACCCTGTGAAGGAAACTCATTTTGGCCACTTGTACCCGTGTCTCATTCTTTGGGTCATAACCCAAAGCTCATGACCATAGGTGAGGGTTGGAACGTTGATCGACCGGTAAACCTTCGGGCTTAGCTCCTTCTTCACCACAACAGATGGGTTTTACTGCAAATGTTGCCCCAATCCACCTGTCAACCTCATGCCCCATCCTTCCGTCACTCGTGAATATGATCCCGAGGTACTTGGCACAACCTTCCCCCTGACCCTGAGAGGGCACTGTACCTTTTCCAGCTCAGAACCATGGCCTCAGACTTGGAGGTGCTGATCTTCATCCCAGCCACTTCACACTCAGTTGCGAACCGCTCCAATGAGAGCTGGAGGTCGCTGCCCGATGATACTAGGAGGACCACATCATCTGCAAAAAGCAGAGACGAGATCCTCCCGCCACCGATCTCAACCCCCTCCCCATCCCAGCCGCAGCTAGAAATTCTGTCCATAAAAGTTATGAACAAAACTGGTGACAAAGGGCAGTGCTGACGGAGTTCAACCCTCACCAAAAAACAGTCCAACTTATTACCGGCTATGCGGACCAGGCCCTCGGTCCTTCGGTACAGGGATCAGATGAATAGCTATAGATATAAATGTTATATTCCAAAACAGATTTTTCTATAATAAGACACCAATCAACTATTAAATTATCATGTTCAGTTACGGAGCTTCTGATTCGTCTAAGGTGGTGATACATTTCCTCACCACTTCAGGATCAGTGATAATGACTTTGTGGAGCCAGATGTGCAGTAGGATGAATCTGAGGAGGATGAAACTAACCATCCAACGAAGGAGAGGCTAACATCCAGTATCAGTCTCTGGAACAATATTCTAGAAAGAATGACTCCTGCTGCCTTGGCTCTAGTTATGCTACAATTGCAACATTACAGGAGAATGATTATTAAGCCCCCCCCACCCAAACATCCTCCAACTGCTCTGTTAGTGCAAAGGTGCAATCTCTGGTTCTCAGTGATCCACCTCCGAGACCATCACTTTTCACCTCTTCTCACTGCAGGAACATTTATTGACTGATTTCACTGAATGTCTGTCGGTATGTGAATGCAACAGATGTTCCTCTGTTCAGACTTAAACTACCTTTCTCTTTTCTTCAAATACCCCTTTGTAAACCTGATTTTGTGCATATCTAAAAACCTTTTGATATATCATTTCTACCAGATGTAGACTTACACTGTGTGCATGTCAAATAAATTGCTGCCAAACTAGAATAATATAAATTCTCCATGCCTTAGTTGGCAAATGATTCATTCAGAAAAAGGCCTATTACAGAGGATCAGATCAAACAGAATAGGAGTTATATGTTTACACAGCATGCCATGCGCACACTAATGTTACGTTTAGAATAAGATTTGAATAATATTGAAGTGCATCAGTGGATTAGACATCTATTGCACACTGTTGGATGCACAGTTTGTCTTTGCTCTGGAGAATGCTCCTCATTACCCTTCTGCCCATGTAATGTAGTAGAAAATGAAAAAAAAACAACAAAAAACATTAGAACCTCTTTGTCTGCATCTTGTTTTTGTCACAAAAACACAACAAAGTACATTGAGCAACCAGTCATTTTTATGGACTCATGATTTGTAGTTACATTTCGGAGCATACAAAACCAATGTGAATTAGTTCAATGATTTCTATGGTAAAAATCCAACTTTTGATCAGGGTTGTTAATGTGTATGTTCGTACATCATATTTTTAGGTTTCTCTTTTCACGACGAGGACACGAGTCGCATCTGTCAAGGCTGAGGTTGCTCATTAATAGGTGGACACCCAGATAAAAGATTTTCATTTAAATGTAAATCAGAAGGGTAACAAATCCATTATAGTCATTTGGAAAAGGACTGCTCTCTTTCCATCCTATGCCATATCTCAGCTGGGGTGACTTTACTACTTCTCATTCCGGCCGAGGCGACGCCACTGTCTAAAAGCTTCAGTGACAACAAATTATGGCTGGATGCTGGTGGACAATGCTGTGAAGATGGCCTCTTTTGAAAGTTATATTTTAATAAGCATCTCTATGGACAGAGGCAGCAGGCCTGTTATTAATCGGTTGATGCCTAACAGTGCTGTTTCTTTAAAATGTCAATCTACTGTATGTGGAATCCATTAGCCTACCCTGCTGCACATCTTAATAACATTCTCTTCAAAAAGGGTTCAGCAAGCACCCTGATAATGGCTGTATTTTTAAAGGCAATATTTCCTGGCTCTGTTGAATGTCACAGCTGCACAACAATTGGCTATGTTCATCAACAGAGATTGACTTTTTAGATTAATGATGTAATTACCAAATTTATTACATAGGAAATATTAGAAATCTTCACTAAATGTCAAAACCAAATCGCTTGTGCTGGGCTGAAAGTATCTGCTTCATCTTCTATGTTTTAATAAATTTCTTCTTCTTCTTCCTAAAATCAAGTTAAATGTTCCATGAATAAAATGTAATAAGTTGCAGGTTATAACCAACTTTTTAAACCAGGCATGGGCAAACCATTCCACAAAAGGCCGGTGTGGCTGCAGAGTTGTTTTTTTTTTGTTTTTTTTTGTTTTTTGCAACCAAGCAGCAGCACATCGGAGTTGATTCAATTAATCAACTGATCAACTCAGTCTTCAGAGAGTTGATTGGTCAAACTGTGGACTTTTGGTTGGTTGGAACAAAAACCTGCAGCCACACCAGCCCTTTGTGGAATAGTCTAAACAGTGGTCAGGACATAGATAGATAGATAGATAGATAGATAGATAAATAGATAGATAGATAGGTAGATAGGTAGGTAGGTAGGTTGAACTCTACTGTCATCATACAATTGTACAATGAAATTTGTCCTCTGCATTTAACCCATCCTTCTACACATCCACATGAGGGAGCATCGTGGTGTTAAAATGAATAAATCCCTAAAAAGAAGACGACACATAAAAACATGTCTTTGTCAAAACACACCATTTTCAGAGTGTAGTTGCAGCTCAGAGGTTGTTGTTCTTTGTGGACCCATCAAAGCAATATTACACAGATACCAGAAGGAAGGAGAATGACAATCCTGTCACAGCATGATGGAAATATTCACTCTTATTCTGGTAGAGTACTTTCAGCCTGCCAGACTATGTCAAGGACAGCGTGATCTCCCAAAATATGTGGTTTTTTTTTTTTTTTTTTTTTTTTGGCAATAACTCAAGAGTTTATACTCCAGTAATTCCACACAAATGTGTTGCGGAATGACATGATGGAGTGGTTAATATCCAGAAGGCAGTGGTGGGTGGTCGGGGGTGTGAGGGAAAATGACCACAGTAGTTATGAATTTCTCTGCAGAGCCAAATTTTTTATTGTGAATACCTGTTATTTTAATGTTTGATTGAATTCCACCTATGTTTGAGTGTTTGTTTTTTACACAAAATTTGATGACTTACAGCATTTGACCTCTTGTATTCCCATTATTCAGTCAATCTCGAACGTAACCACTCAGTTGCTATTTCAAGGTCTTATACTAATTAGAGCTGAATAGAAAAGTGGTCTTTTAGTCTCATAAATTAAATTCATTACACGGACTGACGGAACAAGGCACAACCTTGTCACCTGTGACATTTGGAGCAGGTTGATCATCGGTTTCATGTTCATTCTGGCATCCTCAAAGTGCTTGAGTCTCAATCCTTACTTCCAACACAAGACAATCTGAAAACCCAGTAAATATCTAATTACCTAAGCAAAAAAATGTCAACAGTTTGGAACTAGAACTAGCACAAGTATTGTTTTAACTAGTGTTCCACTGAAAAATAGCCTGATCAGCAATTGGAAAAATATGCCGATTAAAAAGCTGATCACATAACGTAAATTACAAGCAACCATTTTCAAACTTGCAAACACGCTAAGGAACAGGTGCATCTCATCTTGACTGTTTCTGTATTATTCAAAATATAGTTAATTAATTAATTAATTAATTAATAATAGAAGTTTGGGACCATTTTACGGTGCAACAGTGTGCGAACGGCACAATAGCATTAGCATCCGAAGCCAACACATCCACACTTCAATGGCACTTCGTCAAAGTAGACTCAGAGCTTCTATGTTTTGCTAACTGCAGAATACTAGCATCTGTTAGCATGTAGCCTCAGTGGTGAGTACTAGCGCCAGATTGTCCATCAGTTTAGGATTTGAAAACTTGCCTATTATAAGTTAATGTAGGGGGATTGTAAAAATGTATTTAAAAAAAAATTGAGCTTTGACTTATTTTTTGCAAAATGTAATGATATCTGTTCTGAGTCACCGGCAATCTATAAACCCAGTTTGGTGTTAAACCCAAAACCATACTAATTGTTTCCTGTTTGGGGGAAGGGTAATAATAAAATAAAAGTATATTGTACCCTTTTTATGATCCTTGCTATTCTGCCACCTCAAACAAACACATTTTTGCATTTTGAAAAAGTTATGATAAATGTTATGTTATGTTATGAGCCACCCAGTACAGGAAATATAAAATGTCATGTCTGGATCTGGGTACAGTTGGAGCGTGGGCACAAAGTCTGTGTGGTGATTGATCACAGTTTGGGGAAGGGGTGGTGGGGTGGGGGGTAGTGTTACTAGTAATGGAGAGTTGAAATGTACTGATGAAATTGTGGATTTTCTTTTGTACTGTCACATTTTCAAGGAGAAGATGGTGAAAGCTCAAAGTGTCAGCATGACACTGGCCCACAGCATGGTTCCCCACAGACACAGCCTCTCTGAAGGAGCAACCAAGCCTGATGTGAACGTAATCCAGTACTTCAGACCTGCATAAGATGGAGGAACATCGGGTGTCCTAAATCAGGCAGCTCGGAGAGGTCAGGAAAGTGAAATAACATCCCAGCAGAGACCTGTGCAACTTTGTTCAACAGAAAACAGCCTTGATCCTTGTGGGCACTTCTTACAGGTTCACAAACACACACACACACACACACACACACACACACACACACACACACACAAACACAATAGTCTGACATTGACACAGTTTGGTGACTTTGTAATCATATGTTTACACTTGAGTATGTATAGCATAAGTTGTTTCACGTAGTTCTTACAGTTTAACATTTTGAGAAACACACACACACACACATACTCGTTTCCATGTCTCATGAGGACCAAGTTTTTAATCAAGTAGCCATTAAATAAAATAAATAATAATAATAATACAATTATTAAATTAAAAATAAATACATAAAAAATTATGAATAAATAATAATAATAATATTTTTTAAATAAAAATAAATAAGAATAATAATTAAAACATAAATTAATGAACAACATAATCATTTTTAGAAATAAATAAAAAAAGGAAAACACATCTTCAAGCCTTTGAAAAACCTTTTTCCGCCATGCTTTATGAGGACATCTGGGGAAAAATAGGGTGGATTTATAGGACCTCATTGTTTATATTTTACTAGTGGGGACTTTTATATTTAACCCTTGTTGGGACCTGAATTTTGGTCCCCATAGTGTCAGAGGTCCCGATGATGTGACTGTGTAAACACATAAATGTCCCCAGAAAAATGTGAATACAAGCACCCACACACACACACACACACACACACACACACACACATACACACATTGTCAGTTCCGTCTTCTACTTCTATCCCCAGACTTACACCTCTTTAATAGTACATCCCTTAAAAGTACCTGGGTGTGTATTTCCTTTTGCTTCTATTAATCGGATTATTGATCATTCTGGCAACTGCAACACTTCTATAAACCAAATGAAGGCTCTACTCAAAGTGTGCTGCGTCAGTGCAGAAATGCATTTAGATGACTTCATTCCGCTAAAGTTTCTCTGAGCTAATACATCTATCTCTTCCATTCACTTTACCCCTCTTAGGTTATCTAATGATTTAATGTCCAAGGTGACGTTTGGTGAATAGTAGCTTCTTCTTAGAAAACCTCTATCACTGTTGGCTTTGTTCACCGGGAGCTACCTGAGAAATAGAAGAGTATTAATGGAACTCCAAGCATAAAAACAGATAATTATTCATTATAAACATGCTAGTAAGATTTAATATGACTGCAAATAAAAGTTTGCCGCCCTATTCACAAGAATAAGACCAGGGGGCTTCAAATAATTATTGTGAAGGTTGTTGAATAATGAGGATCACAACCTGACAACACTCCAAACATTTCAGATCAATATGTTTTTTAGTTTCTCACTTACTTTCCTCTGAAATATTAGGACTTTTGCAAATTATAACAAAATGATAACAATTGCTTCATCTGCATAGTTTCTGCTTGCTGACATTAGGGTTTGGGTGTCTAAGATGCTATGTTTTTAAGAAAACGTATACCAGTCATGTCTCGGGAGGGTGACCAAATGAGGTTGGCTGAAATTCGGGACAGGGGTGGGGTGAGGGGGGGTGGTTGGCGCTGTACTGACATATATGGTCAATAAAAAATATAAGAAGTTCCAAGCTTGCCAAATGAATGTTATTCAAGTATTTAATAGTCTATTAATCAAATATCATTAATACAAACATGCAATGCACATAGAATTTACCTTGAAATAAACATTGTTGAATGTTACACATATAAATAAATTAAAATAACAGTGTTGAATGTGGAAAGTTGAAAAAATAACAATAAAAAATAAAATGACGTGTATAAAACAATGACGTGTAATAGCGAATGTAAATATTGTATGACTAGATGATGTACGTTTTAGGGCTATTTGAATTATTTAGACTATAGGATCACATCATTTCAATGAGATTTAGATGTTGCGAAATTCCAATGAATGACTACTGATGCTGCTGCACTTTCAATTCTGTGGTCAGTAATGGAATAGAACTAGAATGTGACAAAGATAATAAATATAGGTCCATTGTAGCCGGGGCTGTACGCAGACATTTGAAACATTAGGGGCTGCTCACTCAGCAGACAGTAGGGAGATCATTTAAAATATTTACCTGGGGATAACAAGTCTTTAATTGGTATTAATTTTTGGGACATGTACAGCCAGATTTGGGATACGGGACACCATCTTAGAATTTGGGACTGTCCTGAATTTTTCGGGACATCTGATCACTCTATCTCTAGGGTATAATAGGAACTTCAGAAGATGCCCATGTTGATGCCTCCCCCCTATACCCCTATATTTTTTACATGCTCCTCTGTACATCATTAATAATATGTTGTGGATGCTCAGAACTATTTGTTTTTCCAACTCTGGGCAGATAACAATTATCAAGAGTCTTCCAGAAGATTTTGGAGCCAGGATTATGATGCCTTCCAAAACCCCTTTTTTTTTTTTATTATAAGCATCTAGAAAACACAGATGCATGCATTTGTAACTTTAAAAACCTCTGTGTTTCAATTCCATACTTTGGTGGTTGTTAGGAAAAAAAAAAAATCTGGGGTTTGTGGTTTTTCAAAATTAGGGTCTTAAACACTCTCCTTCAGAAAATGTACTCTAACTTTAGCCACTGCAACCCAATGTGGGAAAGGTGGAAGAGAGGTGCAGTTTTTATACATAAGACATTTATCCTTGGGTGTGTGGTATGTAGAACGTTTCAATTCTCCTTTATTTTTTTTTCTTCGAATATATGAGGGTAAAAAGATCATAGTCACAAACATTTGTATGTTTTGCACTATTGTTCACATACTTATGCATATTATTCATCAGAACAGAATGTTGGAAGAATAAGATGGAAGCAACAGCCTCTTGTTGAAAGCACCTGCATTGAAGTCATGTTTTATGACTTCAATGCAAAGTTGAATTAATGTGCAGGTGTTGAAATATTTAAGGGTCAGTAATCATATGGTAACACTACAGTGGGTATCTTATAGGGGTGTAACGGTACACAAAAATCAAGGTTCGGTACGCACCTTGATTTTGGTGAATGTAGGTCAAAGGTCAAGGTCACCAAAAATGTGTCAGGTAACATTTGTGAGGGGTGGGGTTTGTTGTGTGTTACACCACTTGTATTATGTCAGGGTATATATTTTTTTGGTGGGGGGCTTGGCAGTATTTGAGCATTGAGGCCCGATGTACCAAATATGACAAAACTGAATGTCATGAATGGAAAGTGATACTTGAAAAAAAACATTTTTTTGGCTCTGCAGAAGGACCGATAAAGGCTCCATTTTGAAAGAACTCAAATTTTGTGTCAATGATTGAATTGTTCAGGCTTTAGATAATATACTATAAACATTGCACATGTAATAATATGATAATCAGTGAAAACAGATTAAGTCAGTTATTAACAGATGTTGCACCATTTTCTGCTTCTTACTGATGTAAGTCAGACAATAGTACTGAAATGCTTAGAGTTAACGATCTGAGAAAAAAAAAAAAGTGAAAAGCAGACAAAAGAAGTTTCCTTCAGAGCCCATTTTCCTTACCATTTCCATCTGACTATGGTCTCCTTTTGTGTTCTGCGCTTTTCTTTTCTATATTTCACTATAATTGTCACTGATAGTACATTAAATGACCCCCACTTTTCTTGCTTTAAGGTAATTATGCAAAGACTTGCTCTTTTACAGAGGCTGAACATGTTCAATAGAGAGCCATAATGTTGGACAGCAGAGAATAAACTAACTCTTGTTAAAAATCTGAGCAGGGACTACGCAGACAAAGCTTTTAGCCACTGACGTATCTTATATATTCATTGATGATACTTTAGTTGGATAGAAAGCATCATTTGTATATATCAGTAATGTATATATTTATGTCACCGCCCATGCTTCATGTTTAATGGATGGGCCTTTCAGGATATTTCAGCCTAAATGACCTATAAGTGACAGAAGCATACATTTGTCACATAAATGTACAGTAAGACACCTGGATCTTAAAAATCAATGTATTTAACAGCGCAGTAGATCAATCTATTTAACAGGCAGCTCAAATCAATAAAGACAGATCAGTGTTCACGGGGTAACTGCAAATACCTGACATTCTTGACACTCGGCTGCTGTTTCCCAGCTGTACACACTCTTATTCACACCTTGTTTTTTTGCACCCACAGTGTCTGCATTGACATTCCTTCCTTTTGCATACATTGCGTGTCTACAGTCCTTATTTCTGGCTTTTTTTTTTTAGGTAACTTCCAATGCAAGTCAATTTCATGGATATAAAATGTGGCCGAAGGTGTTGACGGACCTCTTTGTAAGAGTAGTGGAGTGGCTTAGAGCGAAGCTAAAGCTGATTAGTTAACCTGCCTGAGCCGTGCAACTCCAGCAAGAAACGGAGAACGGTGCAGGAAATGTGATCCGTGGTCCTGGAGGTGTCATCTGGCCTTGCACGGTTCAGCGGCAGACACACCGACTGCTCATGGAGTGAGGGTTGTACTGTAAAAGATGTCCGCCAGACACATTGGCAGCAGGAGAGACACAAATCGATTACCTTCAAGAAAACCCAGAGAGCCTAAGAGGAGGAGGGCCTCTTTAGTGAAGCTCTTATTAATTAAAAGTGTCTCAGGAGGGGATTACATGATATGATTTCTGCTTCTTCATCACAGCGCAGCAGCTAATGATATCTGAGGGAGCTCTTCTGTATAACACACCTCCGCCCAGCAGTGTATATGATCATTAGAGGAGTATGCAACACTAGTAGAACATCCTTTCTCCCTTATCATGAGTATCATATGATGATAGTCCTGTCATGTGTCCCTCTGCGGAGATATTAAATCATGCACTGAGCTGGCTTCCAAGCATTGATTGGAGACTATTCCGCACCTTCCATCAATATGAAATTAAAACACATACACTTAATCACACATCCTAAATACCCCTTAAGAATCCCGACATTAGTTTGTACTCTATCCACATGTAGTTGTTAAGAAGCATGTATTATCCTGCTTTTTATCATTATTATTATTATCAGAATATTCATTAATTGTCAGAAAATATGTTAAACTGGAGACTTCAGGTTCAATATAACACAGCAGAGATATTAATGTAAGATAGCAAAATCTGTATATTAAAGCTATAGTTTTTTTTATTTAATGTAAACCTTTAAGAAAGAAAGAAAGAAAGTTAGGTATATGCGTGGTAAATGCATGTGTTGAAAGAAATTACAGTGTAAAGCATCGATTAAAGCGGTGATCTTTTAACTCACATATGCAGATTGCCCTTTGAAACATTTCCATTTAATATGCACATTATGTATGGAGATTATAGTATTATATACTGTAAGTGACAGACATTTTAGCACATTAAATCGAGCTTCACAGTAGTTAATAGAGCTGGTTACATGTCCTTTTTCATTCAGTTGTTCTTAACTTCAGTCTGCAATTAGCATGCTTTTTAACTCATGCTGTGTTCATTCATGCATCGTTCACTGCACCGTGCACACTGTCCTATTCACTATCGACACATCTGTGAAACACTCAGCTGTTTGGATGCATATAGATAGAAGTGTAGCTTTATTTATTTATTTCACTTTGAGAATATCAAGCTTGATATTCTCCTTGATTTGATCTCTGAGACTGCATCGTGCTGATGTATATGTTTCAAAGCATCTCAGAAATGGTGTCACTGCCACATGCTAATATTGTGGTGGGTTTGCTACAGTGTATTGTGGGTATTGGACATTTTACTCCACAGGTGTCAAACTCCAGTCCTCGAGGGCCGGTGTCCTGCATATTTTAGAGATTTCCCTCTTCCGTGTGATTCAGTTTAACCCTTTAACTCCTGAGATTTTAGCAATCAGTAAAAAATAAAATAAAATAAAATGAGCATCAACACAAACAAAAATTAATAATAAGCTAACAAAATAATTGGTAACATGAGCAAAGTACGACACAAATTGCAGAAAATCAAAGAAAAATGACATCTAAAAAAAGCAAAATGTAGAAAAATAAACAACAACGAACAATGAACAAAAAACTAATACATATTCACAAAATGAAAAAACAATGTAGAACATTTAAAAAAAAATAAAAATATTATTAAAATTTGGTCCCAGCAGTTTTAATTTTGCCTTTAATTATTTTATTTTATTTTTTTTATAAAAAAAATGCTTTTTGACACCTTTTCCATCCACAAAACTAAAAACAAAATGGTAGAATTTTTCTGAATTTTTAAACTAAATCATCCATTCAGAATGCATCAACACTGACACTTAAAGAGTTAATAATCAGCTCCTCATCAGTTCTGCAGAAGACTGGTAATGATACAATGGGCTCCAGGTGTAATGGAAGAGGGAAACATCTAAAATATGCAGGACACCCCTGTTTTACTCCATTATGTTCTATGTGCAGGGGTTCAACAGGGTTATTGTGCTGTGTAAAATAGGTTGGTGTGTGTGTATGGTGATGTTTAGCTGCCTTTTTTTGGGCTTATTTTTGTTTTCTGTAGTGGACACCATGAGTGAAAGCTTCAGGCTGAACAAGGCCTTACCTGTTCATCTATAAGTGAATTTACCATGACGTTACAACCATAAACAACTTACTTCCAGGTGGTAAAAAGCTTGAATATGCTGAGGTAAATATGCCAATTCATCATCAACAGTTTTTCAACAGGTATGTTGGTTTAAAACATACATTATTGAAATGTAGACATTGTATAGATGGGATTTTTGGCTCTGTTGGAAGATCTGGATCTTTATGGCTCGTTCCTTTCAAAGATCTATTTAAAAAAAAAATGCTCTTTTTTTGTGTGTTTGAATTAAACTGGGTCCTCAGCTTCTGCCTTGGTTTCCCACTCTCAATTAAAGTGGATCCAGACACGACTCCTTTTCCTTTGGCCCTGGCTCATTTTAAATTCTAGATATTTATTTCGATCTCTGAACAAACAAACGTGCTGGAAAATTGTGACTTAACAAACTGACTTTTGATCTTCCACCATTGACAGACTCTCTCTCTCTCTCTCTCTCTCTCTCTCTGTCTCTCTCTCTCTCTCTGTCTCTCTCTCTCTCTCTCTCTCTCCCTCTCCCTCTCCCTCTTGCTAAAACATTGTTCACAGCTGTATACTACATAGATAACATGTTAGCATACAGTATGAACACAGGCCTGTGAGGAAGCACTGCCCCCTATACAAGGTTATAACAAATGTCCATGACTAATTTGCAATGACTACACTCATTATTCCTTCATCTTATTGTAATAAAACACCCTCCTCTATGTGTGTGTGTGTGTGTGTCTCTGTCTGAATTTTTCACAGACACTTTGTGAAGCTGTCACAGATGTAATGACATATTGAAAAGAAAAAAAAATAAACACCCTACTGCCTCTTATCATATTTCACCAAATTAAATGAACTGTTGTACAATGTAAAAGTTCATGCCATTGTTGTCGTGATAAATATTATGCTTTTTATTTCCCCCGCTTATGTACTTTCCTCTTTCCATATTTCACAGGCAGGCTAAATGAGCTGTGGCCTGCACACAGCAGAACACATCGGCATTAATAAACCATGAAAAGGTCAATTACACGTCATTCTGTGATTTGTTGTGACCATTTATAATCAGCCTTGTGTCAGATACATTTAAATCCCCCCAGCCAATGAATCTGCACATCGTTAGAAAATACAGTACAGTTTTTACACATCATTGATGTCAGTAACTCTGTATAAAATGTTTGACTGTCATGGAATCAAAGTACTATTATTCTATATTTCATTTCTTTTTAGTTTTTAACCAAATTTAACATTTTGAGATAAGTGCATTGAAGTAGTTGTTACAAATACCAGACACTTGTTGGCCAATATTGGCAGTTTAAATGCTCACTTTTAGAATGATGCAGACATCATTGGGTTTTTATGAAAGCGGTCTGGTTGAAAGCAGTCATTAAACTAATGCATCCGTGACACCATCATCATCTGCACAGTTTAACCACTTTAAGACACAGCTGCTATAAACAAATTTGCTAATACAGGAACTGGTTTAGTGTTGGAAAATAGTTTGCACATAAAGACAATACAATGGAGAAGTTTGGCTCTCCCTATTATTATATTTAATATAAATCTACAGAATTTACACTAATATTATGTGATGACAGATATCAGTTTAAGGCAGGTGTGTCAAATATGCGGTCCGGGGGCGAAAACCGGCTCCCAAAAGGGTCTAGTGCGGTCCGTGGGATAATTTTGTGAAATACAAAAATGACAGTGAATATACTGATAATTTAATTTCAGGTTCCACATATAGATCCAAATAGGTCAGATCAGTAAAATACTATCATAATAATAACCTATAAATACTCACAACTCTACATTTTGCTCTTTATTAATTTAAATATTTTCATGTTGTTTTACTGTATTTACAATAAAACAAACTATTATTTCACAAAAAACATGAATAACTTGAACAAATATGAACATTTTGAAATGTTATTAAATGTTTTGTATATTTGTAGATCCACTAATTAATAATCTGTACATTGTAATTGACATGTAAATGATAAACGGAGATATAGGGAGCCTAAGTCTCCGCCCCTTCCGGTCGGTCCACTGGGCCTAAATTCGGGAAAAATTTAACATGAGAGTGGATGAGGAGAAAATAATTATTTTCTGGTCCACTTTACTTTATGCCCTGAATCACACATTTGCTGTACTTCAATTAAAATCATAACCAATGATGTGCATTTGGAGTTTCTTTGATACGTGTTTTGTGATTTATTAGCGTGTAAAAATGTGTCATTATTTGGACTCTGGACTATCAGACGTCGCATAGCTGACGTCACAGCAGAATCTTTCCCTAACTGGAGTAGCTGCTACTTTCCACATGCCCTGATTTAAAGTAGTTTTCTCCACGTTTGACGCTCTTGCCTTCGTCCTGAAAGGAGGTGAAGCTCGCCAAAGTCACAGCCATTTTCAAAGAGTTTGATGGTGAAGCTTGGTGGTGACGTAATATTTGTGAGACGAACGTTGTAGTCCATTACTTACTCTCACATAAAACCTAATGTAACTTTTGATGCCTGTCCAAAGTGAGTGCTTTCTCAATGTGAAAATGTATCTTTAAAATTCACAGACATCATATGTGAAAACCGTAGCACATTTCAAATGGGACCAAACGGAAATTGACCGGAAATAGAATCGCGTCACTTAGGCTCCCTATAATCTTGTTAAAATTACATTTAGTTTTCTGAAGAAATGTTGGATTATTCATGTTATTCACATTGTTTTAAAGGATAGTTGGCAGATGTGAACATTTTTATCACATAATAAAAACATTTTTTGCTCTAAAACATAGAGGAAAATTTGGAGTCAACATTATTTATATATTATGTTATTACTTTAGTGGTTTGGCCCAATTCAGATCAAATTTGGTTTAATGTGACCCCTGAACTAAAATGAGTTTGACACCCCTGGTCTAAGGTGTTAATATAGTACATTTACACAGCAGATATAAAGCATTTGGAACAGTGTTTGTTGTCTGCTTATGAATGCAAGCCCATTCTTCAGTGCCTTTAAAGCACCAGTTTATCATCTACGCAGTTCATAGTGGTCTGTCCTTAGAACTAACTTGCTTAGTGGTGCATGAGAGTGAACATTTTCCAGACTGATTATCAACACTGGAGATTAGGAAGTGCATCAGTGGAAGCTAATGGAGATCCTTTTAACAATGAACAATAAAAAGCATCAATTTCATCCTTTTACACAATGCTATTGTGTCATGTGTTTGTTAAATGTATTGAGAGTATTAACACCGAACATGAAGAATTATATTTACTGACGCTTATAAAGTAGTTCTGATCAAATTCACCAGCTTTTTTTTTTTTTTTGAACTTGTAAGGATTTGCAAGTGAATAAAGATTAAATATTACAAGGCAGATCACAAAAAATCTTTTTTTATCTAACTTATCTTCCTTTTTACTAGAAACCAACTTCATCTACTGATATTAAGAGTTTAATATCCATTGATCCACTAATCCTATTAATGTACATGATAGACATGAGACACTGGGTTTAAGTTCACTTAATGATTTCACTGAAAAGGTCATTTTTCATTAGTTTTCTCTCTTGATGATATAATAACCCTCAACTTTAATGTGATCTTTTATAAACATCTGCATGATTAATGAATTCAATAAAGGATGAGTTACACTGAGAAAAAAAATGCAAAATACAGAGGATAAGTCATTCAGTCATACATTCATGTTCTGAACCCGCTTTATCCTCTCTAGGGTCACAGGGGTCACTGGGGGCCTAATCCAACTACAATGGGTGAAGGCGGGTACACCCTGTATTGAGTCGCCACTTCATCTCAGGGCTGAACATATATAGACAAACAATCACTCTCACATTTACACCAAATTTAGATTAACCAATTAATCTATCAGTGCATGTGTTTGGATGGTGGGAGGAAACCAGAGAGAAAACCCATGCAGACACAGGGAGACAGGCAGATACACAGTAGGGTTTTTCAAAATAAAAGCCTTAAATTTGGTAAGTTATGAGTTTTGTTACAGTATGGTGTGGTGTAGTGTAGTTTGTAGTTCATCAAATATCTGATTAACCCTTTAAACTTCCAAGGGTCCACATATAGTAGTCACTCAAAAACTGTTCACCAAACCACCCAAACCTGTCCCAAATGTCACATGACCTCATGTAGTTTGACAACGGATAAAATATCCACTGGAGGTACAATCATTAATTTGTTCAAAATAAAAATGGGAAACAGCTGATCTGAACCTTTATGCCTCATAATTATCCACAGAGGAACCATATTCCAACAAACACAGTCATAGTCTAACAAAAACATCCAAAATAACAAAAAAAAAGAGTCCATATGTAGTCCAAAACACATCAATAAATATCCACAGCTGTTTTATCTATTGCATCATTTAAAGGACCCACTTATAATATCCCAGTTTTCATTCATTATCTGAACCCGCTTTATCCTCACTAGGGTCGCGGGGGTCACTGGGGGCCTAATCCAGCTACAATGGGCGAAGGCGGGGTACACCCTGTATGAGACGCCAGTTCATCGCAGGGCTGAACATATATAGACAAACAATCACTCTCACATTCACACCAATGGCCAATTTTAGATTAACCAATTAACCTATCAGTGCATGTCTTTGGATGGTGGGAGGAAACCGGAGTGCCCGGCGAAAACCCACGCGGACACGGGGAGGACATGCAAACTCCACACAGAAAGGTCTAGTGTGGGATTCGAACCAGGGTCCTTCTTCTGTGGAACTGCTAACGTGTCAGGATTTAAAGGGTTAAACTGAATCATGTGGAAGAGGGAAACATCTAAAACATGTCGGACACCGATCCTCGAGGACTGTATTTGGACACCCCCTGGCTCTAGAGTGTGAAATGATAGAAGAGACTGATGTTCAGTCACATTTGTTAAGTTGATAAAACTGTTTACAGAACAGATGAAGACAATCATTAAGCTTAAGAGACATTTTAAATACAGACCAAACCCCTGAGAGTACTTCAGTACATTAGTCTTCTGGCCATAGTCTTTTGATCGAAAGCCGAACAACTTACTTAAATGGCTTTGGCTTTACTTAAAGTATTAAGAGTTGCATCATCAGCTGTCCTTAATGATTATTCATTTGCATGCAAAGCTCTTACCACTGACCGGCAAAAATTCCGATTTCACATGTCAACTGGAAATGGAAGTTATGTTGACTGTAATGGCTGTTGTCTCATCATTAAACCTCAGTGGTGAAATCTCCCTGTCTTTCAATTAAAATTCTATATTCTCTCTCTCTAAACAGGGTGTACAAATATGTGTCTCTTGCGATGCTTATTAACATGGGTTTTCTTTTATCACACATTGACAGAGTAGGTGAAATGCCAGTTTGAGAGTTTAAGTTGTCAAGCATTCACATATGCGCAGGTGCTCATGTAGAGTTTGTGTTGGAAGTTGCATTGTGCTGGGAGCTGGCTGACTGCTGATGTGAGCACATGTCATTTATAGTTTATAGAGTGGATCAAAGGCAATGAAGAACTAGAAGTGGAATAATATTTGAGGGAAAAACATTTTGTGGTGTTATTCTAAATGTAGACAATTGCACTCAGAAAAGCTCCTGTTTTTTTATGGTACTTTACAATTAAAAAACAATTAAAGCAAGGAAAATAAATGGCAAAATACTGAACCTTTAATAAACTGGTGACCAAAACTGTGGATGTGTAAGATCTGTTGATCCACTCTTACATGTAAATAATTCACATATAATGTAATTTCTCATCTTTTCATGGCCAACAGATATGGATGTTCAGAAGCTTTGTAGTTACTATGGAAACATCATCACATTCTACAACACTGATTCACCAGTAAAACCCATAGTGATAGTAGATGGAGACACTTGGTTTTTTTTTTATACTCAGTTAATCCTTTAACCCCTGATGCGTCAGCGCTGATGCATTCTGAATTGTTGGTTTGGTTTCAGAAAAATTCAATAAAAACATGTGTTTTGTTCATAGAACTGAGCCATGGAAATAAACAGATGACAAAAAGCAACTGATTGAGAAAATAGTAAAAGCCAAAACTAAAACTATTGGAACCAAATTACAATACAACTTCTTTATTTATTTATTTTTTTAAATTTAATTGTTTGGCAAATTGTTTCATGCTATTTGTTATTTTGTAAATATTTCCTTTTTTTGTGCACGTTTTGTTGCATATTTTGTTTATGTTTGTACATTTTGTTTTTATTTGAGTAATTCTCTTCAATTTTATTCTGTTTGTGTCTTACGTTGCTTATTTTATTTTACTCTGGAATTGCTAAAGTCTCAGGAGTTAAAGGGTTAATGATATATTTTACAGAGCAAGTCACTTTTTCTTCAGTCTCCTCTGTTTCTGATATAATAACCCTCAATTCTAATCTAAACATTAATTAATGTTTACATGATTAGTGAATTAAATATAGTAAAAAGACAGATTTTTACTCCAAAAAAAAATACAGAGGATAATATCACAGTAAATGGTGATAAATCACATAAGGAAGGTTCAATACAAAGAAAAGAAATTGAACCGATACAAAAGTATTACTGGGTATTTAAAGGCAACATTAACTCTTAAACTAACTCTATTCTTTATGTTTTTTACAGCTGCATCTTTAATTCCAGATATTCACTTATGTTCACTTAACTCTATTAAAACAACACTATCAAAAAATTGCTTATATTTTTCTAGAAGCTGCAACTCACTTCTAATAATTCATAATCCCCTTTCAGTTATGTTTGTTCTATAAAAGTCCATAATAATCAAAGTAATAACTTGTACAGTATGTTTAACTTCATTAATCTGCCATGTTGGGGATGTCTTCACTGTCATCTACCTGGTTATTTTCTAAAACGGGAACAGGTAATTATCCGATTGCACAAAATCAAGTGTCTTATTCAGGAAATGTGAATGTTGCTGAAAATTAATCATCATTGATTAGAGACCCTGTGATTTGAATCCATCCCTTCTCCAGATTAGTTAACCATTGATCTGTGACAGCAATTTCACGCTCGCGATCAACCAATCGACCCGGTCATAATATGTGGCCTCCGCTGGGCTTTCTTATGACCTCCTCATTCATCAGAGTGCCACCTGCAGTAACATTTACCCTTTCTGCAGCCACACAGGGAAGGGAAGTCATGTGCATTTTTCACTGCATTTCCGTGTTGTTCCTTTGTGTGTGTGTGTTTGTGTGTGTTTGTGCGTGTAAATATTAAAACAAATGGTACCAGGCACAATAAGTCCCACCCATCACACAGATTGTAGTTTATTACATTATTTTCAGAATGTTATGTTTTTGGTCCAACCACCGTGAAAGGCCGCTGTCACATATCCTGAACATAATAATTATAATAATAGATTGAATTTTTTAGCCTCTCATTAGTGCCACATGATTCATTCACTCTCACAGTCTCCCTCTGGTGGTGGTAAACTACATTAGTACAGTTGCCCTGGGGCAGACTGACAGAAGTGTGGCAGCCATTTTGCCCCTATAGCCCCTCTGAACACTCATACACCAGTGTGAGTGGCACTGGAGGCAAGGAGGGTAAAGTGTCTTGCCCAAGGACACAACAGCCGGACTAGGAGAGAGGGGGATTCAAACCACCAACCGCCCCTAACACGCCCCTAGGTGATAACTAGAAAGATATTCCGTTTAGAAATTCCATTTGATTTTGGATGATTTACCATTTCTAGTTTGGCCACAAAAGGGGTGCTCAAAATTAAAATCACTACGCACTCTTTTGTTCACGTCTCTGAAACTATTCTAGTCTGATAGAGTTCAAATCAGCCGAGCCCTCGCTTCCAATGACGTAAGCCTAGTTTTGGCATCAATCCAGCTGATGTCACCTGTCATCACCTTCTACTATGTGGAAGTGATGACAGCATATCAATGGCCTCTATATATGTGCCAAGTTTGAAGGGTGTTGAAATAAAATGTATGTTTTTATAGATGTGAAAACTCACCCATTATAAGTAAATGAAAGAAGAAAAAGCAAAAAAAAAAAAAAAATCATGAAAAATTTAACTTTGACCTACTCTTCCCAAAACACCTATTCTGCATCAGTGGCAATCTATAATCTCAATTTAGTATAAATTCAGTTAATAGTTTTGCTGCTATAGACATTCGAAATTTCACCCACTATAAGTTTTTTTTAATTCATAAAAAAAGATTTAAAAAAAATTCGTAAACATAGTAACATACTGTTCCCAAATGTAAGTAGATCTGTTCTGGGTTACTGGTAATCTATAAACAGAATTTCAGACAGTTATTTTCCTGCCAGTGTTGGACCAGACACAATGAACCTTGCCCATTACAAATGTTTTACCTGATTACCCTTGTCCCCCAACAGGGGAGAGGGGTCTTGTTTTTGATTTATTTATTTTTTTTTTGTATTTCTGTTTCTCAGCAACTTTGCACAAAAATTACACGGCCAATATGAATGTAAGTCACAGTCAGCCAAATATGTGTTTCCACAATGATAAGATTATACTAAAACATTTGCGAGAGGGCATGGTTTATTGTGCCTGACACCAGTTATGTGTCCTATCTGTTATCATTTTCAAAACACATTTTTGGTGACTGTTTAGTTAGTTTAGTTTCATTTTCTTTTGTTTAGTCATTTTATTTCAAATATGTCAAGCACAAAAATATTTGATCTTTCAAAAATAATAAGACAAAGCCAATATAACCTAAATAAAAAATAAGAAGGCAAGTAAAATATTTGAAAGGGAGTCGGAAGAAGTAAAAAAAAAAAGTATCTCCCACCCCTATTGTGCCAAACATTAATACAAATGCCAAAAAAACTTATATAAATCTATTCCTGTTGATTTATCAAAATGATACAAAAATTTCCTATAATATATATTACTATGTCTTTACACCTATACACTCATATACACCTGTACACATATCATATGTACACACATACACACATTTTTATAAATTATACGCTCTATATCTTGCTCACTGTGACCGTGACCTTTGACCTACATTCATCAAAAAAAAATTTACAATCCACTTTAAACAAATTTTCTAAACTGGACCGTTAATAACCAAAATATGTTCTCCAAGTTGTGAAGTCATGTTGCTAATTCTTCAGGGAGTATCTGACTGAAAACATTGTCTTTATTTCCTCTCTGGAAGGTCTCTTAGATCATTGTTATAATCTGATATTGTGTGGTTTGTGTCACCATAAGCAGCTCACCAAAATGAAAAGAAACTTTCTAACATTGTTATTATCTGGTGATTATATCAATATTGCTATAAAGATGAAGAAAAACATGGATTAAAGTATATGTGCATGTTAGGAGTAGTTGCTGTAACTTTTACCAAACATTCTTCATGGGAAAACACATCGATATTGAAACTATAAGACACAGATAACTGTGTGCTAGATTTTATCCACTCATGTACAATGCTCTGTTTTTGTGGAATGCAATGTTATGTGCATATTTTTTATCCGAAAGCATAGAAAATACCTATTTTTGTATGCAGATGGACATGCTTCACTGGAGATGAAGTACCTTTCTACTCTAAAAAAAACACTTTACGAATTTTAACTAATGCTTTTTTTTTTTTCCATGACTGATTTACATTTTTACTCTTTGGAAAGTTCCTCTTACCCTTTTTTTCAACAGTGTCAGTTTTCTTCACTTGTCTTTCCACTGAAAAACAACAGAATCTTGTCACATCCTGGTGATGTCTATCCATGTTGGAAGAATCAGCATCATATTTTTTTTTGAATGGCATCAGTATTCTCATTAAAAAATGTGTCTCTGCAGTTTACTACCAGAAAACAGAACCTCAAAGCCACAATGTTCCTGTTGTCATCATCTATTACAGGCCAGTCTATAAACTTCAGGGACATTTCAGGGGATCTAATTGCAGAAATTGAATATCCATAATTATGTTTTCATCAGTGCATATTCAAAAAAATGTGCAGTCATATTATAACACTGTGTTCCAACTGTGCTTTTTTCATATATATAATAGATGATATTCTTCACCAGGTTTGTTATCATCACCAACCAATGTGGACCAGAGTTAATATCTAATCACAATAATGTTTAAAATAATAAATCTATCTATCTATCTTTTTTTTTTTTTTTTTAGTTATTTAGACATTAACATGAATAATAACACCTTCCTGGTTTTGATGGTACAATTATTAAAAAAGTATTTTACTTTTCTGCTCTACTGTATCAAGAGCAGACGTTTTACATAGTGGATTTTTTCCATGAATACTTTCAGTTGCACTGTTTTGTTTGAATATAATTTTTGCTCCTTTGCTGTAGTAAGAACACTTGGGTCGTTTATTAATACTAATGTAAGAGTAAAAATCTATCTATCTATCTATCTATCTATCTATCTATCTATCTATCTATCTATCTATCTATCTATCTATCTATCTATATATCTATCTATCTATCTATCTATCTATCTATCTATC